>VFFE01007238.1:1043952-1147727 GCA_008921705.1 Burhinus oedicnemus | reverse complement strand
TTGTAAAAAATATCACCTACTGTACAAAGAATCAATACTGTGTATCTTAATAGAAATAATTCACACGTGCATATGAAGTATCTTAACATTCTATACTTTGACTTGAACGCCACAAGCATCTTCTGTTAACGTGAACAAGGTGCCCAATGTGCAAGTAGACAGTATTCTCTTTTGGAAGACTGATCAAAGAAATGGCTATCCAAAGGGATATTTGCTATTTAGAATCCAATTTTTCTGGCCATTAATATACAAAGATTCTGCTTAAAAACATCCCTGAAGCTACCTTTAATTCTGATTGTTCTGATAACTCTGATATTCTTTACCAGAAGAATGGTATCGTTATCATCTCATGCAAAATGTATTTAGTCATTTGAAAAAGGTCTAAGAAACTGGTGACATGATTCATATACATGTGCTGGTGACATGATTCATTACATTCTACCTTTTGCAATTAGGCTGGATCTACATTATTTCTGAGAGATAATTGTCTATCCCCTTTCTTAAAAACCTCTAAGTATTCCTATTAGGGGGAGATTAAACTTCTTTCTATAAACAATTACCTTGAAAGATTGTATGAGGTTGGAACCGGGTTTAAACAGGTAGCTGAAAGAGTAATTATACAGGTACTAACTAGATAGCTGTTAGACATTATATAAGGAAACAAAAGTTTGTATTCTGTAGTTTATAGTGAGGAAAGGTTTGGGTTTTTTGTTGAGAAATGCTGCAATAATAAAAAGATCTTCTGTATAGCGTTTGATGGACAGCTTTTCTGGGAAGTAGAAAAATGCACCTTAAATTAATACAAAGATTTTATATTTTGCATATGTAAACAACACAATTATATGTCTACTTAGGCATGCAACCATGCTTTTAAACTATAAGAGGTGATACCTAACAGCAATAGAATAGTTGCATACTTAGATAACAGGCTAGAGAGAACTGGATGAGCCAGAGGCACCAGCATCTATTTAAATATGCTATGCCATTTTCAACATAATTAGTTATCTAATTGCAAACCCAAACTTAGTCAATGCATTTGCACATGTAATTAATTACAGTTTGTTTAAAAGCACTTCATTGGTAGTGCTTTATTCTTCATTTCCTGCAAATCACATTACCAAAGGATAGATTTGATTTTCAAAAACAACAGAGACAAATACACAAAATGAAGAAAGATATTAAATAAAAGAAAGCACTATAAGGTAATATACCATTAGTGCTATCTAGAACTTCAGAACCACACCTTTTTTTTTTTTTTCTGAAACTATTTTAACTATTTCAAGCTGCAATATATCTAAATGCCAACAGTCATGTATTAAAAGACACTTTAAGCTTTCTATATAAACAGAGCACCAATTACATAGGTCAGATTTACATTGTAAACTTCATGCAGGCAGGTAATCATGACCAAATAAACTCTTATTTATTGGTATTTATTACTTGTGTCATACTCGCATCTAGAATCTCTACCAACAGATCTGGAATTACTATGACAGCTTTTCTATCATTATGTCCCAAGAGGTTTACAATCAAAGTACAAAAGTTGTACTGGATGCAAATCAGTATACAGGCATACAAAGAAACAAGGAGCAATACAAAAGCATCTTCTGTAAAGTTGCAAATATTATAAAGATAGTCACAAGTGGCTAAGCAAATGGATTTAGAGAGGTTTATCTTTTTTCTTTTTTTGGTGCGAAACATCAAAGAAACTAGACACTATTTACTCGAATTATTAAATTACTGGTCAGAGGAAGTTCTTCCTCGGGCTGAGAAGAGGCAGACGCCAAGTTCTGTGTACTGCAAGACACTGCAGAAAACAATAAAGGACTGAAAACGAAGAAAGAACTGAGTCTTGAGAATGATGATTTGCAGCTTGTGCATGACAAGATGATTTATGGGTGGACTCAAAGAAACAGAGGTGACAAGATCAATCTATAAGCAAGAAGAGTCCCAAAGTCCCCTCTCTAACAACCCCGCTGCCCCCTAAAAAACAATGTATTTGCATTTGTAGAGACCAGAGAAGTCAGAGCTACAGTAATCAAATCTAAAGATACTCAGCCTTTACTAGACTTCCGAAGAGACACAGAACTCACACACACATTGTAGACCTATGAAATATCCTTTGTGATGAGAGCCTAGAAGGCACAATTGTAGCCTGCCGTGAGGACTGAAAAAATCATGCAGCGGATTTTGGCACGTGGACCCGAGCGAGATGAAACACAAGCAGAGACAGCATGACACACACTGAGAAAGTTGGAGGAAGATCTGGAATAGAGATAACTGTCCTGCAATTACACAAATGACCTCACCTTAGTTAAATTTAATGACGGCAACAGCACAATATATACCCAGAACCCTGGAAAAATGTTTAAGAAAATAACTTATGTAGAGCATCAGGTCACAACTTAAAGCTGACTCAGTGATGGGGGAAAAAAAGCCACAAAACCCAAAAAACTCTTGGATTTTATACTAGACATAAGCTTTGAATGCAAGGAAGAAAATAAACTGTATGTCCTGGTAGATCAAGGAAGATAAGAACAGAATAATGGTCTTAAAATTTAGCTTGGAAGACTTTGGTGAGAAAAGTTTCAGGTAAATAGGCAAATCAAATTGGCGAGTGCCTATGACAGAAGAGTAGGCCAGACAGTGATCGTAAAAAAAAAAAAAATTTAAAAACATATTCAGTTGTTTTATAGCTGCAGAAAGAGATTAAGCAAAATGCGACATGTTAAAAAGACAAATGGGATCAAGGACAAGTTTCTTTAAGACAGACAAGAATAGTGAGTCAGAGCGAGGGTAAAGAGCCAGATAAACAGGATTAAAAATTTAGAAGATTAAATAAAAGAGGATGAAGAATAAAAATTTATGAGAGAGCAGAGAGGACAGAGAAATAAAGTTGACAAAAAACCTGTTGAATCTGTGACTAGAGGAAGGAAAATTGTAGGAGAAGAACAGGAGGTAATAAGAGGGAAAAGGAGGGAACCAGGAATCACCTTTATCCCATGGAAATCACTGTATTTGCATAAAAACTAATAGAGTTGAGAGAAGAATCATATACATGTATAGAATTTATGGAAATGTTTATTTGGTGAAATCTTTAATGACAGAAAAATCTTGAAATGCATTTGTTTTCTGACGGTTTATCATTGTCTGTTTTGAAAGTGGTTAGAGATTGGGGGGAGTGCAGAGCTGCTAGGAGTTACTAACAGCATAAAAGAAGGGATATTACTAGACAGAAAGACGTGATGCAATTGCATGGTCAATTAGGCCTTGTGTTCAATGCACAGCGTGCCCTTTCCCATTAACACTATTATTTATTACAATGATTATTGTCCAGAAGGAATTTTCCCCGAGCTCCTTCTCCAACAGCATCCAAGACAAAGGAAGAAAAGGGGCAGTGCCCAAGGAAAAAACTGGTATGCAAAATCTCTAGGGAAACAGGGAAAGTAAGAGATATGCAGGTTCAGAAAATACTCAGATAGCTTAAATTTTTTTCTTCTCTCTCTTGCCTGTAGAAGTGCTTTTCACGTATGCATGTAAAAGCACTGAAACTCTTCCAAATAGCTGTGCTCGCTCCTCCTCCTCCCAGGTAGGAAGAGAAAATAAAATTTACTGGCTGCAGCAGACTTTAATGCCATTCTGTCTCATCATTTTGACTGTACTAGTTGCTGCAGCTTTGTGTCCAATGAGACTGGACTCCTTTCAAACTCTCCTTAAAATGGCAGTGATGGCAGTAGAGAACCCTGCTCTTCCAGCCATGGGTACCACCAGGCAACTGTGAACACAATTTTATGTACATATATATACACATATATAAAATTATATACATGTAATTATACATATATAAAAGCATATCTAATAATACAATATATATTATAGATTTTATACTTACACATTGAATATATGTCTCTGTGTATATACATAGGCTTTTATACAACAAAATCTCCATATGCTTTGAGGACAAAATAAATAAGGGCAATTCAAGTTAGTAACTTGCTTCCCAAGATTATATCTAGACCCTCTTCAAATGGCTCTCTCTGCACTGCCAACTGCAATCATTGAAAACTGATGAAAATTACTTAAAAACCATGACATCATGAAAGGCTGTGGTTGTGGAAAGAAATTACCTCATACCTGAGCCTTCTGTTTTCACTTTATTACCTTACTGTGGGAGCTTATAACTAAGGCAACTCCATATCCCCAAGTTTCAGTTTCCTCTGTGGTACATAGTATTTTAAGTTCTGGGCTTCTAACAAGCCCATCAGTCTATTAAAATGAGATTCAGCCTACTGCCAAACTGTAGGTCTCAGGAACACTTCTTGGCTTCCAGATCACCCTTGGTCCACCTTAGTCCTAGTACAAGACTCACAAGTACATCCTATCCTCTCCTTCCCTTCTTACTTTGGAAAGAAAAACCACGTATAGTATACCAAGGCTAGAAAGGAGGCACAGCACAATCTACGCACAAGCAAAGACAAGGGGTGCATTATGGTACACACATGCTATGTAGATTAGATACCATTTCATTTCTAACTCTACTTTATATACGTTTTCAGAACACTGATCATTTTAATGGAGTCATGAGTTTCCTCCTAGAGAAGAATTTTTAGGTCAAGTCATCTTGAAAATAAAGTCAGAAGCAACATATCCATATTTTGTTTTCTCACCCAAAACCAAGATAGGATGAGGCTAACCTCTCCACATGAAATATCTATGCTATGGGCATTCACAATCTAACAAAAGTCTAATGAAATTTAACCACCTCTTCAAAAGTTTGTTTAACCTGTTATTACAGTCTTCCAGTGACAAAAATACCACAGCTTTCTTGCATAAAACAGTATGTAGTACATAACAATCATGTATTTATCAAATTATTCCTAATACTTAATGCATAACCCTTATCATTTTAATCCAATCACTTCTTCCAATCTTGTACATCTTCTAAAGCTATGGGGAGTAGTTAATCATATCAATCATGTAGCAAACTTTTACACATTGAAAATTGTTATCGTATCTCCTCTATCAAACTTATATTTTCTAAATGTTCCTGTTCCTTCAGCCTTCCCTCATCTATCCAGTTTGTGTGCACCTTTTAAGTGCACTCAATGAACCTGCTGTTCTTACTGAGGCTTCTCCACTTCTTACTGAACAGAATAATTATCTACTATGTCCTAAAATCATGTTTTTGTTAAGTAATTAAATTTAGTTTCTGTAGAGCTATCATATTCCTGCTTGCTTTTCACTTTATGTTGCACAAATTTCCCCACTACAATCTCTTTTCTTTTATAACACTCCTAGCCAATTATCTTATACCTTGCAATTTTCATGACAAACGTGAAGTAAAAAGCACATGACATACCTTTTTATCTCTGACAGACTACCTATATTGATGCATCAGTCCAGGAAAGACATGGTCTATTCTAAATTTGTATTTATTTCTGTCTTTGTTTTAAGAGAAGCTGGATTGTTTGACTGGATATCTTTTTACGGAGGTTCCTTGGAGAAAAGATTTGTGCCATTCCATGCTACAGACTGGGAAAAAAGATTATATTCCTACTTTTTGTATTGTCAGATACTATTATATTTTGTTTTGTTTTGCATACCAACTCACTGAGATTATATTGAATTTAGCATCTCCAATTCCAAGAGGATTACTGATACTGCACTGCAAGGAAAAAAAGTTCTGTCTTATACAGATGTCAGTGCCATACATTCATCAGCTTACTGACAAGAAGTCCCCTAGTTTGAGGATCAAATCTATTTAATGTTCCCAGTGCAAAATCTTGCATCTGGATCTTTCATTTAGACAAACAATGCGTGAAATCACATACAGATTGGTAGTTCCCTATTGAACTTACATCTGGGAAGACTGATTTAAATTGATTATACCCACAAATATATGGAATATATCAGAGTCATACAAAGGATGTGATTATCTAGTTCTTAACAGGATACAGGTGGTTGAGAGATGTGGGGAACTAAAAACTTCTCAAGAACATTTGGTCAATTAATTCACTTCTAGAAGTCAGTAGAAGCTGGTGGAAGAGCAACTTCAGACAGATATTACTACTAGCCTCTTAAACACGCATTTTATCTCCCAGCACAATGCAGTATAAATCTCAAAAAAACCCTCAATGCTCTAAATGAAGCGAAATAAACATAAATTAACTACTTAACATATACTTCCCCCAGGCTAGAAACTCTAGAACTCTCCAGTTTAATTTATTTTTGTGCAGTTCCACTGTAATAAAATAGACATGTAAAAAAATTACTTAACTTGAATATTATATCAGGGAAGAGTCACTGATGTGTTTGCAGATTTGCTACCGGATTACTGCTCAATGTTTTTTTAAAGCAATGACCACAGAAAATAGAAGGTGTTAGAAGACCAGCTATGCATTATTTACAGCTATATTAACTGTATATTATACAATCATATATTCAGTAACATATCAAAATCCTGAAACTACTGTTTCATAATATCTATATAAATCAAAGTATGTTGTCAAGACTCTAGAGAAAATTGTATTTGCTATTGCTTCTGCTACAGGCATTGCCCAAAAGATGTAATACAGTGGTTGTGGAGATGCTCCATACTGTGACAAATCTCCAGAGCCTCTTCCAAAGAAGAGCAGAAAAATGACATCTGCACCTATTATTTTTAGTGAGTTGTGGAAATGTGTCAGGTTTTCAGTCCCTTATACTGCCATTGTCGTTGAGCTTTTCCATTTTCACAAGGACAAAATTACAAGTGCTGTTCCTGGGAGCAGAGAAGAAACTGTGTTTGCAACAGGACTGAGACAACACTAGCACAGTTTTCTCACTTAGATTTTACTGACTGGATGTAGTACTTGCTTAAATTTTTGTGTCTCAGAATAGCCTTATGTCAATATAATATGTGTCATCATTTCTAAGATAACTGGGCCATAATTTTTAAAAGCTAAAAGTGAGATTTTTCAAACCTGTACTGACATATCTTGATCAAATAACCTATGAAAGTTTGGCCAATGACACCTCTCATTCAGGTACCTATTCAGTAAGTGTCATTCAGAAATTCCAGTGCATTCAGTAATACAGAAATCTCACCTACAATTCACTCAACACAATGGAAAGACTTCCATTGATGTGATTTCAGATCAGGTTTTGATTAATATTTATATTAACAGCACTGAGAGATAACCTTAGAAATGTTACACTCCTTGGCTTCCCATGATCTCCTGTGCACGAACACATTTTTAGTTTTACGGAGAAACTTTTCAGAGAAGATATTGATGACAATGGCACTGAAGAGCTTGAAAGAGTTTTGTTAGGTGTTTTGTTTTCCAGAATGAACAAATAAAATGAAGAGTTAATTATTTCTTTGCTGAAATGGGGAGAAACTGTCCTCTGCAAAACTAGACAGTTTATTTACTTTCATAACTTTGTGGGTCAGAGTACTTGGTACAAAAAATCCTGATTGAGTGATCAGAAATCCACCGAAGGTTTTAAAATTAAAAAAATCCAACAACTACATCACGTGTTCATTGAAAATCAGTGTGATTCTTACTATTAAAAAAGCTTGGGAAAAATTACAAGGTTATTAATTTGGGAACTTAAGAGCTTCCTTAATTTTCTGTCAGTCAATGTTCTCAGGAATTCTTATTAGCATTAAGCACATTAAATATTGCAACTTAACAATAATTTCCTGGTAGTTATGTCTATATACATTCGGCTTTCTTTATTTTTTGGTGATGGGTCCCCTTCTTCCTTTTGACAGTCTGGATGTCTGGGTTACAGCACAGCCAGACAGAGCTTCATGAAAATGTATTTCTTAACTGGATTTTGTGTGTCTGAAAACAGCTGGTTTTAAACTCACCCAGGGCCTTGATCTGCTGTAGCCAATAATGTAGTACTAATGGGATTCTGATATTATGCTGATTTGAGTGTGGTTCAGCAACCCATGTAGTCAAGACTTGAAGAAACTTTTAAAACAACATTAAAAGTAACTGATGGTGATTTGGTTAGAAATTGAGACTCATTTTATTTTAAATATCCAAAGACAAGTATAATCAGAACATGGCTGAGATGGAGTGGGAGTATATCTGTGTGAAACTGGAACTCCAACCTGCTCTGCAAACATGATTTCTTTTGTGAAGCTCCAATTTGAACCACAGGTTTTGTTTTGGAATTAGAGATTCACACTGTATTGCATCTTCCAGTGGGGACTAGCCACCATTCGGCAGTAAGATATTTATACCTAACTTAATTACAGTATCTGAAAAGCTGACAGGGAATAAATATGACTAATGATTCTGATTATCTCTCAACTGCTGACCTATCCAACAATCTCTCTGCACAGAACCTTGCAGGGTGATCACAATTGATGATGTTTACATGTTTGACATTAGAAAAAACTATTGTAGCAAATCACAGTTGTATCTGTGCAATACTTTAAAATTGAGGTAAAAACTGAAAATAATTTAATCTGAATTTCAGGGGCAATTTTTGTGAAATTTCTCATTTTCAAAATAAGTGAAACATTTCATTCTTTCTGCAGATCTACAGGGATGCAAATCGTGTTTTCAGACATGTCCTGTTCATGAAAATATCTTTGTTGTATAACTTTACCAAACAAAGCCAAACAAGAGGGAAAGCAAAACAATTTAAGTTCTTCAACTTAATTTGTTTTCAAATTTGCATTTATTGCCAGCTGCTCTGACTGTCAGATGGAGAGTTTCAGGTACTTCAGAACAACAGTTTGGCAATCTCTCCTTGTTTTAAGAGACAAGAAGTTTATTCCTCCAATCTGGTTCTATTTAATCTAAGTAGAATTTGTCTCCAGTGAGTAACGGATGTTTTGAATTTCTTGTAATTAAAGTCAGTGTGTTTAAGCATATATTATACACTTAATTTATATTTAGACTCAAAGCTACAGTTGCCTGTAAAGTGACAACACAGAATCTAAGTCTGAATTGCTGAATCATTATTCATTTCAATGTATTTTTCAGTTCTGTTCCCCACAGACCTATCTTATACCTCTTGATTCTTGACAAATTTGGCAGGGATTTTTTCTCATTCATGTGTACATCACTTACACATATATATAAAAATACATTTATATGAGTAGATATATGTCTATATCCAAATTGAAAATCCATGTACACTATATAAACTATTTAGAAGGGCTTATAAATTTAGCAAAAACAGGGCCTTCACGCTCTCTGTCCTTCCTGCAGACTGTCACAGCCAGTGTTCTATACAAATTTCTTCTCCAGAACAAAGCAGCTCTCCCAGCATGGTATGTTAAATAATGTCTACAAGACAATTAAACTGGAAGTTGGCCACACACCTTAATATCAGGGATACTCTTCTGTTATTGAACATTCTTCAAATATCAACTAGTGAGAACACTTAGGTGACAGGCAATAATTCAAATACAAATAGTTTTCGCTGATTGCTGTTAAAGGTGTACTCCTTACACTCCAAAGATGTACATCATCCTTAAGATAACTTCACATACATATAAGAAAATTCAAAGAACACTATCTATACAGTAAATGACTCAAAGATTTAAACCCCAAAAGTTGCTGGATGTTTGCCAAAAGTTCAGCATTATATCTTTAATTGCTTCTTATGAACCAGCTAATTTGTTATGAAGAGTGACTCGTGTGCTTACACATAAGTCACTGGTGCTATTTTAGGTAGTCTGCTGAGACATCCTTATGACAAGGGCAGCTATAACACAATGTTCAAGAGAACTGTGCCTTTCTGAAACTGTAGCTTATAAGACCAGACAGGATAACTAGGACATCTAAAATGCCACTAGACAGGTACGTTTAAGCAACTGAATCTATAAAGCCTGTAAAACTTACAGTTTTCATTTGGAAATTAAAGGTTGTACAGAAAGACTTTTTAAATTCATCACTCAACATTCAATGGTTTATTACAGAAGACCTTGGATTCAAAAATTTCAAATACGAATTACATTATTTTCTTTCAGCAATGAATACACAACATGGAAAGTCCTTATAGTAGGAAACACTTTCTTTCAACCTCTAAAGAAGTAGCCACTAAGAGAAGAAAGGAAAAACATCCTTCAGCAACACATGCTAATATCTTGCCTTTGTCCTGGCAACAAGAAGTCAGCATCTAACAGTTAAGTACAGCACAACAGGATCAAGCAACTAAAAGATGAAAGTTGCCAGAAATTTCTTAAGCTCTGGTAAAAGACATCTTTGGGCCAAAGAGTAGATGTCAAAAATATCTTGGTACGTCCAAAATGATCTTCATGTGCCCATGTATGAAGTGATATACAGATCTGTAAATATTTCTAAGAGACTCCTCAAAATCTGTTATGTACATCAAAGGATACACAGGAAGAGAACACAATGACCTATGCAGAGGTTCTTACAGACTGACTTTTGCGCTAGTACAAAGATGTACAGAGGATACATGAGGGCAGGCGGGGGAGAACGGAAACATGATTTCCTAAAACGTTCCCTAAAAGTCAAAAGAAAAGAAGGGGGGTTATAGGATGAGTTACACTATACTGCACTATACTAGCTGTTTAACTGTCGATGTAGGTATTTCTACTGTAAAAGGTTAGTTCTGTCTATGTAGAATTTTTAAGTCTTCATACTAAATAACAAGTCTTAAATTACCTATGAAATGGCCTGGCTTTTCTTTTTCATCATCATCATCACAAGATTCACATTAGCCACAGAGAAATGAAAGGTACAGATGTTGCCCTGTGCTTAAGGTTTGTAACATTAGAGGCTTTCCCTTTACAGCCCTGTAACCTTTCACTTGTAGCACTGAAGTCTACTTTTGACTTTGTAGTCTGCCACTGATGTATCCCAAGGCTCCTGTGGCAATACTTTTACCTTGTACTCCCAAATGCTCTTGTCCTCATGGCCTTGTGTCATCAAATTGCAAGATTTTGATATGTCTCTGATGTTGGGTTTCTCGTGGGAACAGGTTATGACTGATGTTTCACTCACCCTTTCTCCTCCTGCCCCTCTTAACCTCTCACTTTGTATCTTTCGGTTTATAACTTTATGGTCAGGAATATGCAGAACTTAGTAGATAACATTAGTAGATAATTATTATTTAAATAGCCCAGAAGCAATATCCAGAAATACACATGCACAGAGCTTCACACCCAGTTAAATGAGTGCAAAATCTGCACCCAATCAGTGTGCTGCAGTCCGCACCATCAGCGCCAACCTGTAAGAGAAACCAGCAGGGAGACCAAGCTGGTCCTGCTGTAACTGTATAATCACTGTGGGAAGTGTTCAGGGGAATATCTGTAGCACTGGAGAAAATGATGGGAAGAGGAGTCTTGCCTGGAGATATCCCAGTCTCTTCCTTTCTGGCTGGCCACTGGTGTAGCTTTCTCTTCTCTTTCTTTTTCTCACTCTCCTTTTTTATTTTATTTTTTTTTTAATTTTCAAATAAAGTTATTTTTTCATTAAGAGTATGTATGCCACCACCTATGGATCTCACAGGTAAGTCTGTGTGCTTAGCCTTTGAGTAACACAGAGAATAATCCAGATTCTAAGAAGCCTTTTACAGAAGACAGTAGACATGTATGCAACGTTCCTGATATATCTGCTATTTTTGCCCATGTTTGGGTAATCTCAAATATGAATGATGGAAAGAAGATTAAGGATGCAACTAATTATAACAAACAGTTTAAGTCTATATGGCCCAGCCAGAAGGAAAGTAATTATGAAAAATTCAATATTACTATATTTTTATATTCTCTGAAAAAAAGGAGTATTTGAACCGACAGAGGGTAAGAGTTTGGTTTAAAAGTCCTCAGGCATTTGAATTACTTCAAAAATTGACCTAAATTTTCAGATTCTATGTAGTAGAGATCCCAAAAGAACGTATCTAAAGCTGATCTAACTGAACCTGTTCGAACATCATCAAAATTTCCCAGCAGAAGACAAGAATTAGGGATCTCTCAGTAATCTGTCAGGAAACTAAAGCTTTCTTTACAGAA
The DNA here is from genome assembly GCA_008921705.1 of Burhinus oedicnemus. Lineage (NCBI taxonomy): Eukaryota > Metazoa > Chordata > Aves > Charadriiformes > Burhinidae > Burhinus > Burhinus oedicnemus. The sequence goes on along the minus strand of VFFE01007238.1, from coordinate 1,135,741 downwards.
ATACAGAAACTCAACCAAAGAAGCAACATCCTAACAGGTTTATCACATCTCTCAAATAATTCAAAATGTTCAAAATTTTCTAGATAAATAGTTTGAGGAAACATAGAAGCGCAAACAAGCACTGCAGCCACACATCAGAAAGTGCTTTCAACTAACTATAAATCTGACAGTGTAAAAACATGTCGTTGAATTTTGTCTTCATATGGAAGGAAATGTAGCAGTTCACTAATTCCCATAATTGCCTTCCATATGACAAAATTTAGCCCTCTTCTATCCCATGTGAGAGAGCTCTTGATGGAGACCAGCAAGCACTCCATATTAACCTCTGTCTGCTTGCAAAGAACCTAGAATTAACATCAGCTGAATACAACTTACAGGAATGAAAAATATTCTGGTACCTAAAAATTCCTTATGTCATTTTTGCCTTTTTCTTTTCATAAATTGGGCTCCAAGAGTTAATTGTGCTGAAATAAACATTAGCATAATGCCTAAGGATACAATTTTTTACCTGGCTATGGTGCGTTGGCAGCATACACGCTGAACCTAAACTGTAGAATAACTCATTAGGAAATATGCAATAGCTGTGGCAAGATTTACTACAAATATGCTTGAAGTGTTTTTAAAAATTAATATTGTGCTGCTATGCTTGGCTTAATTAGCTTTCTTCTTCATTTACAAAGCATATCTGTCTGGTTTATGAACTTAGTCTCTATTCCCCATTCTTGAAAACCTGTTTAATTAAAGTTTTAACTACTGCATAAGCTTTAGAAACAGTAGAATGACTTTTATTACGAGAAATCTAAATCCTTCTTTTAAATATGATCGTACCTACACATACTACATCAGAAATATGACAAGACATGCTCCATAATACTCCTGAATAGACACAAGATACTGATACTTTTAATTATACATGCCATCCATTTCCACTATGTTGCACGTAAGCAATTTTGGTTTTTTTGCACAGAAAGTTGCACTAGCAGTGGAACTGTGATTAATTTAGCCAATCACCAAGTCAGTCCCCTGAAATCCATTAAAGGTCACCTTTCTTTTTTAGGTACATACCTATTTCTAATCTGTTCATTGATTTCCTCATCCATTATTCTATTCTATTCTATCTCTTTTAGAGGTTCATCACTTACTAGACTCCCACCTCTACTAGTAGGGCACTATGCTTTGGTTTTCAATTATAGCAAATCCTATCACAATCTTTTTCAGCATTTATCACTTGCTCTCATTCATGCCATAATAAATGATTAAATAGTAATTTATTTTTGCTATATATACAAAATTGAAACTTAGTCATTAGAAATGCTATCTGGGATACACCTGAAGTTCTAGAAATACATGACATACAGTTTATCATAATACATTTTTGGCTGCATATTAAAAAGCTTGTGGCATAATGGTCAGCGAGCAGAAATTATTTGTGCAATCACTGCCAACAGACCACAATAAAGCAGAAAATATTTTTGGCTCCCCTATGCACAGATGCTGGAGACCCCGCTTAATGACTTGTTACCCATTATACCCAAAATACGCTAGAGTTTCATCACACAATTTACTTCACAGAAGCAGAATGTCAAAAATAGTCAGTTCTATAATAATGAAAAAAGATAATAGTCATTTTCCCTCCTATTCTCATTTGAATCTCATAACCACTGCGGTGATCAATTTCCAAACCTTATTAGTTCTGCTACTGTGAACTATTCAGGCCCTAATTTCAAGATCAGTTTGCAGTGCAAAACTATGCAGGCAATCTTTTTAAATGAGCAATTTACAATTAATATTTCTGCCAACATATATTTGCAAGCTTTACATAATAGCAAACACAATAATTTCAAAATTTTCAAATTAAAACATCGGCAGTTATTGCTTATGGCTGACAAACAGTGCTATAAAATACGCACTGGCACTGAAGAACTTTGTCAGGTTACAAATTTAGTGAGGAAAAGAAGCAAACAAATAGGAAACTTTACACTATTTTTCTAAATTAAAAAAAAAAAGGAGAGATAAAGCATCATTAGTTCATCCTGTGTATAACTCTGTATCCATTACTCCACTCAACAGAAAAATATGAAATGTATAAAATCAACTATAAATCTTTGAAGAGGTGACATTTTTTTTATTCTTTACATATGTTCTTATCGCAAAAAGTGTTTTAACCAGATTTGTATTTAGACTAAATTGGCCTATTTCCCTTAAATTAACAGAGCTAAGATGGTTCGTACCAGCTGAGACTCTGATCCTATGAGAGTATGTTCAGCTGAACACAAATGGCAGTGCCAGTGCATTTTAAGAAGTTACTGTGCTTCAGCTGGAGTTGGTAAGCAGACATGTGGTCCCTGTCAGCTCATTGCAATGCCAAGTACATGATGTTCATTTAAGCTGCCTTCAGTAGTTCCAAAAGGGAGCCCAGGTGAAAGCATTGGAAGGATGAACGTTTAGGAAGAACACTTTGGAGGCGAGCTATGCTTCTTTTCATATACAGCATCAAAAGTGATGCAACTGCTGCTGTTTCCGTACACAAGAGCAGATGGAACTTCTTCATTAGGCTAGAGTAGTACCTTGCATGTGGTCAGCTTAATTGAATCACATGAAGGAGCAGTATCTCCAGCTGTGGGGGATGGAAGGAAGGAGGGAGGAGTGCGCATGCATGTAGAAATGAAAGGAGAGCAGAGAAAAGCAGTACCTTTAAAAACCACCAACTCAGTCACTTGTAGTTACCTGACCATTACTTGATTTGAAACAAACAGGGGGTCTGCTTAATTCCTCATTCAAAGGAGACAAAGGAATTTGGGGCTGGGGGAAGTCATCATTTGGGACTCTGAAGCCAGTATAATGATGCAGGTAATGAAACAACCCCACACTGAGTCTAGTTCGCAAGATAGTCTTCTACTTATTATTGGTAGGTGGATACAGCTCTCTCACTGTGTCATTGGCTGAGTTTAGCACCTTAAATATATTCAAGTAAGATACAGAGAGGACACTTGCACTGCCGTAAAATGAAACAACCAGTAAGATTTATTTATGTTATTCAGAGCAGACTCTTCTGTTTCAGCATGTTTTCCTTCAATTTGCAAACATAACGATATCCCTGATCCTAATACTGCACAAGCTAATAAAAATTGCCCTTTCAATTTACAGGAGGAAAATGCACAGCATCACCAGGTTCTGAACCTTGTTTGCCTTCCAGTACATCTATAAAAATCTGCTGCTGACAAATACATGAACTTATTGTTCATTTCCTCAGATAAGGAACCCAGGGAGTTCAGTTAATGGCTGTCCCACACACTTCTTATATGAGCATAAGCCTATAACACTGTCTTTCATCCTGACTTCCTCTTCTATAAAATGGGTTTAATACTATTTCCTTCTTCCTACCCAAATCTTTCTTCTTGTCATACTGAGCTTTTAATGCAATACGTATAGATGAGCATCAGAGTTGGCATGGAGCTCAACTTCTATCTAGAAACTACTTAAGCAGCCACCTAAATGTTGAGAAGATGAAGACCTAAACTGCTCAGGCCAAAGACCATTTTTACTAAACACATCCTTTGATTCCGAAGTATGGATTTCAGTGCCAAATTTCAGACTACCAGTGGCATTTGTATCCATAGCTTAGAAAGCAAAAAGTTTATGAAAAGTAAAATACATGGAAGCATTTTATTAACTAATGGATTTTTTTTTTAATTTTAGTGCATTTTATTCACTTGCTGCTCACTTATTTTTAAAATTTTCATAAAGACAACCTATTGAGCTTCCCATTGAGATTATTATATTGTATGCATGTCTTTTCTAACCGTCTGATGTCTTGGCAGCAAATGAACTTCCAGTGAAACAGAAATCAAATGTGTTTCATTAAAGAAAAATGCCCACAAAAGACATTCTTTCTTAAATGAGATGAATACACTGCATTTGTTTAAGCTTCTAACAAAGATAACATTCCTCTAAATGTGGTGTAACGCATTTGAAATTTAGTATCAGATTGTCCTGGTTTGAAGTAAAACAGAACCAATTTTCTTTTCAGTAATTTTACTTTTCAGTTAAGCCTCTTCTAACTCTCTGAAATTAACGGCATATTCCTAGAATCATAGGATAGTTCAGGCTGGAAGGGCGCTCGGGGGTCTCTAGTCCAACCTCCTGCTCGAACCAGGGTTAACTACATAATCAAGTGAAGTTGTTGAGGGCTTTTATCCAGTCAGGCCTTGAACACCTCCAAGGATGGAGACCACAGCTTCTCTGGCAACTGTCCCACAGCCTGACCGTCCTCATGGAGAAGATTCTTCTTCCATCTGGTCTGAACCTCTCTTGTTTCAAGTTATGCCCATGGCACTACTATGGCTGGTTCCACCTTCTTGCTAACTTCCCCATAGGTACTGGGGGCTTGCTGTTAGGTGACCTCAAAGTGTCCTCTTCTCCAGGCTGAACAAGTCCCGTTTCCCTAGCCTCTCCTGATAGGGCAACTGCTGCAGCCCCTGACCACCCTGAGGGCTTGGGGCCCTCTGCTGAACTTGTTCCAGATTATTGGTGTCTTTCCTGCCCAAAACTGGACACAGAAGTCTATGTGTGGTCTATGACACAATGTTTTGGGGTTTTTTTTCCTAAAACAGCATTTGTGTGTATCACAGACCTGTTCATAGTGTTTGTGTTTAAAACCTATCAAAAGGCTTCAACGTCCTAGAAAATAATTACGTAGAAAATAAAGACCTGCCTATAAGCAGTATTATTATCCATTATTATTGTTATCCATTCTTGCATTGGTCTCTACTCAGTGTCCAGCACATGGAAGCCAATCAGGAGAAGTGAACTGGTGACAATAATCATGTTGGACATTCACACTGCAAAAGTTACATGCTCTCGGTGCTGGTGTAAGCACAGTCCAGATAGGCCATGGTACTTCAACAGTACTTTTCCCATCTCCTCTCCCAGATTTCTGTTCTCCATCCTTGTAGGTTTCAATGATAAAGAAGTGCTTGTCTGCCTCTTTTATCTCATTTCTGTAATATATATTAGCACAAGATAGAATGGTGCTTCACACAGCTACAGCTAATGCTGGCAGTAAGTGTCTGCAGATACACTTCTTGCATGTACTGGCGTATACTTCATGGAAACTGTGGGCTGCATAAGTACAAGGGTTTACTGAAAGCCGTGAGAAATGTTACTCCAAGGTGCCTACAGAGCATTTTAAAAACTTCCCCGCTGTTTATTACTCTGGCAGATTAAAATAGTCTTTGAACACTACTGAGACTCGTTATGCACAGTGTTCACAGACATGCCATCTTAAAAGAGATGCTGCTTTTTGCATTTTAGAGTGCTGCTTCTCTAATTAAACCAAAAACAACAAAAAAAAAGAAAAAAAGGAAGCAATAATAAAAAAACCACTTTCTCCCTCCTTTAGATGCAGCTATCATTTGTGTCTTGGTTCAGATGCACACTAGTAGAGTGTAGTTGAGTATACATTGCAATTGCAATTACATATTCAAATTTTAGTACTTTTGGGTTTAGTCTGAATAGTAACTCTGTGAAAACTACTGTTATTGATGGTCTCTTTTTTATTGACTCTTAGTGTTGTCCAAATCAAACCTCCTCACTTCAGAGGTAATAGGGTATGTTGTTTCTTTTCTCTACAAGCGAACACTGCAAATTCTGTACAATCTCAGAAAATCGTATTACATTGTCTTTTTTCCTTTAATATTAAGAGCTGCAGAGGTCACACTGGGTCTACATTGTGACTCCATTGTTTTCAGTGAATTTTTACGAATTAAGCCAACTGAAGTATCAGAGAAATGGTATTGATGAACTACACGACCTTTTAACAATCTTACTGCTGCTATCTGTACTCTTAAGAAGAAAATATGTCTTTAAAATGTTAAGGATATTAAAGGAATGAAGACCTTACTGCATGGAGCAATGAGTAAATACTGCTATAATATTAACACTCACACTTTCCAATGTGGGAAAAAAAGTAAAAAAATTAGTCTGGAAAACTGTGTCTTTTTATTTTTCGCATTTTCATACTTTTTGTCTTTATGAAAAATTATTTTACCCTGTATTTTCTGAAAACAAAAGACAGCACATTTGTACATTTTTTCCTGAAACTCAACTTTCTATTCTTATTCTTTCTGTCTCTTCATGCACCTTCCTCAAATATTAGGCTACCAAAATCTAATGCAAAGCAAAAACATTTCTCCATATTTTATAATGAGTGTGAAGAACGCCCAGTGTTAGAAATTCAGCTCTGCAGATCTTCATTACTGGGCCAAAAGATCTACAGAACCTTAGAAATTCATTATGGATGCAGAAAATCTTCATCCCAGATTTGTCAGACTTCTTGTAGCTTAGGGATGCTGTACCAATACACGTTCCTATCCTTCGCATTTACAGAAACGGAGTCTAGTCATGCAAGGACTCTGCATATGGAAATGGAATCAAAATCAATGGAAACTCTATTTAGGAGTCTTGCAAGGATACGATCAATGCTGAAGAGTCATGACATAGCAGTATACCTGGAACCTAATAAAAGATTTCATTGGCTTAAAAAAAAATCCCATCCATACCTAACAAAAAGTAGTGCAAAATATACTGCATAAATCCTATGAGATATGCATTCAATATGCAGTCTGTGCACATGGCCACAAAATAAAAAATATTTTGGAAGACTGAGTTTTTCATATAAGGGGTAGTTTTACTGCCACTACATCCTTTAGATACATAAAGTACAAAGACAGAACAATATGAAGATTGCAATTAGTTAGTCAAAAGGAAAGATGTTCCAAAATTTGTAATCTCTGAGGACAGTGCTGTGTCTGTAAAGTACAATCAGTTCTCAGTTCTGTCGATCCCACTAGCAATCTTGTCAATGTAGATCCCCACACTCACAGATCTATACTCACAATCCAAAGACAAAGACAATGGACTTTGAGGAAGAAGGGAACAGGATACAGCCAGAAACATCGCCTGGGTATCACGATCAACTGTGATTCCTGGTCTTTTGATGTCTTTTACTGATATTTCATTTTTCTATTCTAACTTTCAGCCATTGCAAGCAGTACCTTCACCACATCACGAGTACCTCAGAACAGTTACCAGAGGTCTTTGTGGGTATGTTGGGGGAGGGGGGTGGGGGGTGGTGGAGACGGAACAAGACTCTTACTACAGCACTACTGAACATGAAATTATTTCTGCGTGATTAAATGGCAAAGGTCTGGATGCAATTCCTGCCAGATGGTTGCCCTGAAGATGTTACATATAGAGACATTCTTGTGCCACAACACTGGCAAAGTCTGAGTCTTCCTGGAGGCTATTCTGCTTCCTACGGGCAGGCAGTAATTTTGTGGTATAATCTAACACAAGTTGCTATCAAGTAGTAGAGTCTCTGTGTGAAGACAGCTGTTTTGTTAGACAGCTATCCTTGTTCTTCAGTGAAAACAAATAGCAGCCAGAACTATCTGATGAAATTGAGCTAGTTCAGTGAAAAAACCAGTAAGAAAACTTGTTGATTGTCTTTTTCATAGCGAACGGATACTGGATGCCACCTACACTCAGGCAAAAAAAAAAAACCAAAAGCAACCAAACATCTGCATGGAATAGTGAATAGCTTGTTTGAAGCTGAATGAGTTCTCCAACAAGTGGAAAAAATTCCCAGATTCTGGTTATATTTTAAGGCAGTATGGGACCCTTGACTGGAAGCAATGTAACAACCTGCACGAACTTGACAACAGGAGTACATGAAGTTATACTGTGATTGCTGCATTTAACAGCTGCTGATGGACTTTTCTATGAATTCTCCACTCCTTTTTCAAACACCTTTGTATCTCTGCTCTTCCTAACATTCTGTGGCAATAGTTTCTTCTATTTAATGAAGGACCTCGTAGTAAAAGTTGAAAAGTTACTGAAGCTTGGTTTAGTCCTAGAGCGTAATAATATAATGATCTATCTCTGCATTGTCATGCTTTGAGAAATTACAGTATTTCCTTATTCACATCTTCAGAGAAGTTTTGCAAGATGCAACGCTTAAATGCAACATCATTTTGCTGAACAAGTCGATCCTCAGAACTCTGACTCCTAAATAGCCTAACAATATCTCTGGACCAAACTTTTTAAAATTACTTTTCATAGTGGCCACAAATCATTCTTAAATCAGGTAGAGTGCTAAGAAGCAAACAATTATATGAAAGAAATAGAATTGGCACACCAAGCTCCTGCAGACCTGTGCAACTGTGACAGACAGAAGGAAAACAAATTAGTTCAGCAAGTTCCTGAACAGACTTAATTTTAAATGTTACTAGTTTAATCCCAATTTTGGTTTACTTTGCATAAACCTTCATTTATTTGTGTTACTGAAAACATACCATAACTCATCTGTGATAGATTACTATAGATTTTTGAATTTCCACTTGTGCATTTGAGATAAATGAGTTTTAATAAGTTTAATTTCAAGTTATTCAAAGTGTTTTATAATACCAACATTAATTTTTAACAAATTAGATTATATTGACTTTAACAGAAGGCCTCCTTTGGAAAAATTATAATTTAAACAGTCTTCAGGAACCATTGTAATGATTTCCTACTTAAAGTTAATTCTCCTGTGAATCCATGGGAGACAAACCAAAACCTGATGTATGGGAGCTACGCTTTGCAATATTGTCTATATACAAGCTGACCTACAGATACATTTTCAAGGGCTAAGCAGTGATTTTCTGTCTATTCTTTAAATCCTTTTGAGGAGGAAGTTCTACTAGCTTATCTGAATTAAATTATCTGTTATAGGTTTGTGGCATGTACTACATGCTCCTGGGGATTTACAAGAAACTGCCAAAGTCACTTCACCTGGACTACCAACTAGACTGGAAACAAGAACAGAAAGTTGAAATGCCAGAATTTTTATTCAGTGAGTTCATAGCATTTTTCAGTCCCTCAAAGCATATTTTAAAAGGTGAAGTACTGTGTAGTCCCTAATGTCTGACCACCTGAAAAATACAAAATAAATGGTTGAAGTGGACCCATTATAGATCTCTCACCTACATTCCTTTTCAAAAACTAGAAAGTCAGTCATTGTTCTTTTCAAAATGTCACAATTTTTATCTTATTTACTGCTTTTCGAAATGAAGAACTGAAAACCAGGGTTTTTCTGCTGTGGAGTTATAACACCTGAACTCAGGTCAAAATATAAGGAACCTTTGCGATGGTACTAATGGCTCTGCCCACTTGATCTTTCATTACTTTCAGTAATTACTAAATAGTAAAATGCTAACTAAGTTATTTTAATTGATAACATGAGAAAACATAGCATTCTTGTGACAAATTATCCCTAATCATGCACCAACTAGATCACAGAATCATAGAACACTTCCAGGGATGGGGATCGACTAAAGATAATTCATTCATCTATGAAAGCATAACTACAGACTCACAGATCATACTGTCTACCACCTACCTCATGGAGCATTAAATGAAAATACCTTCCAACTCATCATTATTTGCAAACCTTTCTTCACAAAGGAAACCAGCAGACTCACCACTGAAAGTGTGGATTAATTAATTCTGTCACATGACATCAAGCAAAATTTGCAGGGCAGCAGATAGACTTTGTACATTGCATGGACCTTCCAGATAAAATGTCCAACACAACACAATTCTCTGTATAACCACCACCTCTCCGCAAAACCACTCTACCCACAAACAGCCCCATAAGTGCTACAACCCCACCATATCTAACTGATGATTCCCACTTTTCTGTACCTTGGAACTGAAATAACTGCTCTGCAGTGACACTGTGTGTTTTCTCAGCAAGAAGGAATTCTGAATGATCAATGGAGCAGCAAAAGGCTTAAGAATGGGGATTTTAGCACACAGTCATATATACTCCACTTCAAAGACTTGATATTAGGAACGAGGATATCCAAATGTCCCTTTAAGGTCAGTATTTATTAGTTTTGCATCATTTTCACCCATACCAAAAAAGAGTCAAAGCAATAGGGAAGAGTCCCACACTTTCAGATACATTTTTGTACAAGATTCCTGTTACTTTCAATTTCATTCAGAGCATCATTGTATGCTGATCAAGAATAATTCATATACAGAAATACACAGACATAAAATCTTAAGATATCAAAACCAATTCTTTTTGGTTTGTAAAAAAGACTGTCTTCAGACATCAAATAGGAGTCAAAATCTTCTGTTTATGTTTTCTATGCATGCTTTCAGTTATCAATTGTCTGTTTCAGTCACAAATATCCTAGTCACATACCTGCTTGCAGTATCACTACAAAAATAATACATATTTTAGAAAAATCTTGCCAGCTTTGCTGTTTTATCTTATTATCTAAGCTTCTGCTGTAGCCTAGTGCTATGAAAAGTGGCAAGTATTACTTACATTTCCTACACATACACAATTAAGAGACAATAATATGTAATCAAAACTTAACAAATTATAATAGTCCAATAATTTACTCTTTAGCTAAAAACTAGTTTCTACAGTTAAAACAAAAGGCTCTGGGACAATCTTCATGCATTCAAATAGAAAAAATGCACATCTGAATTACTGAGATTAATATTTCTATCAATAAATTAATCTAACCTGTTTCACTGAAGACAAATGAGGATCATTGTACAGTCTTCTGTACCCACGAGTGACTCACTAACCTACAGGCTCATTAGTATTCTGCACACACTCTCACAGCTACTACGCCCCACACCTTTGTCCATTTGCTCAAGAACACCCACAGAAGTTAATGAAAAGTTCAGAGTCTTAAGGCATTTGAATGTACAGCATAATTAATTTCCTACAGCTGGAATTTAAGTTATTAAATGTCTTTTGTATTATCAAAAACTACATTCGGTTTCAAAAATTCAGACAAATATTTTAATATTATAGAACAGTTAAAAGTAACCCTTGAAGTTGCCTTATATTGCTGGCTCTTTTTGACATTGCAACAGAAATGAGTGAGGAATACTGAATCATGAACACTCATCACTTACATGAATTACAGCACTAATATCAACCACATCAAGCAACAAGTACCTTCTTAAGGACTTAGATCTATAAAAGGTATAACTCAGTAGCACACGCTACCTCTACGGTTTTAGTTTTTTAAAGTGATAGCTAGTTTTAGCTGTAGATATCCATAGTTTTTGGACATCAAATTATCTTCTTAGTGTCTGTTATTTCAGATATTTTGCTTCAACAGAAATTTTAGAATTTATTTTCATTTCTCAAACTGAGAGGATTTGGAATTTTTCAATAAAACAGAAATTATATGAACTGCAAGCAGAAAAAGAAAAAAAGACAGAGACATATTCCATAGTGCCGAAAAGCCCACCAGTGCTGCTATTAACTAGGGCTCATTGGGACCACACTCAAATCCTTGATTTGAATTGCAGCTGCCAAGTACTTCTTAAGTATGCACTACACCAGAGCAAGAATCATTATCTAAATCAATTGAGTCTCAGTCTGCCATATTGGTTGAGAGCTCCCAGGGTCATTCATATCTTAGTGTGGGAAACTGGGGATTTACCCTCCCAGCTTTATGCCAAGTCCATTCTGTACCTGGGAAAAAGAAACCCTTTCAAGCAAGCATTTTCATCAAAATGTGTTCCCACAAAAACTTTTGATTTACATCTACTAGAAATTTATTTCCAACCAGCCCCAGAAGGAAGATCTATGTGTCAGAATAAACCAAGTCTTGAAGCACTCTAGAGTCTACTCTTGCTACATTTTTTTTTCTGATAGAATAATTTACTCCAAATCAGTTCCACCATATTCCCTACAGATTCTATACACTGCAGTGAATGTAGTCATCTATGAGGGTTCTTTGTTTCAAAAATAAAATAAAATAAAATTCAATTAAATTTTAAAATCTCCCAATCTGAAACAAATTAAAAAACCTCAAACCTTAAAAAAACCCTATTTTTATTTGCCAACCACAGTATGAAACAGCAGCCGGACTCTCTAAATGAAAAATCACAGCCCTATAATTTTATTGAAAAAATGCTGTTCAATTACCTGCCTTGAAACATGACAGAGATATTCTAAGAAACAAGCATTATTTGCACCCATGTACCTTTCATGAGAGAGTGAGCAGTTTTGTGTAGCATTTCTCCTCTCATTAAAAAGGAGACAGGTACAATGCTGACATCCCTGTTAAGAACAGATAGAAAGAAAATACTAGAAAGTTCTCGTTGTCTAGGATACTGATTTAAAATCCACTGAAATGCTGCACTATTCCTATAAAGACTCAGAGACTAAGGCTTAAAATACTTACTTGATAATGTCTCCTTCAAGAGCAATCACTCGTTTAATGATCTTCTGTTCAGGGTTTCTAGGAGACCTGAGACAGGGGATAAGGTTATACAGTCAGTAACGTTCCCGTTGTTTTAAGAAAATGAAAAGAAATTCCACAAAGAAATAGACACTATTAAAGTCATTAGGAGATTCCATGTTCTCCTTGATATAGCATCAATCATGATGTTCCATCCTGATGTGAAGCTGCTGTAATCATTCTCATTGCAAACCATCATTGAAAAGAAGATGCTGAAAAATTACCTGCTTACAAACACACAATAATCAACATACCTTTTATAATGAAAAATACACTCTGCAACATTCGAAATAGAATGTCTCACTACCAATGAAGAGGGTACCTTTGCAAATAGATTAATGTATTAAAACCTGAATTCCTCATTAAACTTTAACATCATATTGTGTTTAAACTTTCATGTCATTCACTCACTTCGGGGAAAAAAAAAATCTCCCTATATTATATCAATATCTATCACTAATTTAGGTAAAGCTTGCCTGGGGAATTTTGGAAGTATAAAAATGTTGTAAAATCTTCTGAAAGTTTCAGCTTTATCCAAAGCTTCTTAATACAATATCAGGTTTTCACTTGAAGTTATTTTCTTAAAAGCATGTTTTATTGAGTGGATTCTGATGATGCATTACATAGTATTCTGAGAAAGCAAAGCTGAACTTGCACGTCTGCCCTGAATACTCCAATTTCCTGGATGCTATTAATAGATAGGACTTTTAAAAGTGTTATTCTACCACAGTTTTGACTGGTTAATGTAGACATACGTGCACCATAAAATTTCTTTCTTTTCTATGTACTTTACCTCTTTCTTTTTTTTCATTCTTCACTTTTAAATATTTAACTATGTAAAGTTAGTAGAGTATTTTCATGTTATTTAAAAAATTCTTTTTATTTGCTGCTTGTATATAGGAAAGTCAGTGAAAGAACAAATGGTTTTGATTTTCTACTGATGCTGGGATTCTGTATATTAGACTCCAAGTACAGCCGGCTAGACATGCAATCGCAAAAGCTTTATATTACAGTTTTCATGCCTAAAAACGTTAGCCATGCCATCCTCACAACAGAGCAGTACCTTTGAGCTCATCTCTGGTCAACTGGTAGGACACTAGGATTACATTTCCTTAAAAAGCAAAGCTGAGATGAGTCCGGATGAAAAAATTCGCACTGCTGCATGACTAAAGGCATTTGCAGTTCACTTTCAGTTCCAAAAGTTAAAAAGAAAAATAGTTTCAGGCTTATTCAGTTTTTTTAAAATGAAGCCAAAAAAGTATTCCAAACATTTTAAAAGTGGTTTATGGGTTTTTGTGTGGTTCAATATATTTTAAGTATATTGATATTTCAGTGTAATGAAACAGAATTGAAGAAGCATAATTTTGAATTTCAAAATATCAAATAGTTTCACTTTACAGTTCACCAAGCCTGAAAACCCTATTTTCCCAAAGCAGCACGGAGCAATGAACATGAATAAGGACGATACTTTTGATTCCCTAGTCATCACAGGAATTTTCAAATCATGATATCATTTACAGTAATATTTTATTTAGCATTAATTTTACCCAAAGAGTTGCATATTCCAGTTCAGTCTTGTCTCTCATGCTCTTTATCAGGCTGAGAATACACATTTTTGTAATACTTCACATGTCAGTCTTGGGAGGAATTAATCAAGTTTTAGATGCTCATATGATTCAACTATCTGGATTATCCACAGCACTTTCTGATGCTGCTCCCTAGCAGGCTTCAAAGCACACTCATTTGAGCATTGACTACCTCTCTTTCTCAATCAGAGCACAGTGTAATAAAAAACAACACACCTTTATTATTATAAGCCATTATAAATAAAAAATATTTGCAAAAATTACTTTACTGTTAATGGAATTAGTTTTTAATTCATTCAGGCTCAGATTGCAATATTTTCATGTAAAATTTAAGTCATGGAAATAATAATATGTAATATATGTGACAAACTGCATTTCTCAAAGAGTGAATGAAAACAAATTTTAAGTTTACTCTTTCAAAATTGTGTTCTGGTTTAACACCTTACTTTCAAAGATTCTTTGAAATTTCCCATGTAAGCATTTTCATTTGATTAGTGTGTATACCTTGTAATCCCTTAGTTTGCCTTCCTTGTGAAAAAAATTGTAACTACCTGGAATAAACATCACTCTAAAACTGAAATATGAGTATTTGTTCTAAGAGTGGTTAGTTTTCTGCCAGTAATGACATATTTAACCAAAACACATAATTTATCAGAAAGACACCAAGGAATTCCTCGTAGATGGTTATTATAAATATATTATAAATAAATTTTTAATATTTGAAGACAGAATAGTTTAAAAATAAACTTTATACTAATGTTCTGATTATATTCCATGAAAATGGCAAAGGACTGGTAAGAGAGGGAGCGGCAGACTCAAACTGGCCAATAACACGAGCACTTTTAAAACAAGGATTTTGAAGAGGAGATCAGAATGTTTCGTTCAAGAGCCACACTGATTGAACAGGAGGTAAGAGACTAGTTCTGAAGTGATGGATATTGATGCCTTCCTGAAAGGTTTTTAGTGTAACACTGGGATTTCATTGATTATGGAAATCTCAAAAGCACACAGATATAGGCAATTTCTGTCTTTGAAACTTCGCAGCAGGTATAGAACAAGTTAAACAATGAAGGAGAAAAAAAATCCAAAAACATTGTAACCAGTAATTGTTTAATACTTCTCGCTCACTGTATCAGTGAGGTACCTTTGAAAATGGGATTTGTTCAACACAGGAGGAAATAGAAAAACAAAAGAAACTGTTGATTTAACTGTTCGCACCTCTCCTAAATTATACTGTGTTTTTTCATTCTCCTTATATGAAAGGTCATATTCAGGCATGTTACTTTTAAGTTATATTGTGTGGGAAAAGATGAGATTTCTTACACACAATGAAAATATTTTGTCTCCCAAAGATGTCATTCAGAAAATATAAAGATCATTAATTTGAATTAATAACAACCATCCATATATTTACCAGTCAGATCCATATCTGATGCTTCACAGAGCAGTCACCATTCCTTGAAGATTTTCTAAATCAGCCTCTCAAAAAGTTAAGATTTTGCTCCTCATCTACATATAACCATTTTTCACTATGCATGAATTAGAGACATCAGTGCAAGTAGAAACAGAATGACTATGAAATTCTCAAGCACATTACAAATATTAAAGCACAAGTAGCAGCTAGCAGCACATCAGGAACACACTAGGAAAAACATCTCTGGAGAATAAATCCACTTCTTAAATGTAGATTGAATTCTACTCCATTCATAGTCACTTTCCCTTTTTCCATGAAGAAAAATGGAAAACACGCAAGTGTAGCAGTGTGTCTGTCCCTCAAGCCATCAAGTTAGAGGATACCTCATTGTTACCAATTTATCTTTAAATAGCAGTGTTCTTTGTTAAAGCACCTCAGGAGAACAACCACTGTATAATACAAAAAGAAAGCAATGGCCTGTGTAGCATCCAAGACTGATAAATATTTTTGATTTTATCTGTCAAAAGAATTGTTTAAAATTCACCTACAGATCACCTGATGTCTGGCTGCAAATAATAGAACAAAAGAGCAACATGCCCTCTGTCTGAAATACCTTCTGATAATGGGACATTTCACTCTGCTTTAGCAAGAATTTCTGATTTGTTCCAAACTTTCAGTTAATGTACAGTGCAATGCAGAAATCCCAGCCTCATGCACAAAGACACGAGTCACGACATCAAAATCCAGATTCAGAGTTTTAAGACAAACAACTTACCAAGGGAAAATCAGACATTCGGTATGTATTTGTTTGTGGCTTTCCAGATGCAGCCTTAGCAACTTCAGTGTAAACAACCTGCCACAATTAGCTGCTGGTAATAATCCTAGCTCCTTCCCCTAAACCTATATGGATGTCTTATTCTGTATTGACTTTGAGCTCTATAGTCCTCATCCACACACAGCTTTCATTAAAAACCAATGAGCAACTTCACCACAGTAAAAGAAGAAAAACAAATGCCTGTATCATCAGGACATCATTAACTTTGGATTAAAGCCTCTCACGTTTGGTCATTTGTTTGAAAAGGAATCTAGAGAGTTAGGTTAAGTAGATGTGAAGGTAGATTGCCCCCACGATTAGGGCAGATTCAAATTCCTTATTCACCCACAACAAGTACTTCAAGATACAATATTCTAACCTCCAGCCTATGCATTATTCTGGGGCAGCTCTCCCTTTATCCAACTGATGCTGAAAAAAAAACCCCACACACTACATAGGAACCCTCCTCTCCCTACACACACATTTAGTTCTAAAGTTAAAAGATATGCTTTAGCACAAGAGCTGTAAAGAGTTCAATTTCCTTTTTACAAAAAAAAAAAAATAAAAAAAATATGTTTTTCGGAGCTGAAGACACACTGCATGTTGTCATGGAGAGAAAATATTGAGAGCATGAAGACTGGTCAGATAGCTTCAGCTGGGTTTTATCAGTGATGCATCCCCAAAAACACAGTCTGAAATAAATTAGTAATTGACAAATTCATAAGAAGAGTTAGTTTCTTGAGGAGGGATAGAATAATAGTTTAATTTCTATTAGAAAGTGACACTTTGTTCTATTTCAGGAAAGCACTAACAACCTTTCCTGGTTATCACCTGAATATCACTTCTCCAATAAAAATTGAATTTATTTATGTTCTTATTTTTAATTATATGCTCTTACAAAAACCATACCATATATACGTACACACATACACATATTTATATACACACACATACATTTATACAAGCATCCATTCTTCTGTGTTCATCCCTGTATTGAAGAGTATGGGATTGCAGTACTACAAAACACGTTTGCCAGGGAAGAGAGAAGGAACAATACAGCCAGCAGGAAAATCCACTGTTTAGCAAGTGATTGCCAGATAAAAACGGTGACAATTCTCTCAAGGCTTTCTCCTTTCCTTATTGAGCAAATGAATATTTCAGTCACAATATTGCTTCTAAACTTTTCACTTTGCATCATTTCAATTATTTATTTACTCTAATGGATATTGCTTAGCACAATTTTAAATAACTGCTCCATAAGCTAACTAACATTTGATCGATCATGAAATTTTCATATTATTTCTACTTGTATGTGTTATTTGACCCTTCTTTCATTCTTTGAGTTGTCTAACTATATTCTTCTCAAGAGTGCTCACAGCAAATCATGCTTAAGAGCTTGAAACTGAAGATTCTACAGGCTTTTCTAGAGAGAGACAGTGCTTTTTAGGCTATATCCTAAGATTCCAGCAAGATAAGTGAAGGAAGACAGTTGATTCATTTCTGTTCTCCAACGGGGTATATTAACGTGTATCCCCAAATGCTATGTGATATCAATCCCTGCTGAACATGCAGTCTCTCTTATAAATAAAAAAAAAGTAACCTACCGACCCTGGATAATGATTAAACAAAACGTTTGATGCTCAGACAGACACCAGACAGACCAAAACCAATTATATTTTTCAAAAGATATTATCACAATAGCTATCACGAAAAGAAGAAATTAGCCTTGCATAACAGTAAAGTCCAACTAAATAAATGCTACAACATACAATAATTTTTATTTTCTTTTTCCTTGAATGAGCACTTAGATTTTCTGGGTGCATGCATTAGAAAAAGAAGATAAGACCTTATACTGTGAACTCATAATGACTAAGCAGCTAATATGTTTCAAATATATAGCTTGAATTAGATACTTTGATGATCTACATACACTTAATGTTACCCATCCATTATCTTAGTCAACCTGCATGGGTTTTGTGCTCACTTTTGAAAATTAATGCACTTTTGATACTAACTGAGCATTTTCTAGAACAGGACAAATAACAGGTATTTATTAAAAAGCTGCAGTGAAAAGTGCCTGAAGTTTTCACTGTTTATATATATGCATCTATGGATATACGTATATATGTATATTACTGCTAGCACATGGCTTCACTTTTTCTGAGATAGAAGCAGGATGTTTAGGCAGCAGCTGCAAATTTGCCTTCAGATTATTCTCAGTTTACTTCAGATTGAGATTTATGTGATTTGATGGTCACCTACAGGGAGGCAACCGAAACAATGAACACTGTGTTATTACAGCATGAACAGACTGAAACAATTAAGGCCATCTTCTTCACAAACATTATTTCTGCTTTTATTTATGTTGTTAATGCCAGATACTGATGATTTAACTCCATAAAACAAGGTAAGGGGGAGCTTTTGAGATCTTAGTCTAACACTGTGATCCAAAGCCATTCAATCAGTGACCTCTTCATTTCCCAAAACTAATTTCTGTTTGATCAAAAATTCCAAAGTAGTTATGGTTTACACTTCTGGGAATTTCCAGAATTGCTGCAGGATGAAAAATTAGTTGTTTATCTCCTTCTCGAGCCTTTTGGGGTTCTAGAAAATAGCCAGAGCAGTAACTAAAATGGAGATGGAGCCCAGAATAAGTGACACTAATATACCTGCAGAATGGGGAACCTCAAAGTACAGTTTTCGTGGCTTTACTTTTAAAACATGCTTGGAGGAAGAAGAAATAGAGAGGAAATTGAGCTATCTCATCCTTATTTTCTGGCCTGGCTTAATAAGATAAACAGGGAGTTTTACATGGCTGCATCATACACTAGATAAAGATGTTGACCAAAAAAAGTTTTGTGCCCTTGGCCTATGACAAAGGAGCTTCCTGTTGCCAGCACAGTAGTTGATGCTCGAACTTTGTACAGTAGGAACTTTGCAGCAATATCCATTCTTTCATCCCAGTCCATAACTTTTATCTAAATTCCATACTTCTTTATGCAAATAATAAATCTCATAAAAAACATAACATTTATCTAATCACATCACAGGTTCCAATACAATTTCTGTATTATGGAAAATAGCACACAATACAATAGTGGAGGAAAAAAAATGACCACATTTATTTTATTCTTTTTTGCTGCCATTCCTGTTGTAAATTTCTATTATATAGAATTTCTGCACTAAATGTATCCAGTAACCAGGTCCAATATCTGTGTTCAGTTTGGACCCACCAGTACAAGAAAGATATTGACAACTGGAAAAAGTGACAGACCACCAAAATAATATTAACAGAAGAGTAATGTAACAGCACTGTCTAAGGAAATTGGGTTTGTGCGGATCAGAGATGAGACAAAGGGTTTAATTGCTATTGTCATCTATCTCACCGGTGATTAGGAATTCAAACTTTTCAGAGAGGTGTACAGCAGAGGGACGGAAGGAAACAGGGTCAGCTGCAGTAAGGGAAATTCCAGTTGGTTACCAGAAATATTTTCAAACTGCAGGAGGTTAAGCAGTAGTGCAGATTGCCCAGAAAGGCTGGGAATCACAGAGATTTGACTGGACAAGGCTCTGAGCAGCCTGACCCAACTTCAGAGTTGACCCTGCCTTGAGTGACTGGTAGAACTAGCTAATCACCAGAGGAGCCTTACAACATAAGTTATTTTTCACTTTTTACTATGCACAGCCTTTAGTCTTATTGAAATATATGAAGAATCATGATGTTGATACCTTAAAAAACAACATATTTCATCTGGGATGCAGGCTCTGATGCCAGAAGAGACCATACTGATCACCTGAACTGACTGCTGTAGCCCACAGATTTATTTTTTTTATCCTCCCCTGTATTTTTGGATAGTGCCTAATTCTATTACAATGCATTTTTAGAGAAGGTTATGATATCTTGTCTGAAACATTCTGAGTGACAACGAGTCCAACATCCAGAGAAATTACTCCAAATTTTAATTAGCCTTGCTATTAGGAAATTGCATCTGCATTCAAAATTGAATTTAACCAACTTCAATTTCATGCCTTCTCCTCCAAGGCAGAAAAACCCTCAACATCTTATTTCTTCTTCATGCAGAAATATTTAAGCACAACAGTTCTTAAATTTCTCCTGGATTCATCAGCTAGAACTCCTTAAAATTCTCAGTGTACAGTTAGTTTTCCAATTGCAGGTCCACTCTTTTGACCATACTTCAAACTTCCTCCACCATTTCCATTTTCTTCTTGGCACACAAATATGAGAACCTCGTATTATTCAGCTTGGATTGTTATTACACTTAACAATAAATGAAGTAGAGTGACCTGGTATTATTATGCTGGCTTAATGCAAAATCTCTTTCCTGTTTCCCAATATCCCATTTATTTTGTATATTCAGGCAAAAAGCTCACTCTTTTCATCCTAGGAGCTGATGTCAAAAGGATACAAGAAGAGACATCTAAACTGTTCCCTGGGTAAACTGCTTGCTAAAACAGTTAACCAATAAAGTTTTGACTACTACTTGCACTTCACATTTTGTGAAGCATGTTTTTGGACAGTAACCGTGTGATTCAGGTCATGCTGTAATGACATGGCCACCGTATTATTTATTGCTCTGTCTATCTCTGTATTGTTTGCAAGCTTAACCAATGATTATGAAGATAATTGACAAAACCCAGTACCTAGCTTTGGATCACAAAGCAATCTGCTGGAAATATTACCATTCACAGATGTCCCTCCAACCACATCTACTTCTTCACAGTTGAACCGAATTCTTTATAATGTCTAATGTGTCCCACATTAATTCCATAAAACACAAGTTTCTAGATCAGGGTATTACGTGGTAGCAAGAAGAATTCTTGAAGAAACCAAATATACTATATAATGGCATTTATCAAAATTATATTTATGTAGTTGTTTTGAAATTTTGTTGCTAAAATATACCAGATTTGCCAGACAAAACCTGTTTCTAAATTGATTGACCTTAACCATATTTTAGCTTCTACTGATAGAATGAGAAATGAACCATGGGATCGTTTTGCTCAGATAAGATGTTCCTAAGGCTTTTCTCTTTGTTTTAAATACTGGAAATTTATTGCAAGTCTTGAAGTCATTTGCATTTTCTCCTTTGTCTTTCTTCCCCTTCAACTGCTAAAGAGGCATTTTCTAAACGGCATTCCATACTGCAAAAACTGTTTGAGTCCATGCTCACCTGTCAGTAGCAATGTTTGACTCATTCTTGACCTTAAATAGTGTTACAACTTTAAAGGAAGTGACATAGATTAGCAATTTTTTTTTCAAACAGAAATATTATCCAGAAATTGTACATAATTTTGACAATGTTAGCAGATAACGAGAGCAACAAAACATTCTTCAGTTGCTCCTGGATTCCCTCTGGCCTAAGTTTGAGCAAGCAGGCCTCAGTCCTAATACTGGCTTAATGAATCATTTTCAACATTCACCATTTTTCATCCATAATTTGCAAAATAAGTACTTCAAGACAGCAGTTGCACCAACTCGTTACGCATAAGTTCCAGTGATGCTTGATTTGCTCAGCAGCTCCAGTGGAAAAATATGTACAAAGATATAATTAAAAATATGAGGAAAACCGTACTTCTAATAATATCCTGTAATTCTTAATTTAACTCCACATTACATTAGCATTTCTTAGTCAAATCTCTGTTAAAAAGCAAAATCACACACTGCCAAAAACCTATTTTGTTTTTCCTCAAAGTAGTGTTTTATAACAATTACAGATTGCAAGCACATACTGTTGAAAAGGTAGTATATAATTTTCATTAAATTTTAAATTGTTTGCGGTTAACCTAAAACAATGCTTCCCTTAAACTTCCTGGGGAATTCTGAGCAATCTCTGAACAAAGACAACAATCTGAATATATCACCTGCATAAAGCCTCAGTAAAGGAGTCTTACACTTTGCCATATAGACATGGAATAATTAGAACATGTAAATAATTCTTGGATATCTACACTTGTTCCTTCTCTCCCTGTCTCACGGGCCCCCATTCCTTAGCTCCTCTCTACATTCTGATTTAGTGGAATTTTCAAACAGAGTAGGAACATATCTCTCCAAGGATAATACATTCAGAAAAAAATAGCTTCCATGGTAAATACCCACCCATAATGTATCTCCTGGTACCAGACACTATTTAGCAGAGATCTCCTACGCTAAGATAAAGAAGGAGTTGGAGGAAAAAGAATAGAAATCTGCATACTTTCAAAGCAACTGAGCTTTCTCTAGTATATTTATAGCACACTATATAGTTCCAGCCTCGTTGTTAGATGAGACATCAGTAGTAGCAGATTTTCAGCATTTTTCATAGATGTTGAAAGGTTATTGCAAATAATTTGGATATTTGTCGGTGGATAACTATGGACTCTCCCCAGCGGAAACTAGATGCATGATCCCTACGTGACAAAATGAAGCAACACTTTCTACACTTTGGACCCAGCAACCGAAATTGTGCATCTGAAAAAATTGCAGAGTTACATACAAAATAAAGTCAAGAAAAAGACAGAAAGAAAAAAATCAAATATATCTTCATAAGAACTTACCATTTAAAAATTTCAGCCAATTAGCTAAAGTGAGGCAAGGAAAAAAAAAAAAAAAAAAAAAAAAAAAGAGGAAAATTGAAAACTCTAATTAAAACGTTTCACTGTAGTAAAACTAATTAGAACTGCAAAATTGTATGACAAGTCACTCTGAAAAACCTCAAAATACTATAGTAACTCACAAGCACAGCTACTATTTTGAAGTAAAATCTCATTTAATTGGTTCTCAGCCTTCCAATCTAGCCACTTTGAGGTTAAACGACTCAGCTGCTTGTAATGCAGACTGTGTAATCACAATAGTTATGTGCACTTGACCTTCTTCCTGTTAACAGAGAGACTCAATTAATTACTTGCTGTTTTAACTGGCCGTTTCACCTTATCTTCACCTTTTCCAAAAGGGTTGAAACACTCTGTACCTTAACCTTTGACTTTGAAAGCATACATAGAAATATTTATCTACCAAATAGGAAGTTAGCACAATCTAGGAACGAGAGTATCTGGGCTTCTATGCTTAAGTCAACAACAGTAATATATTCACTGTTTCATTAACCATTATGCTGTAGCATAGGAACCATATTTCATCTTTACTGTAGCTGCCCAAATATTCTACTCTGTAATGGAAATAAAATATGACTGACTTCTGTTGCAACAGACAACAGAGGGAAAGGCACAGAAAACTGCAAAACGTAGTCAAATGCTTGAAAATCATTCTCAGGTTGCCATATGGAATACTAGATAGAAATAATCTATTTAATACATTAGTATGATTCTTAAAATTGTGCTTGTTTTTAAAGAATCCTACATGCTGCAAGATGCACTTCTATACCTTCTTTGATTCTGGGATTAGACCTGTGTTCAATGCCAACTCCTCTAAGCATACAAAATTAAATAATTAGTTGCTGTCCTAAGATGCTAAATGTGACTACCCACTACACATTGTGCAGCAATTTTCAATCATTCTTCCTTTCTGATGGGGTTCCAGTAAACTTTTACAGTTATATAACACCACCGTAATTACTGAAAAAGTATCCATTGCATATTTAGATGTTAAAAATATCAGTGACTTAGGAACGACAATATTATCTCAAAAGAAATTTAGAAGTTAAGAAGCCTGGGTCTCACATTGTCTCTATTGGAGACTAAGTTTAGCATCTCAGATAGAAACAACATAATATTTAGGAAACAAAACTGTGAATCTGAAGAATCTGAAGTTTTTGTCTGTCTTTGAAATCACCTAAATACCATAAGCATATTTTTCCAAATGCTAGTTCAAGCACACATTGAGAAAATCTCTTTCTTGATATTTCTAAGTAGCTTGATACTTTCTCAAATTTAACCTTTACTAAGGTCAAGAAACTGAGCCTTCTGGACGACTTAAGTCTGTTATAGTCAGTGCACAGAAGGTACCAGACAATTGGCAAGAATCACCTTTTGGAGAAGAACCTCTCTCCTCCTTCACTACAAAGGAAGCCAGATGTCAGCTTAGTCTAGCCATCTTAATATTAAATGATTAAAGACAAACTGTTTAAAAATATTGTTTCATCTACCTTATAAGTATCTATAGCAGATTTTTTTTAAATAACACAGGAAAGCAAGTAAAGTAGTAATGGTGAGGTAAAGGGAAGAGGAATAACAATATAATGTATACATTTGAAATAGTTGTAATATACTTTTTTAGTAAAAAATAATTTAACAATAGAGATATTATGTCAATGTAAATTCACAGAAAAACAAACCAACCAACCAACAATTTAAAAGATCTCTACAGAGGCCAAGAGAATTCTTGGCTTCAGAAATATTTGCAATTTTTTTTGTAAAAAAATTGCCGCATGCAATATAAATACTTTTTCCATATTTATGACGTAGAAAATGAAAATCAATTATCTTCCAACTAATTAAAGATAAAGACAGAGGCTTAACTAAGAAACAATTTCCCATCTCTATTCATGGCTGTTAAAAAAACTGGCCATAGGACATAATCCTAAAGATCTCTATCCGCTCAGTAAGCACTCAAAGAAATAAATTATTCCCAGACTGTGTAACATTAAAGTCACTGGAACTTGTATACAGTTATATGATAAAAGAACATTTCAGAAATAGAGAGCAATGGTGAGGATAACTTATGTAGTTGAAAACTTACTATTTGTTATAATAGAGTACAGAAAAAAATTGAGAACTAACATTCACAAAACAAAAAATGGGAAAGTTACCTACGTATTTTAAACTAACGGTTACGAAATGCCATTTGCAAAAGTTACAAGATCTGATTTAAAAAAAGAACAGCAATAAGACAATTGGACACAGCTAAAAACTCTCACAATGAAAAGACACCAACCCAAGTTATTGGTTTTTTTTCTTCACAACTGCTTTTAGCTTAGATAGCATTTGGGGAAAAATTAACTGCAGCGGTCCACCCTGCAGAGGAAGTCGGGCTGAATTAACCGTAGATTAGCTACTGTAACAGAAATCCTTGTAATAATAGGAGTTATGACCTGCTTATGAGGATTTGGCAACGAGTAGCAATGGGAAATTTAATAGGGAGTATTTTTCCACATAATATTCTTTCTCAAAACCCGATCTTCTATGTCAGCAGGTCATCAAGCATTGTGCTCCATTTGATATTAATTGCATTATCCTCTACTTGTGTGCTTTCACAGATAGCAGAAGGGACCCTGCACAATAACTGAGGATATTGCTCTAAGAGACTTTGATCGCTTGAGCAGGGATGAAAGAACTTTGAGGAGTTTGTCAAGAATAAAACAGCGTCCCGTGTTGTTTTTTGACATGAGATTTTTAGGATTCTGAGCTGCAAGACGCTTTCTCTCTTGTATGATGACAAATATATTTATTTAAAAAAACTAAAAAGGCAAGATGAAATAAACCAGAAGTGTCAGCAACAGTGAACAGCAAGAATGAGTAAAATAGCTATACTTACAGATGATTTTTCACTTCACACAAAGCAGTTTACAAGCTTTTTAGATAGTGTTCCCCTTCCCTGTGAAGGCCAATCTGCTCTCCCTCTCTTCCCCAACTGTATACACAGCCTGAGGGTTTGGTCTGCATGCTTGCTTCCCAGCTCTTCCCACGCTACAGTCCGCTCTGGTTATTCCACCCAAAATGAATTCTTTAGTCTCAGGCAGCAGCAAAACCAGCCCTAGCCCCATCCAGCCTGTCAAACTCAATCCTGTGTGACAGTTTCCTGCAGAAGGTCCCTGTCACCTTTTTCTCCAAGTAAATGATATGCTGCTCAGAATATTGCTAGAAAAGGGAGAGGCTGGCAGAAGAGGCAAGAAGGGAGGGGAAAAGGATGAGTTAAACTTTACAGACACTTTTTATACATTCTGAGCATGTGTTCCTCGCTGTCCTCACTCTATCCATGAGGCAAAAGTTCAAACAAGTTATTTATCATTTTTGTATCTTTATTATTTTTTTCAGAGTGGATCCATGTTAGAACAAGGTGAATTCTAGTTTTACTAGATCTCAAAACGTTTGTGCCAGCCTTATGTTTCTTTTAACACATCGACCCATTGCTTTATTTTTAAAAAGCTTTTTTCTGAAAATTTTCTAGAAAAAAGAAGAAAGTTCCCTCACAGAAAACAGTCAAAAGGATAGCAAAAAGAAAATGCAAGCCAGAAGGATTGATGATACAAGCTTGTGTCAGAAACCAATATGGAAGAAAGCAATTCTTTATTTTTTAGTGGCTGGAAATGTTTACAGTATTAGCAGCATGAAAAACTGGATGGAAGAAATGCAAGATATAGTGTGGGAATAACAAAACTTTTAAGAACTTCTACTGGCTCTGCTATCAAATCTTTAAATATGTGGTTCACGTATTATTCTGTATATTTTGGACAGTACTGACAAATTCTGAAATGTGTTGACACTGTACATATTGGGCCTTGTTGACCCAGAATATCAATTAGAAGCACAGAAAAATTAACTCAGCTCATTCAAACTTGGAATTATTATCTTTGACATTCTAAACTTAAGCCTTTATATTTTCATGAGACATGCATATCCAAAACAGGTTTGAAACACAAATTTTAATGCAGCTGGGTTTGACAGAAGCACTTTCATGCCCTTACCTTAAGAAAGCATGAACAACACTGCAAATTACTGGGGTTATGAAGAGCGAGTATCAAGAGCAAAAATTGTGGGAAACCATACAGATCTTTGCAACACGAGGTCTAGTGCATCACAAATTTAATCATTTAGAACAATCTAACCTTTTCATTTTGATTCTCTTAGTAATATTCTACCATCCATTCCTGATAGCTATTTGTTGCAAAGATCATAAAATATATACTGGAATATATTTAAGCTGTATGGCATACTCTTTTGAGACACTAACTGTATACTTCTGGCTCAAAATCTAAAGATAGCTTTGACGTATACACTCCAAATGACACACCACTACAGAAACGGCTACTAACACAGTTCCTTAAAACTCAAAGCTGTTTAGTAAGTGGTATAGTAGCAGGGCTGTTGGTGCCATGATGGGGCAAGCGTAGTGTTACTTCACTGAAAGAAATCGTACAAGATTATAAAAAGGTGTCTATGAGTTTTGGTTAAAGGACTGTATAATTCAGAAACTTCAGGATTAGGCTATGTTTCTTTTTAACCAAGAAATAGCAATACTAAGACTTAGCACTTGTGTAACTCTCCGTACATTCAAAGCACTAAGTGACAATACCACTAACATTTGTGATTTTAATGTTTGATAAAAAGCTACCAGTGCACTCGTCTCTGCTATTCAAGTCTGCTGTGCAGACAGCGTGCAATGGGACTAGTCTTTACAAATGGATAATTGGAACATAATCAAAATGTTACTAAAAAAAAAAAAAGAGTTGTCACATTTGCAACAGAAGACATTTCCCTGCTTTAAGTTGTGATCAGATCAAGTTGGCAAGATGAGTCACCAGCAGCAAAACAACCAGCGACAGGCAAGGAGTGCTCAGCAGGCAAGGATGTTTGTGATATAAATGTGTCGTATAGGAACAAACTGGGAATCCCTCAAATTCGTGCATGTTTATCTGCTCCAAAGAGGAAAAAACAAAACCTGTTCCTCCTTTAGATTTTTCACAAGCTTGTCTTTGATAGGATTAGGCACTATTAACTCTTTGAATGCAGGGAACAGCAAGTACCTCTGACCCCTAATGCCCCTGCAAGAGGCATTCCAATTCATTCACAGGGACAAGGAAGGTCTGCACTGATGGTACACTTCATAAAGATAACTCTGCATCATTTCAGGAAGGATTTTCTTCATGTGGTCTCTACCATGAAAAAAATATAGCCTGCATACCTGTCCTGAATCTGAAGGCAAGAATCTAAAGTAGATTCAAGGTTAGGCATCTCAGAGAAACTTGACAGAGTCTGGACTAAACTTCTGTAATGCAAGCAACTTTTTAGTGGCTAAACTTCCACCTTATGAAAATATATATGCCATTGTC
This sequence comes from Burhinus oedicnemus, assembly GCA_008921705.1. Taxonomy (NCBI): domain Eukaryota; kingdom Metazoa; phylum Chordata; class Aves; order Charadriiformes; family Burhinidae; genus Burhinus; species Burhinus oedicnemus. The sequence goes on along the minus strand of VFFE01007238.1, from coordinate 1,107,602 downwards.
TTGGCACAATTGAGTGAATTCATAGCTTAATTCACCAGAGTTCATTCTTTGCTTGTTTGTTTGATATACTTTACAGTCAATGAGGAAGGGAAACAATCTTGAGTCTGACTTCTTACGCATGCCAGGGTTTGTATATGCATGCTAGCAATGCCATCATCGCCAGAAGTTTCTCATTACAGCTCTAGAAAGCTGCAAGATATGTTAGCTGGCTGACGGTAATTATCCTCATGTTTGCTACTAGTCAGCACCAAATATAAGACAAAGTTGTTCTAACTTCCCGTAAAAGAAGTATCAAATTACTTTTTCTCTGTCGGGATCTGAAAAGGAAAACATGGGCAGCTGCCATGAAACAACTATGTTTGGTAGTGCACCTGTAGGCCTGAGACTTGAGCTCACAGCATTTCACTCTGCCACACAAAAGCCTGTTTAACAGCACACGACCCAAATAAACAATAAAGCTTATAAAGTAAAAAGCATAAACCAAGAACAATGAATTCATTTGAACAGTCACAAGAAAGAAAATGCATAAAAGAAGTTTTCAGATTGTTAACATTTCACTCACTTCAGATCATAACATTTCAAAACTTGATATTGAGCCTAATAACTTGTGTTTGATTAAAACACAACTTGGCATCCTACCTTTGTTTGAAGACTCTAATGAATGGTCATTACTGTTGCTTTTTTTTCCCATTCGTTATTCAAACTTATCCTTAAAATGTAAGTATTATTTTCAAATTTGAAGCTGTCCAACATCCTTTAAATTTTTCCTCGAGAGCAAGTTTGATGTATAGAATAGGGCCAAATGGAAAAATTTCCACTGTCCATATTTACGTATGACAAATTGTTGGTATAACTGTGGAAGAGCTTCCCTCTCTCAAGATGTGGATGACAAACACTCAAATTCATTCTACATCCTTAGAGTCATGAGCTAATCCAAAGACAGATGCAAGATCTTTTTTCTTTTATACACTTACATACTGCCGTCACCATGACTACTTTCTGAACAATTTAATGCTGTCTGTTTGAAAAAAAATTAAAAAGGGGAAGAAAACCTTGCACTCCCTTCACATCATCTCCAATAGTCATTCTCCATTTCTTTAAACTTTCTCCCCTCTTCTGCTCCACTAGCTTACATTTGCTGGCCAAGAACTTGGGTGAACTGGAAGAAGTGGTTGGTTGAGCCAGAGGAAAATGTGTAAAAAAACCCCCAACAGTGTAACCTAAAGAAGCGGTATAACTATTGTTTGTGTTAGTGAGAGTGTGAAATTAGGAAATTAATAACACATTTCTCTCTTACTGAATTTCTTATTTTGGTGCATTGAAATCGTTAACTTGTTTGAATTTATAAGATAGAAGTCTAAGTAGAAAGTTTTAAAAAGGTCAGATAGACTAGCAGGAAGCCTGTTTAACAGCACATGACCCAAATAAACAATAAAGCTTATAAAGTAAAAAAGCATAAACCAAGAACTATGAATTCATTTGAACAGTCATAAGAGAGACAATGCATTAAAAAAGTTTTCAGACCCCTAATACCTCACCACTGGTCCATCCAGCTGACAGTTGGCTGAGTAAATAAATTTCTACAATAACCTTGGTTTGCAGATCTCAGATCACATTTGTTCTTTTAAATATATTCACAACTTTGACAAGACGGTCTGTAGTCTGGACTTTGCAAAAGTTAATAGAGTTGTAACTATACTCATAAAAGTAAAAAATATTTCACAGCTTATGGAAAATCCCAACCTACCTTGATAAAACGCTAAATATAAATAAGTAGAAAGTACATGGATTACATCTAACAGTACTTGCAACAGTGTTCACTCATGAACAAGTTTGCAAGCTACAGTAACAGCTCATAATCATATTATGAACACAAATGTATTTTTTCTTTTCTTAAAATATTAATGACATCAAGAGATTGGTTTTGGAGATAAGGTGGAAAGAGAGAATAAAAACTTGTATAAACTAGAATTTTTACTGCCAAGTTAATTCATGAATAAATGAGTTTTAGATTGCTGGCAGCAGCTCACTGATACACAACGTACCTTCCAGAAAAATTTTAGACTGTAAGTATCTTAATGAGACAGATGCAGTCTTCCCCACAACTGCTGAATCACAATTTCATCATTCATGTAGTGGAGCAGAAAATGTAAGAATGAAATTAGAAAGACCTTCTCCATTTCAATACAACAAGGCCTAAAATGCATAATAAATTTTGGAAAGAAAATCAGCTATATAAACACTAGTGCATACTGTGTATTTAATGTTTTCTATTATGTGTGGAAATGCAGCCCTGTACTCAACTGATCAGCTTATAATCACACATAATTTAGAAAGTACTAACAGAGTTCAAATGAAATTTTATAAAGCGAGCAGTGGTAGTAGATGTCCAACTTAAGACACCTGAGGGCCTCATTATTTCCTTGGCTAAAAGCTTCTTTGCTACTTAGTTCAAAGTGGGTACAAAAGTCATTAGGTATATAGAAAAAATTTGAGTTTGTCAACTGATATCTGAAGGACCCTTAATGGTGCTTATATCACTCAGTCTTGCATTTGTGAATGGGCATCACCTGTGAATGTGTCCATTTAACAGCAAAGACAAAGATGAGATAATTATTAGATCTCTGATTAGCCAGAGATATCATCTCCTTTGCCCTTAGGAAATGCTATAGGACCTTTTTGGATGCTTTACAGGCAAATATATTATTTTCTTTCTTATAGGGTGTTGCTAGTCCTGATCTACAAATTTGACTCCCTGGCTTGACCTTGTACCTGCCTCACCCCTGGAGACTAGAAGGCAAGCTGGACTCTCAGCTGCCCCAACCACGTCCCTGGCCTTGTCTTACACTGCTTTTCATAGAATCATAGAATATCTCAAGTTAGAAGGGATCCATAAGGATCATTGAGTCCAACTTCCTGCTCCTTGCAGGACTACCTAAAACTAAATCATAAGACTAAGAGCGTCATCCAGACGGTCCTTGAACTCTGACAGGGTTGGTGCCATGACCACTTGCCTGGAGAGCCTGTTCCAGTGACCAGCCACCCTTTTCTTTATGTGCAATCTCAACTTACCCTGGTGCAGCTCCTTTCTATGTCCTCATGTCCTGTCGCTGGTTACCAGAGAGAGGAGATCAGCACCTCCCCCTCCACTGCCACCTCCAGGAAGGTTTAGACTGTGATGAGGTCACCCCTCAGCCTTCTCTTCTCCAGGCTGAACAAAACAAGTGACCTCAGCCTTTCCTTATAAGTCTTGCCCTCAAGGCCTTTCACTGTCTTGCTTGCCCTCCTCTGGACACACACTAATAGTTTGATGTCCTTGTACTGAGGTGCCCAAAACTGCACACAGTAGTCAAGATGGGGCTGCACCAGTGCAGCATAGAGTGGGACAATCACCTCTCTCGACCAGCTAGCTATACTGTGCTTGATGCACCCCAGGACACAGCTGGCCCTTTTGGCTGCCAGGGCACACTGTCGACTCATATTCAACTTGCTATCAACCCAAACCCCCAGGTGTTTTTCCGGGAGCCTGCTCTCCAGCCTCTCATCTCCCAGTTTGTACTTATAACCAGGATTACCCCATCCCTGGTGGAGAATCTGGCACTTGCTCTTCTTAAATTTTATGTTTGGTGATTGCCCAGCTCTCTCGTCGATCCAGATCTCTCTATAAGGCCTCTCTACCCTCAAGGGCATCCACAGCTCCTCCATGTTGCAGCAGAACGTATTCTCATACAAGAAACACATACGCTTGTTTGAAGGGACAGAGCAGGCCCTCACATATTCTTTTAAATGGACTATTTGTGACAAAAAATATTTTTTTCCAAGGGCTGCGGGCCTGTCCCCAGGGGGTGAGGGACTGCCCTGCCACCTCGCTGTCCCTAGCTCCCTGTGTCCCTTCTCTTCTTGCCTGCTCCTGTTACTCCCTGAGGGTTTTTGGTTGTGACTCTAAGTAGTCAGGCCACCCACTAAGCCTGAATGCCTTTGTCTTAATTCATATAGCACTAAAGCACTACAAGGACCTAATTAGCATTGACGAAGTGGCTTCAACATAACTAAAATAAATTTTTAATTACTTTAATTAAACAAATGCAAATTCCCAAATGTAGATGAGTTTAAACCAGTTTAACAAAGCTCTAGTTCATTTCCATGCATGTTCTTGATTCTTTGTGTCACAGAAACAGGTATCCCTTGAGGATGGCAAATAAATGAAACCTTCTGGGTGCTGAGTAAAACAATTGCATCTGCCAGCTGGTAAGATTATTCCAAAAACTAGATAAACCGCTCAGAGCAAGAAAGGAAATTACTACTTTGAGCAGGAAAGAGGAAGCTTCACAGGTTTTGATGCCCGTGCTGGACAATGAGCAACCACATGCTAAAAGCTGTACAATCTAGCCTGTTGGTGGCAGGAAACTAAGCTTCACTAAGCTGTGGGATGGAACGCATGGATGAACAGAAGGACTGAAAGGCAGAAATCATTTTATCTTGCAGAATCTGGCAATGCTGGCATGGCTAGACAATTACAACTGGGGTTTAAGTCACCAAACTTCAGGAGAATCTACCAGCTTTGGCTGGAAGTCAGTAATTAACAGTGCTCACAAAACTAGACACAAAAATGTTGGTGGGGTTTTTGTTTTGTTTTGTTTTGAGCGTTGTTTTTTTTAATTACCACTGAGAGTAGCAACTTCTGTAGAGTGAGAGTAACTTTTTTAATTCCTATAACTCAATTCCTTGTAAATTCCTGATTGCACTCAGACAAACATAGTTCTTGGTAAAATCACTTTAAGCAAATTTGAGGTTTGGTTTATTCTGGTTGGTAAGCAAAGTTAAAAGTGAACAACTTAACTGAAAAACAGAGCCTGTTACCTACCAAGTGTAGTTTCCTATTTGGCCATCATGAGGCACGATAATTATGGTAACAGCAGGGGAAGGAATGGGTTCTGATAGCCTCCTGCATCAATGCCTCTGTGTTCATCATCATTTGTGTAGAGCTTAACACCACTCTGTCTCAGATCACCAACCCACTCACCCACGCAGCTACATTCCTGCTATTTTCAAGTACTCTGCTTCATTAAACCTTAAAAGGACTCTGATTGCAGGCCACAGTTGGGAAGTAGTTATGCACTTTTTTCTTCTCTGTAATTAATACAAGGAAGTCTTTAGAGTCTTAGTCTTGCACTTCCAAAGTAGCTTCATTTCAGTTTACTTTTTTCTATGAAGAAGGGCAACTCTTGCTTTCTCTAACTTGGGTAGAGGTTGGACTGAGAGTTCTCTCTGCCCTTAAATGTAGGAGTGGGGATATTTTTACACTATTTACTGTAACAATAAATGGCCAGTGTCGCCACAGGTGATTTAGCAGATTACACAAGGCAACGAGAGTTCTAAATAGATTTTCTCACTTTGAATAATACTTGCTGAAGTCAAATCCTGTAGGAATAAACAGATTTGACACATAACATACATACAATATCCTACTGCACAAACCTATTGTTTACACACATAACTGCATATTGGATTCTTTGACAGCTGAAAAATCGCATAAACATATTTACTGTTTTCAAGTTTTTGTAAAATAGAGAATATCAAGCTGCATTTAAATACTTAAAGAAACAAAGTAATCACATCATTAAAATTTTTACATAAATTATCTAGTAAAAGTGAGGGTTAGCATAATAGTAGGTTTCATTGAAATGGAAATTTCAGAAATCTCTGCAATTAACCACTATTTATATATAAGCTCACTTGTCAAAATCACTCGCTAGGTATTATGGACCAAGTACACTTTTCACTATGAATTCAACTGTGGAAGTGCTAATAATTCTGGCACTTTTTCAGTAAAGGTACAATCACATAAATAGGTCCACTGTCATCTAGGGCTGAGGAATGACCTCCATATTTAAGAACAATTTATCTGCCCAGACCTGTTCCCTGTGCATGGAAGGCAGCAGAAATGATTCTGTCCTGCCAGCTGTCTTTCTGGGAATTTCCCATGTGACCCCTAAGGCAAAGCACAAAGCTAGACTACCAGCACACCAACCCACTCCCCCTCTGGAGGGAGAAAAGAGCTCAAATGCAATATGTTCTCCTTCTCCTCAGGTGGAAGGCAATCCCTATAGGTCTCCTATCAGTACATACATACCACCTCCAAAGATAGGCAAAAAGTAGGGAGAATATTAATAGGAGCTGTATCTTCTCTTCATGAAGTAGAAGGTCATGTACATGGAATATGACCAAGTATTTTATATCTTCTAAAATAAAAAGAGTGGAGGAAGGTTTCTATTCTCTCTTGTTCTTATTTTATTCCTGACAAAAGATACTATTCAAAACCTACCTACTTATTTACCCACAGACTTTTCTGACACGAATATCTGCTGAATACTATCTCCCAAAAATCTCAATTGTGATTCCTTTCAGAAGTCTCTGTCTGCTACTTCCTGCATCATCTTCTTCAGGACTCCAAGCTGTTTGGTAACATTTGATATCAAGAATTTTAGCAAGAGCTCCACAAAAATTAATTGCAACTGAAAATGGCATGTGATTTCTAAATAAAATTCTTGTTAAATAATAACAGCTTGACTGCATCGAATCTGCACTGTGAAAATAGTGAATTTCACTGCATGTGAAAATACTGAATTCTAACCAAGTAAATCTTTAAAGTGAAAGGATGGAATGATCTCTCAAAAAAAGTCATACTACCTAACCTTGCTTGAATCATTTAAGACTGTCCTTTCTCACTGGGATTTATTACAAGGCTTCTGATGAAAATATTTTCTTTTGCAATGCAATTTTTGTTTCTTTAGTTTCAGTGAGGTAAATATCTTTTTTTCCACATACCAGCAACTGCCCATACTTTTCCCTCTTCCAAAGATGCTACTTATTGAGAACTTGCATTCAAATCAGCTTGTTTCTAATTTTGAGGCACACTGGGATTCTGCTAGGTAGAATGTGAAACAAAAGGACATGGTACAAACCGACAGACAAAAAAAAAATTATTTTGTCATACTGAAAATATTTGAAATTGAATTTGCAACTTGAAAAGATTTTCAACAGCATATGAGATCACCGGAATGCACAGAAAAACCTAATTAGCAATGATACAAAGAAAAATGAACAAGTCTTTTGTTTTGTTAATTATAAAGGGATCAGAGAAGACTGACAATGGGAATGATGCCTCTATTCCTCAGAAATTAGCTGCTCTTTAAGAAATAAAAGTCAAACAACATGAAATTACACAGGCCCATTAACCATGTGAACTTCGGCTCTTCAACTCCAAATAAGCAGGTTTTTACTGTTAATGCTAAAAGTCAAGGTCAATTTGCTTGCTTCTACAAAAAACCAAACCATTCTTTGGTATTCATTATTTGGTATATCAAATCATTTCTATAGTATTCTTTTCTAGGATATATCAAGGTAATACAAACTAAGTTAAAGTATTTGGGTTAGCTCCCATAGAAATAAATCGTAGAAAAACTTCCCCTGATGAAGCTAAGCCAAAATGAAGACTGTAGTTCTCATTTGAAATCCTCACAACTATAACAAGAAAACCTGTAAATAACTATTGAACTATAACATATAACCTTGTCTTCAAATGCAGCTCGAGATTTAAATTTTAACCAACTCATAAATTTTAAAGAGTATAGTATAGCCTTCTTTTTCCTAGGATGTTTACCTTTGCATTCAGAAACTGAAAGACAATTTTCAAGACAAACTTTGACAAAAATAAATCATATGAGTCCTCAAGTAGACTTCTTTGAAAGGAAATAAAGATACTTTTAATTGTTGCCTTTTCCAAAGAAGAGAGTTTTAGACCTCCTGGGGATTTACCTGAACAATCCATAAACAAGCAAGTGACACTTGATTAATTTTGGCAACAGAATGGGAATACAGCAATATGTTGAAGTATTTGAAACCACAGACTTACTAGTTGGTAATAAGCAGGGGAATTATTCTTTCACAATTATTTTAAGTATGACACACATGTTTTATTCTCATCCAACAACCTATCACAGTAAAGCATCTTTAAGGCAACCAGCCACCACCAATGCCTTTAAGAATGAAATTTGAATAAAACAAATATATTATTGTTCTGTGAAAATAACTTCTGTCATTGCACTTTTAGTTAATTGCATTTCTAAATGTCTTGGCAATAATTTCATAGTATACAGCAGATTCATTAGGCAGTTTTAATAAGATCATTAAAGCATTTGTTCATATGAGAAGTTCATCCAAAAGCATCAAAATTCTAAGGGAACATCAAGATACTTATGATTAAGGCATACATGCAGGCATACTACTACTTTTTATATTTATTCAGATCGCCAACTTCACAGTGAATATATTAATGTTGTCCTTGTATGTCACTTGCATTCAGTCCCTGGAGTTAAACTAATTTGGCTAACATCCAGCTACAAATCACTTAGTTAAAATTATCATTCCCTTGGTGAATATTCATTGGATCAGAAAGGAAATATAAAATGAAAGATGATTATAAGCAACTTGTCACTACTTGAGCTTTAACCTAACCTTGTTGTTATCCACAAATGACTGGTTATTTTCCATTCCTGGGCAATAATCTCTGCACTATTAGTAATTAATATATACATAAACATTTTACATAAACCAAATGACTACTGAATGATACTTTGCAGGCCACGCCCACTAATAGCTGTGAGTGAATGAATTTTAAAAGGAATCAAAAAAAGAGCTGAAAACACTGTGACTAGCAAGAAGAAAGCGAGGAAGAAGTAACAGTCTCTCGTAAAACCCTCAAGGAAAACAAAAATTTTTTTTAGTAAATACTTGGTCAATTAAATGTGTAATCTATGTAATAGCAACTGAAGAAAACAACATTAAGCTCTGTTAGTCTACTCTGTTCTTAATACAAACTGTGAAGTGTCTTCATGTCTGAACTTACTTAAATCATATATTCTATTTTGCTCAACAAGGACAAACGTTAGTGACATTCAGGCAGGGGACTACATGAAATTTAGTTCCATATTTGTCCTTTGGATGCCCCCGAGAGTGGGTACATTGCAGAGACAACGTGCTAGATCTCTTAATATAACAATGTCAAATATACTGTTTATTTCAGATAAAATTGCAGATATGGGTGCGATGGAATACTACCATCACTACTGGTAAGATGTTTGATTCTTGCAACATATTAATGTGAAGCTTCTTCAGAGCCAGGCCTAAAACCATCTCCTAGACAATACATCCCAATAAAGGAGACTGTTATCAACTTTTAAAAATTTTTAGTTATATTTAAACTTCTTAGACAAAGGGTTCAGAAACAATTTTTATCCTGAAAGAAATCTGATACTTTTATATGCAGCACTATTCTGGTGAAAGACATTCAAGGACTGCTATGAATAATAGCTAGAACTAAGAAAAAGTGCCAGTGTACATTCCACCACCTTTAAGAGATGATCTTTAGCACACAAAAACTCTACAGATACATTCCTTTATTGGTTATAGTTACTATTCATGGGTTGTTGGTTGTGTTGGGGTTTTTTACTTTTTATTATTTTAATAACAGTGTATATTTCTGAAGGATTGAGGAAAATATATGACTTCTTCAGTTCACACATCTAATTTCTGATAATGAATTTAATGTAGGTCTCTGTACTGATGATACTGGTGATTCTGGATTAAAGACTTAAAGATAATAAATAAAGAAAAAAGAAAATCTAAATCTTTCGCCACAGCGTGGATAGTATGTCTGGATAAGTTTTCAAAGGCTTGTATTTAATATAGTGAAAATAAATGAAAAAACAAAATGGTGGTATCTATGCACAGCACCAACATCTTCATCAAAACAAGCCAGTGATGACTCAAGGATTAACTCCCACACAATTTAAATTAATTTTATCAAGTAATTACATCTAGGTAATATTCCTCCCCTTCCCTTTCTCAGCATCTCTTTTCCTTGCAAAAGAAGAGGAAAAGCTTATGTCCTAAACACTAGCTCTGTATGTGTTGTGAGCTATCTAAAAAGATTAGCAAAATGTGGAAAACAATTAGCATGACACTGAATTCAGATTTTTGCCAAAGGAAGGTATTATGTGGGTTACAAAGGTGATAAGGATAAAACAAACCTGTCAAAATTAACAAAGCTAAAATTCTATGGCTCTTGCAGAATCTGGATAATACGTAGATTAAATCCCAGTTTTGAACTTCTCTGCCCGTCTTGCAAGCCCTTATTGGATAGATATTCTGGATGGGACATTATGCACAAATACAGGCTGGGCGGAGAATGGATTGAGAACAGCCCTGAGGAAAGCAACTTGGAAGTATTGGTTGATGAGAAGCTCAACATGAGCCAGCAATGTGCACTTGCAGCCCAAAAGGCCAACCATATCCTGGGCCACATCAAAAGAAACGTGGCCAGCAGGTCGAGGGAGGTGATTCTGCCCCTCTACTCCACTCTGCTGAGACCTCATCTGGAATACCATGTCCAGCTCTGGAGCCCCCAACATAAGAAGGACATGGAGCTGTTGCAGTGGGTCCAGAGGAGGGCCACGAAGATGATGATCAGAGGGTTAGAGCACCTCTGCTATGAGGACAGGCTGAGAGAGCTGGGGTTGTTCAGCCTGGAGAAAAGAAGGCTCCAGGGAGAAATTTTTCACCCTGAGGGTGGTGAGGCACTGGTACAGGTTGCCTAGGGAAGTTGTAGAGACCCCATCCCTTGAAGTGTTCAAGATCAGGTTGGATGAGGCTTTGAGCAACCAGGTCTAGTGGGAGGTGTTCTTGCCCACGGCAGGGGGGTTGGAACTAGATGATCTTTAAGGTCCCTTCCAACCTAAACCATTCTATAATTCTAAGATTATCAAGTGCTATGTCAGTAAACGCTTGCAATCAGAAATTTGATACATATTGAAAAGTTTCCAAAAAGCATAAGATTTGTCATTTCAAAAACGCTAATATTTTAATTAGAAAATCAGACAGCCCATCCTTATAATATGGTGATATTCAAGGGAACAAAGATGTTGTCCAAACATATTCTGTCATAAGCATTTCTAACAATAAAAATCTACTTGGCTTGAGACTCAGCGTTTATCATTATTATGGTTTTGTAAAGGAAGAATTATTGTGACTCTGTTCATCTTGCTTTCCTCATTTATTATTTTCTCTTCCATTTGTGATTCTTTAGTGATTTTTATCATTAATACCATCCCTCCATGTTAGCTATTACAATGTCATTTATTACCTGAACTGCTCACCACAATAAGTAAACACATCATTTCACAATGGCAGCATTGACCTACTCCAATTCTGATACAGGCTTATCATTTAATACTACACATTTCATACAACAGAACTGTCAAATCACAGGCCACTCAGAAGTGGAAATCACACAGTTTACAAAGTGATTCTAGCAGTACTACTTAGGATGCAGCCTTCATAAGGAGAGTCCAAATATACTGCAATATATCTATTTATAACAATTTTCTGGTTTTAACATTTGCTAAGTATAACTCCATCATTTAGAGATGATTACAGGTTTAAACATATTTTTGTTAATTTCTTTGATGATTAATTAAAGAAATGGAGTTTGTCACATCTCATTTGGGTTCAATCAGTTTGGCTTCACGTGTTACTGAGTCTTCAGTTTATTTATTTACATAGAAATTGCATTTTATTCCAGTATCTAAAATCTTCTTGTCTAAGTCTTCTATTCTAACTTCTTATGTGACTGAAGAGGTATCTCATGTGGATACAGCCATCTGTCTTTTCCATGCCACCTGCAGGGTTAGAAGCTAGCCTGAGTGCCCATTTGAATCTCTGTCAGAGGTAGGCCAGAAGTTAGAATATACTGATTTATAACACAAAAAAATAACATTTGTTTACATAATTACACAGAAATCCCACATTCTACTTAAATCTTACTTCCCTGTTGATCAGAATTAAATTATTCTGCTTGCACTGCAAACAAAGTTATGATGAAGGAGAATCTTCCATCTTATTCTCCACCATACTCTGATGGCTAGATACTTCTCAGGATATATATTTTTAAAAAGGATGAAAATGGAAAGATGGAGGCATTCATAAATGTTCTGACCTACAAACATGTTACAGATCTTGCTCTTGCAGGGGTTTGCAAAGGTAGCATGAATTAATACAAAAGAATAACACTTAATACTGACCAAAAGTAAAAATGCAATCATACAACCAGGAATATTACAAATAGGCTAGCTTAAAATAAAGCAAACTTTATTTTCATTTTTGGAAAATTTTATTCAGAAGGACTTGACTTCTTCATGAATTTGCCCAAACTAGTTTGAAGTAATATCTACTATCTTTAGCAAAACCAACTTATTTCCAGGGCTCAAAAGAAAGGCAGTGTTTATTGCATTTCAAGAGTTTTCATAGGGCAGTGGAAAAGGTTGGCATAATTAAAACCAATCAATGCATAGCTCTCAACTTACATGTTTTTCATACCTTACATTATTATGTTCAGTCATCTATGAAAATGTGATGAAACATCACTGCTTTCTGGAAACTTCTAAATATGTCCTTCAAATTACTACCCATTACTGATTTTTCAGACCGGCAGCAATAAACTGGCAACAAGAAACCCAAGGGCGATCAAGAGAGACTTCTGGGCCTTGGGGCAACTGGTTAAGGGATCAGGAGCACAAGTAGTGTTCTCCTCTATCATTCCAGTTGCAGGGAAGGATGAGGGAAGAAACAGGAAGAGCCAGCAGATCAATACCTAGCGCTGAGCCGGGTGTCAGCAGCAGGACTTTGGGGTTTTTTGATCACAGGTTGGTTTACACAACACCAGACCTGCTGGAGACTGACAGGGTACACCTGTCTCAAAGGGGCAAAAGGTTCTTGGTGCAGGAGTTGGCAGGGCTCATTGAAAGGACTTTAAACAAGATTTGAAGGGAGAAGGGGATGAAACCAGGCTCTTTAGAGGTAAGCCTGGGGGTGGTGTGCCAATGTCTGTGGGACGGGATGCTAGTGAGGTCCCTCAGTCTGCTGACTCAGTGAAGGTAGGGGATGGAGATTCATGCAGCAGCAGAGACGTGAAGGTCATTGATGGTTTAGAAATTTTTGGCCGCACCTGGAAATGGTCAGGCAGGAATTAGGGCTTGTCCCGATAAAAAGGTGGCAGGACCAATAGCCCAACTGAAATACTTCTACACTAACACATGCAGCATGGGCAACAAACAGGAGGAGCTGGAAGCCATTGTGCAGCAGGAAAACTATGACGTAGCTGCCATCATGGAAACGTAGTGGGAGGACTCACACGACTGGAGTGCTGCAATGGATGGCTATAAACTCTTCAGAAGGGATAGGCAAGGAAGGAGAGGCAGTGGGGTGGCCCTGTATGTCAGGGAGTGTTATGAATGTCTAGAACTAAATGATGGTGACAATAGGGTTGAGTGTTTATGGATAAGAATAAGGGGGACGGCCAACAAGGCAGATATCATGGTGGGACTCTGTTACAGACTGCCCAACCAGGATGAAGAGGCAAATGAAATAGTCTATAAACAGCTGGGAGAAGTCTCGAGATCGCTAGCCCTTGTCCTCATGGGGGACTTCAATTTACCAGATGTCTGCTGGGAATACAATACAGCGGAGAGAGAACAATCTAGGAGGTTCCTGGAGTGTGTTGAGGATAACTTCCTGACACAGCTGGTGAGGGAGGCAGGTACCCTGCTGGACCTGTTGTTTGTAAACAGAGAAGGACTTGTGGGGGATGTGATGGTTGGAGGCTGCCTTGGGCATAGTGATCATGAAATGGTAAGTTTTTGATTCTTGGAGAAGCAAGGAATGGGGTCAGCAGAACTGCCACCTTGGACTTCTGGAGCACAGACTTTGGTCTTTTCAGGAGCCTGGTTGACAGAGTCCCTTGGGAGGCAGTTCTGAAGGACAAAGGAGTCCAGGAAAGATGGATGTTTTTTAAGAAGGAAGTCTTAAAGGCACAGGAGCAGGCCATACCCATGTGCCGACAAACAAGCTCTCAGGGAAGAAGACCAGCCTGGCTGAACAGAGAGCTATAGTTGCAGCTCGGGGAAAAAAGAAGAATTTATGGCCTTTCGAAGAAGGGACAGGCCACTCATGAGGTCTACAAAGATGTTGTGAGGCTATGTAGGGAGGAACTTAGAAGGGCCAAAGCCCAACTAGAACTTAACCTGTCTTCTAATGTTGAGAACAATAAAAAAGGTTTCTATAAATAGATTAGCAATAAAAGGAGGATTAAGGATAATCCCCATCCTTTAGTAGATGGGGGCAGAAACATGGTGACAAAAGATGAGGAAAAGGCTGAGGTACTTAATGCCTTCTTTGCCTCAGTCTTTAACAGTAAGGCCAGTTATTCCCTGAGTACCCAAATAGGATAAAGTCTGGGTCTCTCGCTCCTTCAAAAATCTTCTCCTCCTTTTAAGAGGTGGGGTTTTTTTCCTCTTCTTTATTTCTGTTATCTCTGGAAATTCACACATTTAAAACTCCCAACTGCACACTCAGCATCGCATGTCTCATTTGCTGCAACATCAGTTTCCCTGCCCTTAGCAAATGCAATCTTGTTCCACTCATACCCACTCAGAATGCTGCTACAAAAATGATTCTCCTAATTTGTCGCTTAGATCATGTCAATACTGCCCCTGCTGTATCGCATCAAGCAAGCTATTACTCTACATTTTATAGGTCCCCAAAAGAGATACAAGAACTATGTGTTTTCAGTTTAGTATGTATGTACTATTAAAGGGGTACAGATGGACAGCAGAGGAAAAAACTGCTGTTTTTTGTGCTCCTGGTGCTGCACACTGACTCAGTTTGAACTCCCTAGAAGAAGAAGATTTTCCCTCCCTAAAAAACAGGGTATGCCAGGAGAGAGAAACCTCTGGAGTGCTGGAAGGGGTCCTTCCTGCAGCAGGTGGCTCCTAAAGACAGACCTCAGGTATGAAAAATAACAGATTAAACTTTTTAAAGATACAGACAGGACATGCAAGTCTTTTGTGAAACCTTGGGGCTTAACTGTGATAGGGGTGGGGGAACAGATGGGGAGAGGGAGAGGAGTGTGTGCTGCAGGCTGTTTTAAGAAGTCTATGCAAGGTGACGGTGAAATGCAGGCCTAGTTTTCATAGACCAGAAGCACTATTCCAGGCTCTACACTTCATCAGAAAGTTGTAAAAGGCTTTTACATTTTTAAAAAGCAGGAAATCACCTAGCTAACCAATTGCAAGATGAGCGTTATGGGTTCCAGGACACGCGCAACCAGGACACATCTCTGTGTCTTGGTTGCAGTTACTTAAGAGTTTAACAGGGTGCAAATGAACATTAAATGGTAAACAGCATTGTTCAGTGAGTCAGGTAAACAGCACAAATAACTTAAGGAAAATCTATTTTACATACATATAGGACTCAGTGCAAATTGAAAATTATGTGGTTTGTGAGCAATGCAACAGGCACTGAAGAGAAATTAAAAATAAGTCCTGAACTTCATTTGCGCATTGTGCCACTGCTTTAAGGCAACAATTATTTTTAAAAAAATATTCTTTCACTTGCATAGGAAATTAAGAAATAAAATCTCTATATCATCATGCTCTTTATTAAACCAACCTAGCCACAGGCTGACTGGCAATTTACCTCTAATTGGACAGTTACAGATTTAACCATATCATCGTGTCTCTAGCTTGTGTAGATGAGTATTTAATACATTTTCCACAGTTGTCAATTTCAAAAAAACGAGAGGAACTGTATGTATTTTTGATTAAGGCTATATCCAGCACAGCATAAAATGTCTCAATTCATATAAAAACAAAAGCCTACCACAAAATCATACAATTACTATTCCTTAGTTTATTAACAGTCTCTTTCAACAGAATCAAAAATCTTACGGGTACGATTTTAAGGATTTTTCAATAGAAAAATTGCTACCGTTAAAAGTCCACGCTGTTAAAAAAGATGGACTTAATAATAGTATACAAGTTATAAAAATTGTTGGTTTAAAAAATTCACCAGTAATACATCCCAGAAGTACAAAACAGCAGAAGAACAAAATGTGGTCTAATTGTCTGCCAAGGTGACTGCAAGGCATCACCATGATGCAGCTGTGAAAGAGACCCATGTAACCTATCTGCAATAAAGAACAGAAAGCATCACTTCGATACCAAATACAGATCCAGCCATCCATTCTGAGGCAATTCAGAACACAGGACAAGGAGAGGTAATAACAAGATCAGAAGTCACACTATTTCACAAAAACGACTAACAGAATTTGGTTTGTCTGACAAAGCAAAGACAGAAGACTATACCATATTTCTCTATATATACTAGGGGGCAGGATTCGGAGCAAAAAGTGGAAAGAAATGCTTATTAATCTTTTTAAATACTGTGAGGATAGAAAATGTTGACATAGGACCGATGACCATACAGTTACCATGAATAAAATTAGCCTGGGATTAAACAAATGCTATAATCATTCCCAAAGAAGAGCTCCCAAAAGGCAAAAAAAGACTAACCATTTACAGGGTAAAACTTAGACTTTTTTTTAAGTATATGATATTGACGCAGGAGATAGCCAGAGGCATATTTTCCTGAAGAAAGGGGTCTATTTTAGCCTCCTTTTCCCAAATGTATGGGGATATAACTTTGTACTATTGCCCTAGAAATGCCAGTACATTACTTATCAACACACTTTGTGATAGTACCAAATTGCATTCATTCTCATCACTTCCGTGGAAATGCAGATACCACGTTATTTGATGAGCACAATTTCAGCTTCCCTAAATGCTCTATTCAGACAGGAACTTAAGGAAGAATATCCAGTTATTTCATCAAATAGTAGTTCATCTGCTGGATTCTCAGATAAGTGAAAATCAGCTGAAATATTCTCCATTTTAAGAAGTGGAAGCAAGTTTTATACAGCTGGCATTTCACGTAGCAAACACACAAATAATGAACTAGATACAACTGTCACTCCTGAGTCACCACTGTACACTTCCCACATATTTTTAGACACCGCTGATTTACGATACAGTAGACCAACATACTGCAAGTCACAGAGGTAGCTGTAGTATCTTCCTGTAATCTAATCACATTGGCAAACTGCAAAACCTTTATCAGTGTTGATGAGCAATTATACTTGTGTGCCCAGTGAAATCAATGTCCCCCGAGAATACTCACCAGTAGCGTAAGCACTATACAGCTGAACGTACTGCTGCAACTGCAGTACTAATCTGTTTTATGCTTTTGAGCAAACAGCAATATAACACAACTCTGTAATCATTTTCATCAAACTCTTCATGTTTTTTCCTCCTTTTTTGTATTTTTTTAAATTAACATCAGCTAAAGAAAAGAAGAAAAACATCTGGTGTGTGACAACAGTGGTGCTCTTCTGGTCCTGTCTTTGAACTCAGACTTTGGGGAAAAAAAATAATATATAGTAATATATATTGTGAAAACAGATTGTTGACCCACGACTTTCATTATTGAACATTTTTAAATATGTGAGAGCATCCCTGGGAGTTTACCAAGGGAAGTCATGATTCTTACTTGTTTCTTGGCAAGCGAGCATTTATGATTAATTTGGCCCTACTAAAGGAAACTTAACAGCATTGTTTAAAATAATGCTTTTTAGGAGCCTAACAGAGGTAGTTTCTACACGAAAATGACCTTGATGTTAACAGTTTATTTTTACTGATACTATCTTCAGTGTGATTTGACTGGATATTGAAGTTGTTACTTTTCAATATTTATGCTGAAACGTCCATATTTCATCATCTGCCATTTCAGTTTTCAATCTGAAGGAAATGGACATGAATTATACAAATGCAATATATGCAGACATCAATCTCGCAACACAGATTGTTTATTTTAATCAATGTCACCTAATGATATGCCCACACTTGTCAGCGTGGCTCTTTTTTTACCAGCTTCAACCCTACTCCAGCCAGCTCTTGATTACATCCTTGCTTTTTTCCTACAGTATATACCCTGAGTAACACCATTTTGTTTCCAGGATTAGGAACACGTAGCATATGTCGTATGGGGTCACGTATAAAAAACAACTGGTGCTACAATGGGTCAGCTATTTTAATTCAGTCTATCACAAATCAATGTGACATGCACGACTGACAGCAATTTTGTTCCCTGGCCACAGTCACACAAGGGTTACAAAAGCTTAAATCCCACAATGACAGTGGGATGACACATGAGCACAATGTCTGCTATTACGGTGTCTTTGGCAAGTTATTACTAACTGAAAGATGACTACTGATAGCGTAAGGGAGTAAAGTTGGTATTTACGTATACAGTTCCTCTACATATAACAAGGCAGTATTTGGTGCTCTTTGATCTATCAGAGAGGCTACCAATAAAGTACTTGCAAAACCTAAACCGCCCTCAAGGATGAATCCAACTGACCAAGGCCAACATACACACAATCCAGCATTAGTGAGGCTGTAAATAGAGAAATACAGCCTCCAGTGACATCAATATTCTGTTACAAATATTATATTCACATACACACAGAAATTATGAAAAAATGCATGTATAGATAGTCAAAGTGCGCAGTCTGAGATGCTCCTTTCAACTAGACTAATACAGCAAATTGAAAGGCTAGCCAACCTCAACACATAAAAGTGACTACAATTATTACAAGACTACTTTGCATCAGAATATAAAATAACAGACAACCTTTCCCACTTATAGATTTAATTTATTTTTACACTTGTCAGATCCAAGTTTGATCAAAATTGCTGCAAACAAAAGACTAGTAAATCCATGGTTCATTGGACAGTTATTGAAATGTCAATTTATTTCTCTTGCTTAGTTCTATTAATTATATTCACAATACTAATGAGGAACACTAAGCTCTTTTCTTGGGATAACTCTTTATGTATTTCTAAGTGAATGCCTATGTAAGATAAAAATAAAATCACCTCATTTAAACTTATTTAACTTTTCTTGCATTTTAAAGAAAGAGTAGTAAAAAACTTGACACATCCACATGTTAACTACTCTTCCCAAAGCTTTAGAAAATATGGATAAAGCAGGATATTACCCCATAGCATCGTTATAGCACTACAATAATTTTAGTAGCTTGAAGTATTAAGGTAAAAATAACATACTCCAGTGGTGACAGCATTTGAGTTGTTTCCAGAATGATTCCTCTATTTATAAACATATCTTGTAGAGGACTTCCAGGACTTTTTATTTGACATGATAGACTCCATACCTAACTATTCTTAAATCACTGGTTCTCTGTCACATTCCCCTCTCCTCTAAACATTCAGGAAGTCATGGATCCAACTAGCCCTCTGGTATAAGAGGTCAATCTGTCTGCTTTTACAACCTACAGAGATTTCTAAGTGGGCCTTTAGATGCCAATTAGCAAAAAAAGCAGCACGCTGGTGCTCTCCGGTCAGCTCTTAACAGACTTCCTTTGCTAAGAGAAAGGGAGAAATGATACTGGTTTCATCTCGCTGGAAGGTATCTCTGGCCTGGGTGAATTCTGAGCTGCCTTCTTTGGGCAGCTTTAAGCTGTGCTGTGCAAAACCAGAGTGAGCTGAGAGATACAACCCACTATTACTAAAAATGTTCAGTAAATGTGTGCATGCTGTATTACATTTTATAAATATGTATATGTTACATTAATTTTAAGAAATAGATCGATACAGAGATAACGACTATTGCATTTCAGAGTTTCTGTGTGATTTCCATGTGAGATGGCAAACTTGTATATGAAAGAAGAAGCTGCTCAGGCTTATGTAGAGCTCCTATTAAATCTTGAAGTCTAAACTGAATAGCTTGCACATAAAAGAAAATACATAATACTCTAAGTTTAAAGATGCTTTGAGAGTCTCACATGACAAGGAAAGTGAAAAAAGAAGAAAGAAAAAATAAAATAAAAAAAAAGAAGAAAGAAAAAAGGAAAGAAAATTAGGAATTTGCTGCAGACATGCAAACAGACTACCAGATGAAAAGCTGATGATTCATGAAGACCAGCTTATGCAAGTGTTGAGCCAAACAAGAGATGACAACTAACTTCAAATCTCACAAGGCCAAAATTGGTGGGCTTTTTTTCCTCTCATCTTAGTTATGAATAAGAGTTAAGTTTTAAAATCCTAATAATAATTTATAATAAGAGCATCATAGCTGGTGACTGAATGTTTTGCTCGACTTTAATTGCAGTGTTCCCAAGACATATCAAAGACTTCATAGGACTAAAATAGAATAAATCTTATTCATCAGAGAGCTTGAAAATAAATTATTAAGATTTGGTTTCTATCACTTCTGTGGTTTATAATTTTGTTATCTTTAAACTACCTCTATATTTTCACTTCTTTAGTGTTATTCCAAAGAGAAAATCATTTGCCTCTCTTTACTCTGACACACTCTTTCTATATTTTCTCTATTTGAATGTCATTCATCCAGTTAGCCACTCCTGTATTGTCTATGTAAAATGACATTACCCCCACAATCCATTTGTTTTGTATAATGTACAGTTAGTCTTTATTTGTAACTTTTGCCAATGCTGTATGAACCATTCCACACACAAAAAAAAGGCTTTTCCTTGCTTGAAGGGCTTGTAGTCTCAGAAGAAACTAGGATGATTTGACTATGAAGGCCATTAAAGGAAAACTGAACAATGATTAATACCACCACGACCTCAACACAGACACACACACACACCCATTTCTTGTGGACATTGCAAAAACAAATTTTTTAGTGCCACTGAAGCAGAAAAAGGACAGACTTGTCTTTTATCTAAAGATACCACCGGGAAAGTGTTTTCTGCCTCAGGCAGAGTAACTACGCCTACTCCAATACAGGATTCCAGACAATGCTGGGTGACGGAATCAAGGGCATCTTTGAGCATATGAATCTGCTTTCTTTTTTCCTAAAATCAGGCAGGGAAACAATCTTCTCAGCCTACACTACAGATGTAGATCCATATGTATCTTTCTTCCCTTCAATATTTGGAGTGTTTATTATTATTTGGTTTATTATCAGGCACACAGACAGGCATATTTGGCATGCTCATTACACCTTCTGGTATTCTGATCAAGACTGACAGGTCTTGACCACCAGGTCTAGAGCAGGGGAGGTGCCCTCTGCAATGGTCCTGAAGTTCTGGTCTCCTGATCGTCTACAGCTGGTGACATGCAGATGTCCCCTCTGGCACAGTCACCCAGGTTTCCTTTCCAGGGAAATTAGGACATGTCTAAAATAGAATGGGGATGTGGCTGGGGTGTGTGCCTGTGTTTCACAGTTGGAGATAGTCCCCATGACTCTACTTTAAGAACAAGATTGGACTAAGCAGCACAGCGCATTGAAAGCAGAACAGATTGTGACTATGCAAATAGTAAGCTGTTGAGTCTTCAGCAAGAAATCAGTGTTGAAGGATGATTTTGGCCCTGAGAAAAATTGTGCTTATTGGCATTAAGAGTGGCATAGGACAGAAACTGTGGCAAATGAAAGGGTAAAAATATTTCACTAGGAAGAAGAAGAAAATATTTCCATGTGGCGAAGGCTTCTAAAGATAGTTTTATGGGTTTCCCTGCATTGTAACCTTCAAGGCACCAAATGCATTTATTTTAAGGCAGTAATGAAAACATTTATTTCAGTGCACTGAAAGAGCAATCTCATACTATTACTATACCGTAGTAAAGTTTAATCCATACCATCCTCAGCTGTGGCAGTTCTGATAATACATAGAAGTATGTTATCAATGCCTGGAAAACAGCAGGAAAGCAGCTAGTCAAAGCATGTCAGTTCTGCAGTTTACATACAAATATGATTGAATTTCTTTTCCTATGTTATTATAACTGCTCTGCTACAGCAATTGCTTGGGTCTGATAATGACAACATGGGCAAGAAAACTGAAAAGAAAATTAAATAAAAGCAGGATGACCTGGTAACAAGAAACATAAACCTCCTTCTCCCTGTGACTAAAAGATGATATTTCATCAACAACTGTGTGCTTTGAATTTGAGTTGAACTACCTCGAAAGGCCCTTGACCAAAGACAATTACAGTCAGTGAATGGAAGTTATTTTATGCAATTCAGTATTTTTGAATTTGAATCACTCTATTCGCCTAGAGTCCCATAATTCTATATTAAAATACAGTGCTAATAATATCTTATAAAGTACACTGGCTTAATGCCAGAGAAGTTAAAGAGTAAGAAATGTTCCTGCTTCGTATTTACGTGGCATTTAAGTTTAAAGCTCTGCATTGTGCACACTATTCAGCTCAGATAACATACTACAACTGTACACTAAACTAACAGATCTGTTCTAAGTTTCCATTAAAATTCTCTGCTACAAAGAGGTTCAAAATTCATCCACAAAAATATAGTCCTGGGAGGTACTGGGTCTCATCTCAAGAATGGATATTTTGCTTTTTTCACAGGAAGTATTTGAGGAAAAATTGTAAAAATCATCTCTGAAAACAAAAAGTGAACTAAGCAGCAATTTGAAGAAGGTTGGTCTGACAAAGGAGCCCTCAGTGAGCTGCAGAACCTTCACTCACTCCAAGCACTCGCTGGGAGGTGGCTGGAGTTCCTGACAGCAGCAGCAGCCTTGGCTCCTGCCCAGTGTAGTCACAGAGCCCCGATAAGACGTTTGCACGGCAGTGCAGATGGATTCCCTTCAAGCATATGTCCCTAATGTGAAAGGCTGCAGTCCTCTTATACTTTAACATAAGCTTTCCACATCCTGTTCCGTTCTACAAAGAGGAACCAGATTTATTTTGCTTCCTTCTGCCATATGTGTTTCTGCAGAGAAAAGAGGATTTGTCGTAGTAAATGAGCACATCATACAAAAGGAAAAATATTAGTCTCATTTCTTTTTCTCTCTCTCTCATGCACAGACTTGACAGAGAAAAAAATCATTAAATACCAAGAGTTTAATGTGGAATTTTGCTTCTGATTTTTTTAATACATATTTGTGCTTAAACTTTCAAAGTATTTAATACAATCAATAGAATTTTGTAATGGTTTTTTGTCCATTTTCTAGCCATCTTAGGCAATGTAGTGAAGGAAAAGCAAAATATTTCTGATGCATGTTCCAAAGCCGTGTTCTTGCAGCTTTTTCTCTAACGTACCATTTGAAGCCACATTGTCATTTCTCTTTAAGGTTTATCAAGCACTGCAAGTCTCCCTTTGGAACCTAAACATCGTTGGAGGATAAGTAATTACAGAAAATGGCTCCAACTGCTGCAATAGTGAACAAAATTTTCCTAGTCAGAATAATGTTTTCAAGTTTATATTGGTAGATAGTTGCATATGAACTGCTGCTATAGTGAAGCATCTTTGAGACAAGTGATTTTGATAGATTCTCATAACAATCCTACTGCAATAATCTGCATGTAAACTCAGTTATTTCCTTACTGTCTTGTCGAAAGGGTAGGCTACAATGTGAAGAAACTGAAATGCACAAAATTATCTTTGCATTATCTTCATCTGCCCACGCTTGAAGGCAGCTTTTATTTATTTTATATTACAAGAGTACCAAAAGTCAAAATTGGTGTTAAAGAGCACTTTCTGGTCTTCATGGCACTGCTTTCTCATTAACTCAAGAATAGTGACAATGTCAGGGCAACAAGTTGGCTTTATACCATGGGAAAATCACTTCTTGACCTAAAAGAAGTCTGCTTGGACTGATTAAACTAGCTTTAAGGCCAGATTGTACAGGTGTTTGGCACAAATCAGCTACTCCACAGGATCTAGCTAAGAAGCCTTCTGCGGGAGAAAGAACAGAAGGTAGTTACCAGATTGATGACAGAATAGAAAAATGTCTCCCATGGATAAGTGTCTAATGAAATTTTGCCTGTGCACTATTCAGAGAGGAGCGTGCATGTTTCTGCATTTGAAACGCCAAGCATCTATTCAGCCTCCAGAACTACCTTTTGTGCAGTCTCTCTGACTGCCAAATCTGGCACAATTTGTTTCACGAGTACAGGAGCTGGAATGTGAAACACCAATTACCAGAACAGGAAGATACCCTTGGGAGTAGTTATTAAATATGCATGTATATTCATGAATACTTCACACTTCTCCACTGACCACACTACATGAACATTCACTAAAATATGTAAGAGTTCATGAAAACTGCATGAATGACAATGAACATCAAATGAGACATTTTGTATCACTTTTTGATATGTGACATCTAGACCTTCAGGGATATTATCTCACTGTCAGACTCTTCAATATCTAGCTTAGAAGTTCTGAATTACCCTCTACAGGAACCTGCATTGTGCCTTAACAGGCTATATTGACAACATGGAACACCTAAGTTACAAGTTTGCAATAGGTTAACATAAACACACATGAATCTACATACACCAGCACAAGGTATCATCCTCGCAATCAGTGTTCATTTCTGCAAAAATTTCCCGTTCTTCCCCATGCTCTTTTCGTCAAAGAATACTCTCAATATATTCTGGGCAAAACTCAACTTTCTCACTTTTCAGAATGTAAGTAAGGCTCTCCTATTAACAATAACATGGCTTTTCCACCCTGTTACAGCATATACACGAAGTAGTTATGAATAACTCAGCCTCTGCCTTGCTGCTGACTGCAGACTGCTCTTGGAGCTCCTCTCTCAACCCAGCACTCCTTCTTCTTAGGACACTGAAAGGCACCAATTCCACTAACAGTTCTAAAAGAGAGGTCTTAAACATGACCAGTAAAACGACTTGAAGTGATTCAACAAAATGTCTCTTTGCATGATACCATCTGGAAATACAGTTCTCCTTAACTGGTCTACTTTTATGTCTATTCTGAGACCTGAAATTGTTTTCTTGTTACAATGATCTTTCTTCCATCTACCCTCTCAAAATTATTTTTCAGGCTTTCGACACCCAATGCTCCTTCTAGAGGAATATCATTCTAGTCCATAACTTCCCAACTGTATATACAAAATCGCATGGTGGTTATCTATAGATAAATCACACAAATCAGGCAACTGACCACATTGTAAACTCATTTGCGATAGATCAGTTGCAATAGATTCAAATGCGTACATGGAGAAACTTACACAGATCTAACTAAATTGATTTAAACATCAATGTAATTTAGATCAGTGTCACTTCTGTTTGAGGGAGGGCCTTAAATAGGCATTTCTTCCCGTTCAATGTAGGCATTCTCTGGATGTAACATATGACTTTCCTGTTTATAGCAGCACAGATATTCTTTACATAGGTTGATTTAACACCACCAAAGTGGGTGAAAGCTCTCCACTGACTCTGAATAGCTTTGAATTAACTCTGTGGTGGAAGATACGTCTTTATGAGCTAAATAAAAAAAGTTGCAACGTTATTTATCTGTCTGATGTACAATATACTGTTCTTGGTCTTTCATCTCAAATAAATCCCGATTATCTTTCTTTCCTCTTCCTATGCCTGTTTAAAGCTGTCCTGGTTTGAGGTAAAGCAGGACCAATTTTGTTCAGTAACTTTGCTTGTTAGCTAGGCCTCTTCTAACTGCTGAAATTAACAGCATGTTGTGCAGGAAACCGTTCGTTCTCAGAGTGATAAGACCCATGTTTATGGCTGATGCCAAGGAACGGTATGCAGAGAGGCTCTGGCTTATACTTATTGCTATGGCAACCAAGGACAGCCAACTTTGCTACTTGCCCCGTTGGAGGGTCAGAAGCGGAAAAGCGTAGAGGGGTCACACCTGCGGGGAGGAGCAGACAAGATAGGTGACCCAAAACTGACCAACAGGGTATTCCATCCCATCTGCCTCATGCTCAGTATAAAAGCTGAGGGATCAAAGGGTCAGCCTCTTTTTCTTCAATGGCCGGCATCCTGGGAGGACTCGGTCTCTGCATCTACCTTTGATCCTGATCCTGATCCTGACTCCAGATCCGGAATCCAGTTCCTGTCCGTCACTGAGTCCAGTCTGGGACTTCCCCTGAGCCTGCTGGTGATGTGATTGTCATCCTGGGAGCTTGATACGGCTTTGTATATTTCATTTCCTTCTAAACACTTAAGTCTCTCTTTTTCTCTCTTTTTTTTCCTCTCTCTTTCCTGCCTCCTGAGCAGAGCAGGAGAGAGAGAGCATCTGTCGTTCCACCGGATTGGGCCAATCTGGCCCAAACCACGACAAAAGCACACAATTTAAATCCTTTTTTTCCTTGCATTTAAAAACTTATTTTCTGCTCCCTACTCAGTTGTTGGGTCATGTCTAACACTTTATGCTATTAAAAAATAGCTGTATTTAATCCTCAAAACAAAGTTTCTTTTCTTCTCTGTTATTACACAGGAAAGCAATGTTGACAGATGGATCAAACTGTCTGCCCTCAAATGCCATTATGAGTGGATAATGAAGAAAAAAATGTGCAACTTAGATTACAAGACTGAAAGCAGGCTATTCTAGCAACAATTACAGAAAACTTCCTTATTTACACATAAATAGCTAAGAAATTTCAACACAAAATGTACCTTAAGACATAAAATAAGAAGTTCAGTAAAACAGGGCTTAGGTGCATCTCAGTGCTTGGTGAGGCGATTATAACAACCACGGAACTAACAAACAAAAGCCATTATAAAGTCTTTATTGGAAGAGAAAAGACCATGGTTTTTTTTTTAAATGTACTCCCACTACAATCAGAGCTCCAATATCATGAATGCCTGACTTCCCATTCAACTATTTTTGGAAAGGTTCAGTTCTAATATCAGCCAATCATCCTTGTATAGAGAACAATATTGAGAATATAGTGTGAACACACTGTATCTCTACTTCTACCTAGGAATACTTCAATTACAGCCCAAGGCACAGTCAGCCGGATACCTGTGAGTTAAGTCAGTGGTCCCCAACTTTTTGTAGACTCGCTTGAGAAAGACGGCAATAATCTGAATCTCTCTAAGTCCAGCTCCTTTGCTCTGTTGAGAGAGTTGCTGCTGCTGCCTCGGTTCTTGTTCACCCCAGTCCGAGGGTGCATAGAGCCAGGGTAGATCTGGCAGTATTTATACATATAGATTCCACACTGGTTTGAGTATTTATTCCACACCATTGAGATGATCTCACCAATTACAAAATTACTGAGATAAACTGTATGTACTGTATGTAAATACTAAACATATTTAACAATGTTATGTCAGGGAGAGCAAGGAGATGGTATCTTGTTCTACATATGACAGATAATGCAAAGATACTCCTCTTAATCAGAAATAAAACACTGATGCTGCCATTATGGTATTTCTGTTTGCCTATTTTCTTTTAATTTTATTAGAACTGGACTATCTTTTCAAGACAGAAATTGTATTATGCTTTTTGTTTTGTTTAGTATCATGAGATTTGTGGTTTAAGTAATAAAACTACTTCCTTCCTTTAAGAAATAAGCCCAAGACAAGGAAAAAGCATTTTGGGCATATGTTCTGTGAACACCAGGATTGAACATTTTCTTTCAAAGCCAGGAAGAAAATATTTTCAATGTGAGTGAATTTGGAGAAAACATTTCATATCCTCTCCTCCAGTTTCATACAGTTCATAATTCTACCATGGCTTTTGGTGGAATAACATCACTTGTATTCTTCCCGAAGCCATTAGCAATAGGAAAATAGAAAAAAAGTATTGAAAGGTCCTGTAACATCCCACTATACCTGGATGTCTTCAACCAACTTTCAGAATGCATAAAATAGCAACAACTCTTACGGACATGTTACTTTCGGTTACATCTTGCTGGTAAAGAAAACAAGTCCTATAGGCAATAGGGAATAATGTCATCAAAAATGCTATCATTTAGCAGCAAGGATTTTATCAACAGTTATCTCTACTAAATCATTCCCTCACTTGCTGAACAAGACCCCTCAGTTGCTGGAGACGTACGTGGGCTTTGCAGACAACCCAGACTGCAGACATGACCAGATGCCAACTCATACTTGTTGTTTAATTACTTTGAACAAGAGTCTTTAAAGGATGCTGAATTCTGTCTTCAGGAGCGGGGTGACCTGTCTTTGGAAGGCATAAATACACCAACAGTGACTTGATAAAATAATTTAAAAATTAATAACACTGGATAAGGTCACAAATGTAAAGGAGTGGAATAGAAGGAAGAAAAAGAAAGGCCAAGTCCCTTGAAAGGAAAGATTTCTACAACTAAACTGCCTAAAAAGAAAGTCAAAGAAGAAAAAGAAAAAAGATTTTCTGTAAATGTAAGGTATTTTTATTCACTGTAACTAAACTCTGGGGAGATCTATCTAGATGAGCTTCGCAGAGTGTTGGGCTAGATATGCTATGCAAAACATTTCTTTTCTTCTAATCTTGAGCAGCTTCTGTGCTGTTAATAAATCCTGGTTTTAATTAGACCACTTGAGTCTCAGACTTTTATAAGGAAAATTTCATACAGGTTGTCCCAGAGAGACAAAACTTGAAATTACTAAAAGAAGAAAGGTGGCCGACAGGGATTCCCAGTCAAAGAGGGCAATTTTGCACTTCTTTTAGAGAGGTGTATGACTACTGCAGGCCTAAAGTCGTAGGCATTCTTCTTCCACTGACCAAGAACAAGAAGCAAATTCAAAAGAAACAGCGAAGAACAGAACATTTATGCCCTTTTTTCTTTCCTCAAACTTTAAATACCTAAGCAGACAAAAGGAATGGTAAGTACTCGCACCACTACCAAATGACAAAATCCCAAATACAAGATTGCAATTTCAGAGCCTAAAATTGCAAAGAATTTCAAATGCAACTTCTGATTTTATCAGCCTTATTTTTTTGTCCCAATATGAAATGAATTAAAGGAATCAGCTTTTTTGAAAGCATTGAGAATGCTTATTTAGATTACGTTAAGATTAACAGTGTCAGTTCAAATAACAGACCTACAACAAATAGGAAAAGTACAGAGAGATCTGCAGTCAATAGAATGGTTAAAGACACCTGCTTTAATAGCTAATGAAATTTAAAGCAAAAAAAAAAACCAAAACCTTGAAAGGTCAGGAATTTCAAAACTTTGACAAAATGTATGACAAGTAGCTAGAATGCTGACGAAAGTATTCTGTACAACTACTTTCTAATCTCCTATAATCTTTACTGCACAACTGTACAACACTCTCAAAGGAAAAAAAATTAATGTTTAATATTGTTTGATAATAAATTACTGAATGCGACTCAAAGTACACCATGTAAACATGAAAAAATACTTTGCTAGCTATAATACATGTGTTATTTCTACTCTTATAATAGTTGCTTTCTAGTCATTCCCTACTTTGCAAACAGTTCTGAAATAACAAACACTTGCAAGTAATATTACAGCAAGCAAACTGTCACAATATTTTTAGGACATATTTGGTCTGCAAATTTCACAAACTAGCTGTTGCAATCAGCATAGAGGCATTGCAGCTGTCACCACCTTTGAATCTGCTTAATAATTATCCTCTAAAGATACACAAATAAACCAACACCAGTAATTAACAACAAAACCCCCATGCAAAGAAAGCATTTCAAAATGCATCTACAGTATTCTGCAAGCATCGCTGTAACCACTGTCCGAATAGCGGCTCTTCCAAAAGGAAAAAAGCATTAAATACTTATCTCAAATTTCCCACATGCATCTCATTCTCTTATGAAATCTTCCTCATTTTTCTTCCCCTTTTAAAGATTGTAAGATCATGTGTATCAGTAATATGATTCTTTCTTTTTCTCAATTTAGAAATTTTTTTTTTCTTTACTTTTGAACTGCACCTGTTATTTGACATGCTGCTGTGGCAAAAGCTGTGCAGAGAAAGGTTGTAAAAGGCATGCCTAACATGAAAGACAAAGGCCTAAAATGGGAAGCCAATGACAATAGTTTGACTCAGTAAAAAATAACTTGGGGTTGAGGCGGGAAAGGATGGAGGAAAATCAAAGCTTTTCATGTACTTTTCTCTTGACCTGAGAAAGAACAGGTGGGACGCTTAAAGAATCTTATTATAGCTAATGAAGACCTCCATGAAGACTCTCAGGTTCAACTGAAATAGCAATCCACTTGGAAAAAAGCATTTGTCCAGCTTTTTTCCCCATTCTATACACACTCTGTGCATCTGAAGACTGTTTTTTCTGTACCTGTTTAACCAGGAAAGAATTATATGTAAAATATATTCAGGAAGTGATAATGCACAAATTAAAAACTAGGGTATGATGTTACAGATAAACCATTTTGCAACTTCAGATCAGGAAATGACTGAGGTTATGAACTGAACATCATTGACATGCCCATGATATTTTGGCAAATTTCAACATTTCAAAGGGAATTACGCAGGAAAGTTTAAATTAACTTACCTGACAGTTTCAGGGTCTAGCCCAACTTTTTTTTTTTTTTTTTTTTAATTCAGTAACATATGTGAGAGAGTCCACATGCAATGAATACACGGCTTGAAAAAACACTGACACTGTAAATGTCAATATTCAAATAATAATGCCTCCAGCTACTCAGGCAATACACCTCCAAAATAGAAGTGTTAATCATATTGTGGAAACACCTGAATTCACAGGTAAGACTACTGTTTTGAAGTTATGATTCTGTACCCATACGAACATTATTTGTCATGGAAATAAACCAGATTTGAGTGTTTTTATTTTCACATTTGAACACCTATGATAGTTATGGTTTTTATATATTTACCATGTATTTGATTATTGTTTTCGATACCATGAGGCTTATCACACAATATGATCCCACTAAAGATTTTCACTGTATTAAATCAGCTACTTCATTACTTACAGAGACCAAACCACTTTATTTTTCTATTTGTACTGCAACATCAATCATTTAAAGTGTATTTTCAATTCTGTTTATATTATGAGACATACAAAGCACATGAGGAAATACACTGTAAATAAATTATCATTACGTTACTAGATAGCAATAAAGGTTGAAGGCAAGGAAGAAGAAACACAAGCGCATTACTCTCTGATGGTGTGACTGGAGCAAACAGCAAACTGCTTAATCTATAGAGACAGGACAAATGTCAAAGTAAATTCCTGAGCAGGACTATAAAGCTCTGGGGAAAGATAATGGCACGCTGTGCTCTTCGGCTTCTAGGTCACAGCCTGGCACCAGGCTCAGATCATTCCTCTTTTATGCAATGGTCCACTGCTTGCATATGCAGACGTCAGAGTTGTTGGTTAAAGGCACATGAGGAACGCTGGTAATAAAACTCACCACTTCCATTTCTCACAGCACTGTCAGTAACTCACAGTGCAAGCCAAATGGTTTCTATCATGTTTGAAAACCAACCACTAGCTAATGGCACAGGCACAAATGACAAATGTTTGAGCAGGTAGGAAACTGCTATTGAAAAGAGGAATGCAGATTCGCCCAGGACATCTGATGGCTGTCTAGTGGCCCGTGTGAAATCTGCACTTGACACGCTTTTTCCTGGTTCCCGGTGGACAGATAAGAAGTAATACCCACAGAAATCAGTAACCTTTGCAGTAAAGCCAAGAAGAATGAAAAATTCTGTCTTTCTCATAGCACCTAAGAGTTGAAACACGTTACTTGAATACAGAACAGAAACATGCACTATCACCACAGAAAACGCTATTGCAATATCCCAACTTCAGTGTCGATCAGTGGATGCGACAGGCACACTACCTTCACATTCAAATTTGATGGGGGAAGCAGCTCATTTTTGCTGCTGCTAGAGTACAGCTCAGTACCGAGAATTTTCACTAAAGTGTCTACTGATTTCAACACTAAAGTATGTTCCTGAGAGGCACTAGAAGGAAGTGTTTATCTGCTAGCGAGACCTCTATAAAGTATGTTATATACGCCAAAGAAAATAACTTTTCTGCAACTATCAAAATTCTTGAAAGAGCATTTCTGGCAGTTTCTAAACACAGTTATACTGGCCAGAGTTTCATAAAATAGGATTCATGATCCAGCACACACCTGACAGCTGTTGTTACCACCATTGCTGCTAAGGCTGTTAACTGCTGTCATTTTCAATGGCAGCAGATCCCTAATTAGGAGAATCCGTGATAGGAAACTGATGAGCCTGATCTCAGGACATAGCAATATGCTTTGAACAAGTCATGATAGTAAAAATTACAAAAAGAAATGAACATAAGCACTCGTGTAATGAAGCGGATGAAGATCTTTGCCAGCCAGCACCTAACCAAACCAAGCAAAGCACAAGATTTGGTGGAAAGGCCACATGTTAACTAACAGCAGATATTGGGAAAGGAATACAGGAAAAGGCACAATGGCCAGCAAAGTCTTCAAAATCATCAGTGGCTTTTAAAAAATACTATATATTTTTTTAAAGATTATATAGTATCACAGACATTTTGTATCTATAGTTGAATAAGAGCTAGAAAAAGGAACTGGAAGAAGGACTCCTTTAGATATCGACCCCAAGGAACAAGCCAGTTGAGAATGTGGTGGTGGGTGAAAAGCAACTTGGGTGAGACTGATGATTAATTTACAGAATTCACATTCCTCTAAAAGGAGAGAGATAAACAGCAAAATAAAACAATGAATTTCAAGAAGGCAAACAAATTTGGATGAATCAGTGGAAAGACAGAAAAAAAACTTTAAGAAGAGAAGGTCAAAGAGTAATTTTTCCCAATGGAGAGAAAGGCTGGAATTCCACTAAATCAGAGTTTTCACTGATCTTAAAGAACAATGAAGTAGGACACACAGGGGCAAAATAAGAAAAGCCAACACACATTATGGAATACAAATAAGAAAAACAAACAAGATTAACACCCACCCCCCCCATAAATACACTAGCGGTGAAAGAAAGACAAAGAAAATATTGACCTGTCATTCAATAGAGAGGGAGGAAAGGCTACTGAAAGAGAGAGTTCTGCAAAAGGGCCAAAATATTTACTAATCTTTTCCACCAGCTGTTACTAAGAGTCAATCGCAAGCCAATGGCCAACTCAGTTTCTACGAAATTAAAAAAAGAGAGCTCAACTCTTAACACTGGTCAAGTTGATCTGAAGATTTGGGCTAGAATCGTGACTGTATTGACAATCTTTGCAATCGTTCAACCTCTTAAGAAAGGAAGGTTAGGGATATAAAGGCTATTGGTAAATTTGAAATTGAGCATTGAGTGGGAAGTGCAGTTGGGATTCAAGTGTGAATATTTGGGGAGACTTCTTTTTTTTTTTTTTGCTTTATGTAGTAGGGTACAAACAATCTTTATTAATAACAGACCAGTGTCCAAAACAAAAATAAGGCAATGAAGAAGAGGTCAGCCATTCTAAAACTTCAGTGAGGAACATCTGTTCACAAGAAACATCTTTGCTATTACAGAAGCTGTCAGCTGAACTGAACCAGATTAATCTAAACCATAATTTTAAAAAACATTTTCAAAATGGTTACGTTTCTTCTCATCACAACCCACTATTCAATTTTTACCATCATTTCTCTTCCTTGTTCCTTCCTGGTGCTTTTTCGCAGGTTGTCCATATACAAATTAGTGGTGATAACACAACTGACATAATCAAGACAAAATGAAATCAGTCTTAAGATACCTGGGATCATGGGATCTACTGAATAAATAGTACTCCAAATAGAGCTCTAAATCTCCACTTCTTTTTTACTCTTCAGTGAAAAAATATCGCTGGGAGAAGACATGAGACACAAGACTTTAGAGGTAAATACACCCAACAAAACACAAGAGTTTAGGCCTGATTCTGAAATCTGACAGAACAATAAAGATTAAGGACTCTAACTCCAGGACAACAAGAGCTCTGTCTCCTCAGGAAGGACCTACAAACATGAACACCGCACACATGAGATTTGCAGGGAATTTTTAAATATAAAATGCCTTTATGTTACAATGTCATAATCAGAGATCTATCATGTTGGCAGCTGCAAACTTTTTGTTTGTTTAGTAAATGAAATTACACTACAAATATCACCCCCAATTTGTTTTTTAATAATTGAAAACAATAAATTCTAAATCAGAAGAAACAGAACATTTTTTCATTAATTTTATAAAGAATAAAGATAAAAAATAAACTCGTGATTAATTTACGATCTATAAAAATGAACAGTCTGCAATATACATTACATATCACCCTCAAATCAGAAATATACTGTGTGGATTTTGCAGTTAGAAAGAAACACCTATTTCTAAATTTTACTTGTGTGACAGTGTTTTGCGGTAGAAAAAGTATGCATGTAGACTAAGTAAAAGGGACTGTTAATGAGTACTTACAGGTAGGAAGCAGATATTTAGCTTTCAGCTAATAATACTGTTGTCTAGGTTGAGTCAGACTGAAAATGATTTTTTTTTTTTAACAGTGGAAGATTTAATTAACATTTCAGAGTCATTAAACTGTTCTGCTGTAAGTTGATTTTCTTGATCAAGCTGTTAGTTGCTTTAAAAGACTAAGATATCCTCAACTACTACACACAGCTCAGAACATTAATCACATTCCTGACATTTTCAAATCTGGGTGGGTCTGTTTTATTTTGTAAATATGTGCTGTATCAGATACATGTGCTTCAGATTGATTTAGAATATCACCAGAAGGATACTGAAAAATCACAGAAGAAAGAAAAGGAAAACTGTATGAAATTGGAGAATCATAAGATATAATTGAGGCCAAAAGCAGAAGCCATTAATTTCAGAAGAGAGCCTTGGATGGTATAAAAAAACCCACTTCAGATGCATTAGTTGGATATCATTTTCCGTTTCAGTAAGAGTAAGATCAAATCAAGGCAGCCTCACAGTAAAAGGAATCCTACAGTTACACTCTGCAAAGAGGGGTCATTTTAATTTCAGGGTCTTTTATTACACAGCAAGATAACTGATTGAACTGTGAAATAACATTTACAGCATAAATAAATTCTGATGTCCTCTGTTTAATGCATTTAGAAACTACAGAAGTATTTTTGGTTTTGTATTTGCAGAAATTATTATGATTCTTCAATTACTTTTGCATAACTTCAAAATATTTATGTGAAGACTGTACTATTGCTAAATCTTCTTCCATTGCTAAATTTTGCACTAATTATCAAATTAACTTTTTCAAGGGCTGTGATGATTTAATAGTTTCAGGGGTTCAAAGCTCTTGACCAAGAATGAACTAATTTGCTATAAACCCATTGCTTTTTTCTTACCACTGGAAGCCTTTTTCTAGAACAAAATATTGTTAGAATTCGAAGAAAGCAAGTGAAAAATGATAGGTATTTCTATTATAGTAAAAATTACGCAAAATAGGAAACTCTACTTCTTCCAGTCTTCAGAGGATCAACTGTCAACAGAAAGACAGCTTGATACCTGCAGAAGAGCAGCATTTCCAAAAACCAGGCAAGTAGCTTTGACTTAACATGCAACTTGTACTAATACATCTGTGAAGGTGGTTTCAGTAAGCACAGACATTTTAGTGTTTATAATGTGCAAAGATTCTGAAAAGCTCAAGGATACTAAGCTGATATGTTTTTTGAATGCATATTCCTTTAACAGAAGATGCTACTTTTTCGGTTTAATTTTCAGAGTTCCGTTTTTGCCAAGGACATAAAATTAAACTAATAGACAGTAAATGTTTCAAGGGCAACAGGTACTTGCACTATTTCTATTATAAATATACAAAAGCACTATTTTTTAAAATAGCAAACGCAAGAGCCTGCTTAAACTGGTGAAGAAAGACAGTACCACCAGGAAAATTTCAGGCCTTAAATGACAAACAATCAGCATCATCTGTGCTTTCTCCTCCTTACAGGCTGGTTGAAATCCTGTTTCTGTCAGCTATAAATCCATTGGGTATTAGCTATCTGTCTGATTAACCAAGGCCTGTTTTTTAAAAAACATTTTCTTTAGATAGATACTTTAAAAATAAAATGACAAATCAAGTTTCATCTAGTGTAAATCTGAGCATCTCTGTAATGTAGCTGAATTGCCAGGTCTGTATTCATACTCATCTGTGGAGATCTAGCTTAAATAGTATAATTTTACTAAAATAGTTTAATTTTTTTTCTAAAATAGTAAAATTTTATGCCACTATATAAAGTGCTAACAAGGTTGGCTAAATTGTAAATTAACACACAGCCTGTAAATTAATTGAACTGTAAATCAACACACAGCTTCAGTTTAACTAAACTAGCATTCATTCAGAAAAAATCTGAAGTGTGTGTTGATAATACTCTCATTCTGGCTTAATTGTGTATTACATCCAGGCCTTTTTATGAAATTTTTGGGAAGATGAGACTGCATAGGCAAGTGATATTTATTCACACTTAAGGAAAATGAAACCGAATCACTTTTATCCCAAGAGTTATGAGTTCCTGCCTGTAAATTTATAACTCACCTAAAGACAATACACAGGGTTTTTTTGAATGGAAAAACTCCCAAGTTTGTCTGATGATGATAATGATAGAAATCAGCGTGTAGTATAATGTCTTAGCATCAGTGAGACTCCATCCCTCTCCAGCTAAACCCCCACTAGTCTGCGCTAGGATACAGTACCCAGATATTTTTGGCAGGTATTACACTTTTTAGAAACTTTGCTAAAAACCTCAATGCATAAAACAGACTCTATTGTTTTTATTTTAAGGTCTTAGTCAAGTACATGGAACACCTCTCACAAAAGATTATCTATTAATTCATGAATATATGCTGAGACACTGCGCTGTATGCCAGCAGCTTAACAGTTCTGAATGTACTTAGCAAGAAACATCTTGACACTTTTATTTACATGCTACCAAAAATACCTTCAGGAAAATACATAAACATTAAATGAAATGCAAATTTGGCATCTGTCAGTTCAAACTTACCCACTGCAACTTTGAGTCACACAAGTTGGCTGAACTGAATATTCTGAATCCAAGTAACCTCATCTTTAGTCATAGACTCATTCACACCTCATCCTTAGTGCCAAACCACCACTGACTAAGGGACAGATTTGTCTACCAGAAGAATAGCAGATTGTAGGAATGAGGTTAAATACGTTTTGCTGTTACCATAAGTACTTACAACTAACAGAACACAGAATACGTTTATTTTGCAGTTGAGAAGGAGTATTTCTGGACTACAGGAGTCAGATACTATCCAGGTGAGAGAAGTAAAAGTAAAATACTGTGAACACAAGAGTTAATAGAGATATTATTTTTAATTTGGCAAAGAACATCAAAGAGGCACTTCGAAACTTTCGATGCAGATATAATGCTGCAGTATGTAGATCAGCTATTGTGTTTCAATCACAAGACTAGCAATAATCGTAAATATGTTTAGATTTTAATTAAACTTTCCATAGACTAGAGCATATATCAATAACAGTATTTAAATTTCTGAAGTCCCATAATATTTATAAATCTTTACCACTCTTCTTTTAAGCCGTAAAGAACTATGCATAATCAGCGCTTTTCCCCCAAGGAAAGAACTATCTGTATTACAAACAACTTCGATTATATTCCATATATTATTACCATCTACACTTCAAGATTACTGTGGACAGTCTGGATCAAATTATTAGCATACTCTAGCTCTGAAGTCTTTATTATCTTCAAACGTATTACCAAACTTTGAAATAAGAATTCTTGTTTCCTGTTTTATCACAATTTGTTTTCTCCATGTGTCTGTAGTGATGCTCATATGTCTTCATTTGAAATTGTCCAATTATATTTTAACGTTACCCTAAAGACTCTTCAATCTTTTCAGTTCTCTGTGTGATGATTAACTATTTCACTGGGTTACAATACTTTTCCAATGCTTTCACTGTAGATTTTTAAGTGAAAATTCTACTCCAGTCCAGTTTTAATTCTCAGGTAGAAATCATTACTCCTTCAAAAACACCCAAATAACAAAGAACTGTTTATATTTTTCAATTATATTTTTAATAGAATGCATCCATTGTCTTAAAAACCTCCCTCTTATCAGGAGCATTACATTCTTCTTATTTAGTGTTTTTTATCTCAGGATCACCCAGCTATGCATGCCCAGAAATTAATCTTGATTTATGCTCTGGAATTCTCAGAGTCGTTTCATTTGGCTACAGGAAAACACATGGCAATTCCCAGTAAAGTTTTCCCTACTGCCCCTTTCAGCCTGGGGGGCAAACCAAAGGCAGCATTGGCAAGAATAGCCACATGTGCTAATACAGAATTATTGTTAGAAAAATAAATTTTTGAATCACGATAGCTGCATTTACAATTCTTGACATTCAAGGGCTCAGATGTGTTATCCACTTGTTAAACCACTTATGCGTAAGAGTAACATAATTAAGCCCAAACTTAAAAAAAAGCAACTCATCAATGTCAGAACAGTCACTAATCAGAACAGAATATGATAATCTCCTCTGCTATTCTATTTATGCAGAAGAAAAAAGGATGAAACCGCGTGGTAACCATTTTATTTGTAGTTCCTAGACTACTGTTAATTACTACTTCTGTTAATTAAGCTGTAGTAAGCGAGCAAAATAAAACATTTTTTTAAAAAACAGATAAATGCTTAAACTTAGAGATCCAGGTTCAACAGTGCCTTTGTGATTTCTTAAGGAAGATATGATTAGGTATTATTGCTGAATTAAGGAGGACAACCTGCCAAGCAAACCCAATATTTAGGAAGTGTTAATTCTAGATGATACTTTGCAGTAGACACAGAATCAGCTCTGTTGACCAGCTTAGAGAAATACCCTCTGAAGTTCAGAAGCTGAACCTAACACAGTTACTCGTATGGAATTCTATTAGGAGCAAAAGACATCTAAAATTTCCCAGTATGATTTTTCTTTAATTTTCTAAGGCAGTTACTCACTGACCAGCCATTCTAAAATACACCATGAAGCCATTCTCTCCAGAGATTGAATTATTCGATCAAATGGCCAAACCAAATTATGTGGCAAATATAATTGTACTATACTTTTTTGAAACTACCTGGACTCTGACTTGAAGCTTTATTTTTTCTCTCACCTATAATGCACCAGATAGCACAGCTGGACACTTAAGGTCTAAAAAGAAAACCAAAAGGCAAAGGTTGAACTGATTTGTCAGGGTAACTGCGACAAAGAGGAATACTACTCCTACTGCAAATAACTATGAAGACAATCTTCTGAAAAGGAAGAAGGGATGCCTCCTGCAAACACATTTTTGCATCTTTCCTAAATATAAAGAAGGTACCAGTACTGCATTATGCTGCTAGGCAAACATCTTACTATATTTCAGCAATGGCTAGTGCCCCTACGTACCCACATACTTGCCTTACAACAACTTATTGACCTACTGAAGTCAATTAAAATTCTCATGTGCTTAAGGGTAGATAAATTGGTTTAATCTCTTACCAAATCATAACTTGAATTAAGATATTCTTCATACAATCCCCATAGCATCTTTTTTCATGTGCAGTCCCAGTGACTTCCATTAGCTAATGGTAAAATACCTGTATAAAAGCCACATGAAAATTCTTCCTATGGATCTATCTCCATTTAAAGCAAAACAATGCATTGTGTACATAAATAATTTTTTTCCTATTCTCCATCTTATAATCTTTGCCTCTGTGTATGGAGGCAATAGTGTTTTTTACTGTTTGGAAAGTACTAGCGTACTGGGTACATATTTGATAAATGCACATAAAATGAATGCCGTCTTTTTTCTGCCTTACCTCCTTTTTCTGGTACACCCTTTCAGAACAGCGTCTATAAAACAGGCCTTTTTAAAAAGAGGTGCTTAAAATCTGAGTAGAAAAAAGAGAATCATATGTATTACAGACAAAAATGCCTAGTAGGCCAAGTATTCTGTCCCTGCAGTAGAGTAAGATTGTTCTCCATGGTACATTTTCTAGTATTTTACCAGTGAAGTTTTTAATATGCTTAACAATAGGACTTTTACCATTCCTCTTGGGAGATTATTTGCACTTAATATATATTTCTGAAGAAGCTTTTTACAAGATTCTACCGACATTTTCTGTCTTTTACCATACAATGAATCCTATTGAACATCCTACATATTCCTTCCTGTGTTTGGTCTTTCTATATACACAATATTTCACAGGTAACTTTCCTCAACCCTCTCCTAATCTCTTACCTGATATATACACATTTACTGTATTTAAAAAAAAATAGAGATCATATATAAATATAATTTGAACATATGTATAACTGGAACATACAAATTTGAACATTATATATATAGACACACACATATATAAACACACACACACAAATATATGTATGTATAATATAAACACATATTTATGTTTTCCTCTTAAAATAAAACTTCCATCATCCTCACTTCTGTTCATCATAGAATCATCCTCAACAACCTTTTGGGTTATTGATTTATGTATGTTGGATGCCATTGCAGCTACAGTCTGACACAAAATATCTTGATTTCTACCATGCAAAACTGAAAATTTGTATCTAACAGATCTACATAGCAATGCAGTACCTACAAAATACTAAATTATAAACTATTTTCACTAAACTATTTAAACTATTCCAGTAGTCTGGAATCAGAATAGACTTTGCCACAAAACTCAACTTTTTCTTTTTTTTTTTTATTCTCACTATGGAATGAGTGTAACCTCAATCTTAAACACCAATAGCGACATTAAAAAAAAAAAAAAAAGATTCCACATCTTAATGAATTCAGACTTTTGGTACTGAGTCCTGTGCTATCACATAAGTAAATTCAGGAAATACAGTCTAACTTAAACCACTCAGTCACTGAAAGCTATTAAGAGTGATTTAGGCAGAAAACTGACAGATATAATTTAGATAAAGCTGATTCTACACTGATGAGAGGTAGCTATATTAGAAGCAATCTCAGGAGGTCAGGTAGTCCTGTTTTCTGTGGTTCATTTAATGAAATTATAACTGTAGAAACTAATTCTAAATCATTAAAAAGTTGATGATAGTCTCATTAAGTATCAGCAACTATATACACATATATGCTAATCTAAAGAATAAGTGCAGAATTACTAGACATAAAGCCACAGAAATCAAGATCTACATTTGCCATATACACATACAAAGTGATACCTGGTATTACACAGGAATATTTGCTTTGGAAATAACACAAGGATAAATGTTTTATGCAGTTTTTATGTATTCTTACTACATATCTTAGCCAAAACCAGACTATGTGAATTCATACAAAATAAGTAGGTAAGAGTTCTTAGAGATATCTAATAATTTAACTATTTTTTTCCTCTTCAAGAAACATTTACAATTGATGGTTACATTAGACCACATTAGGGTATTCTCTTCTTTCCTTAAAAAAATATTCTACCTTAACATTCTTTGTCAGTCAAACTGTTAAAATTGCCATTTCACAGTTCTACTTAATAGCTCAAGCCTGCTAGAAGTTAGCGTCAGATACATTTCTAATCCTGTACAGAATTCTGGACATCTCTCATATCACATACGAGTAAAAAAATGCACAACAGCAATTACCTATGGAACAGACCCTGTACGGTATTAGCCTCATAGTAGATAAATTGCAAATTACCTGCTACAAAGCCAAGCCCAAACAACATAATCTTTAGCAGACAGAAAACACATGGTTTATTCAAATATGAAAATTACCACATATTGATCCACTATATGACTGATGTTTGTCTAGTTAAATATTTCTAGATTCCAGGCAGTAAGGAAAGTGAATAATTACATTATCGAAAACTATGGAGGCTTAAAACACTTAAATTCTATTTGATAATGTCACATTTAGTATCCAAAACTTAAAGTCTTTACAGCTTCTGATGTAAAGTGATCTAAACGCATTTCCATTTTAGAGTGAAATGAGATGTCATCTACAGATCTTTAATATCAGCAAGAATCAATGAAGTGGCAATTTGCAGTAACAGGCAAAGCCTAAATATGGCACACCTGGGAAAGGAGCAGCTCCGAGGACTACAGCACACTCAGCTCAACTGTCTTTATTCCAACCAAGGCTGCACTAAGTCAAGCTCTCTCACTCCGTTAAAATTTTAACATGCAATAAAATTAACGTTCCTCTACATATTGATTTTTCACTTCATAAAAATGTAACACTCTGCAAAAGAAAATTTCATCTCGTTGCAAGTTTTTGTATTTGTTTCTTTCTTTGGCTTAATTTCAACTGGCAGCCAAAGTGCCCCATTCCCAAGGCTGT
This sequence comes from Burhinus oedicnemus, assembly GCA_008921705.1. Classification (NCBI taxonomy): domain Eukaryota; kingdom Metazoa; phylum Chordata; class Aves; order Charadriiformes; family Burhinidae; genus Burhinus; species Burhinus oedicnemus. The sequence goes on along the minus strand of VFFE01007238.1, from coordinate 1,065,628 downwards.
CCCAATGACACTGATCCCTCTGCCATGATAAAGTAACACATTGCAACTGCCATGGTATTTGCATATGCAAAACCCAACAGCCAAACTCCTACTTTTAGCGAAATGAAGTCAGTCCGAATGCACTTTTAACAAAGTACAAAGGATAGCTTCACTGGGGTACAGTAAAACAGCTTTAAGCCTGGGATTCCCCACTCCAGTTTAACACCAATGAAGTATCACCTATTGCAAAAGGAATAAATCGTAACTTACCCAGACAGAGAGCTACTTCTTGTCAGTTTTCTGCCTTTTGAACAATACTGAATTATTGTATGCATTTTGGAGAATATTGGAATGTAAAACAGAATAAGACAGGGAAAATAGGGTATTAAGCCTGGAGTATCAGCAAAGGGATCAAATAAGTACAATAAATTCAGAAATGCTGCCTTGAGATGGAAGACACCTCACCATTAAACATAAGTAGTGAGATCATTCTTAGAAAGATTCCTTTAACGGAGGGTGCATCTAGGAACAAAATAAAACATAGTGACCCCTGCCTCTATTCTAAGAGACATGGGAGGATTATCCACACAAGCTAACCTAACTGTCGCTTTATAATGAAACTCAGGCACTATATAAAAATGTAAAAAAAATACATAGCTGGTTTGAATTTTATCTTATTTGGCCAAAACTATGTGCCAAATCTGACCCAAAGGAAGCATTAAAAATTATTTCTTCTGTCTCTCTTAATCTTCCACATTATTATTTTTATGGTATAAATATTTGTCTTAAGAAATCCACAGTATAATTTCTACTACCACCTTTGCAAAACTTCATTTTTTGACAGTTTTCTTGCCTTCTACAGAGTTTCTGTGGCCTGTTTTTTCCATTTGAATCTTAGCGAAAGCTGAAACTTAGAACTACATTGTTTGCATTTCATATTTTCCTTCCTCTATATAGTTATAACTGTTTATGACAATTTATTTAGCATCGATTTTAACAAAAGCTAGACCAGTTGTAATATAATTAGGAATGCTTAAAAGCATACACATCTTAGAAACCAATTTGCAGAGAAATAAAACTGAAAGAAAAGATTATTTCTATGTTACAGATTAAAAATTTAAAGGTCCAAATTGATTAAGACATAAACAATAGCTTACACATCTCATGGTGCGCATAAGGACATGTGACCAATGCTCTAAGTCTGCTGAGCGCGGCAGCAATAACACAGGTGGCTGCTGAACTCTTATTCCCAATGGCTCGGCCTCTGTTACTACCACTGCTGGAAATACAAAATCAAAACAGTAGGACAAGACCTTTAAACAAGTAGACAAGGCTTTTCACCACTTCCATAAAGCAAATTATGCTTCTCAGTGGTACATCTGTATTTGCCAGTGTTATCAACCTTAAGAATTTTTTTCAGTTACCACAGAACAAACTTTATTGTTTTATGGTCACAGTACTGTAGCACTGTGTTTTGCAATTCAATTACTTAGCACCATCTGAACTGAAATCTTTCTTTGTTTAGTATAAAATTATTTTGTCAGAAGCTTCTTCTCATCAGGCTGTTGTTTAATTGCCTTTGTCTTTAGCAACCAGAGCATTCACAGTTTTTTAATTATTTGTTTGGGTAAGCCCTAAATCACTGCAACAGACATGGACAAGACAACCATCATTTCCTTCCATGGTAAAGAAGAACTGACTGTGGCTAAACACTGTAATCTGTAGAATTTACATAAACACATTAATTAGCCTTCCTTTGTTTCTCTCCAAAACCATATTAAAATACCAGACACAGCTGCTTCTATGAGAGATTAAATTCATGTCCTTTCTAATTCATGATGTCACCCCAGTCACAAGCAATTTCCAATAGTTTTACTTTCAAAAGAAAGATAACTAATGAAAACATCACTATAAAATTTTACATGTGTAAGTTGTGCAGACATTCTACAAAAAATTTAGTATTCATTTGAGACCCCTTTCTCACACCGCTGGGCAAAGATATACAGGCCAGCATTCCCAAAGCTACATCAAACTTCACTTCCAATAAAATAGTCAGCTATTATGACACAAGCTGAGAGCTTCAGCTTTTATTTCTATTAGAATATTGCTTTCTCACATACACATAACAGAATTATTTGAGAGAGTGTAACGCTGGGGTTTTACTTGTTCTGATAGGGGTGATCAGTACACTTTATGGAAATGTATCATATGCAAAATACCAGATGAATTTATGGAATAAAGTAAATGGGTCGATGTGATGGCCAAAAGGGCTTTTCTGGTGTTTTACAGGAGACTGAGAATGAGAAGTCCTCAATCTGAAGAGTAATAGCAACATTAGAAGAATAAAAATGAGTAAAATTAGAAGACCCTATGCTAGGAAATACTGATACAAGGAAGGCCCAGGACTGCAGCAGCAAGATCATGGAAAACTCTGTGAGTGTCTGGAAGCAGAATGAAAGGAGGGATGAGGAAAAGAGATTTACAGTAGTAAGCAGCTCTGAAGATTGCCGTGTAATATACACAAATTATGGCTCCTGCACAAGTCCCACTTTTTGACTCTCGAACATGTAGATTGAGTTGTGGACTGTTTCTGACAAATAAAGACAAAATTCAATTATTTTTATTGTTACTGTTATGATTCCTGGCACATGACAGTCAACAAGCTTATATCCCCAGTACTTCAATAGATGAGGACTAAAGGAAAAGGAAGGAGACCATACAGAAAATCCATCGTCAAGAGACTGAACCCACGTGTCCTAGTCAAGTCCTTATCTGTTAGGTACTTTCTGTCTTGAAATTAATGTAATTATTCCTTACTTAATGAGAACACTGCAGTTAGAATTAAACGCCACTTACACATCGTACAGCATTCATGACCACAATTAGAAAATTTAAAAGGTAAGAAAGCCATACTATTGTGAACACTCACTTTTTCACTTATTCCAGTATAATACTATTTTTTTAAGAGAAACAAGCAAGAGGATGTTCACAAGTGACAAAGAGAATTAAAACAAATTATTACTAGCAAACTACTAATTAATCTGCATTTTTGGCATAACATAGCTTTAGCTTTTTATCTAATGAACTAAAATCTCTTTAAGAACCAATACTGACAGGCCCAGTACTGACAACACTTACAAAACAAAGGATGAACACTACACAAATATTATTCAGATCAAATTTTTCCCAAGACCAGGCCTTAAGTCTCTGTCCACAGAGAGCTATATTTGCACTTCTGTGCTCATAAACAAACCCTTAAAATGCATACAAAGGGTTCATTATACTATGCACAAACATTACAGTCAATATTATCTTTCATTCCCACTATGGAACTGTGAGTCAGACCTCGCTCTGGAATGGACCTCTGGAATGGACCCACCTCTCTGTCTAACCTCCAGAGACACAATATTGGCCAGCATTGATGTTTAATTAAACAATTAGCTCAGAGGTTTTGAATGCTTATCATAAACTAATGCTCATCATAAACTAACTTCACTGTGCTGCCAAAATACATTTTAAGTACAGAAACACAGCTCTAATGAAATATTAATTTTACAAATTTAAATGAACTGCAGCAAGGGAGAAAAAAATTAAACAGCCTTGGTCACCCAGCCACATTATACCTACAGACTCTAAAGATATTGTGAATTACTAGCTAGATTGCTATTACTGTGTAAACATAGGGGTCCAAAATGAGGACTGGGGCCCCTGAACTAAACAGAGAAAGCATGCAGTGCTCTAAACAGCTTATGAGTTAAAGGAGCTGCTTTGTAAAAGACTCCTAACTGCATGCTAGATTTGTAGCAGTAACTGCATTAAGCAAACCTATCAACTGCAGTGAAGGTAGATGAATGTAAGTAGGAGTAGACAATTGCTCATGACACGAAATGTTGGCAATCTGCTCTAACTGGCCATGCTTCAGCAAAGCATTTAAGCATGTGCTAAAAGGCTCTCTTGGCTAGGAATACTTTCTTGAATTCAGTCTAAGTGCTTTGTGGAGTTAGAGCCAGATAAAAACATGCGTTATTCCTTTTTGTGCACAAAAATGTCCAAATACAGAGTGCTTAGAGAACTGATGCATTCAACTTCTCTATCATTTAAGAGAAAAAAGAACAGGACGTACTTCGTAACTATAGGAATTCATGATTTTCGTATGCATTGACAGTCACACCTGAAGTTGACTATGAACTTACTTGGTACAGACTGTTCCTGCAAGGCTGGAGTGATGAAGATGCAATGATGCACATTGAAATGAGTGTATATTTATAAAAATGAATGTGAGAAGCATATTTTTGTTACAAATAAAACCTACTCTAGAATGTACGGTTTGGTGGAAACTTTGAAATGAAGAAAACCATGCAAAGGCATCTTTGCCTTTTTAAGGAAGTTTTTAGCAGAATTTATGTATTTCATATGTATGTTCTTTATGCTGGTCTCTTCTCTGAAAACAACAGTCCACATACCTATCTTAGGGAGGAAGCTGTTCAGTGATCACTACTATCTCATCTTTCTTCTAATAGAAAAATGCCATCATCTGTATCACCAACGCAAAAATATTCTGTAATACACCATAGAAAAGACTTTTTTTTTTTCTTGTGTAGAGGTGTAGTCAATTCAAAAAAGCAGAAGATATCAAAGGGAACAAGCATTTCCATCTTTTTTTAGTGTAACAATTATTAATTGAAAACAGATATATTGTTTATCTTACCAGTTGTATAGACACTATGAGCTACTGAACAAATTGAATCTTTTTATTTGTTTACAGCCCTTAAAGAAGACTACCTTTCTCATTACACATACCCTCATATAGACTGACTTTTTGTGCTTTGAATGCTTAAGAGAGGAATTACTGCAGTATACAACTTTCACTCAGAAAATCTGTCTTTGATGTCTTAGGAAATAAACCTCAGCCTCACTAAATATAATGATTAAAAGTATAACCAATTGTTTTCCTTTAATGAAAGAGACACATTCCTAGTTCCTCCCACTTTACCTCTACCCTCCAGCATTTCTGGTACAGGGGAGGGAAAAAGATTAAAAATTTTTAATTTAGAAAGAAAGAGCCTTTTGATTTCTAAGTCTAGATGCCAGCTCTTGCAATTATGTATTTTATATATTCCATGTGACAAAATGGTCAAGTTGCTTCCTAGTACCAGGACAAAGAACCAACCCAGCCCATTTACTGGCTAATCTAGAATCTCCCTTTCAGATGGTTATGGTCTCTCATTTCTACAAAAGAAGTCATCACTGCCAGCATATACACATTTGTTCTTCTGCAGCTTAAACAGACATTCTCACTCTGCCAGTGCTTTTCTCTTTAAGGAGAATGAAAAAACAGTACATTTTTTTTATTCTGCAAGAATAAATAATGAGAAGTTTTTATAATACCTCTGTAAGCCAGAGTCTCTATTTCCCCAACTTCAGCTACCCATCTTGCACCTCTTCCTTTTAGAATTCGTTTCGGTCATAAGTGACCAAAACTACAAACAGAATTCCAGATGAGATCCCGCTAGTACCATGTACACTGCCTTTAATATTTTCTTTTCACTCCTAAAAATGCTATCATACATCTTGATATAGCTTTACACTTGTCTTTTTTCATTGCCATGTCACATTTGTGGCTTTAGTCACCCTGAGACTAATAAAGCCAGATCTCTCTCTTCCTCTGACACTTTCAATTATAACTCCCAGCTTATAGCAGAAAAATCTTATTAGTTCCTAATTAGACTTTGTACTACACAATTTTGTTTCACACACCCTTGCTTCTCTGACTTTCCCGATCTGACTTTCCCCATCTTCTTCTATCAGTCAGTTACCCAGCTTTTATTTTTATACTTTTATATTTCCAGTTGCCTTCAAGTTAAGCCACAGTTCAATAAAAATTTGTTTCAGCAGTAGCACTGATCTGAACTAAACTAATCCAAGAGAGGGGAAAAATGCACTTTTTTCAGCCATATCGCCTCCCCTATCCAGTTTATCATACAAGTTCTTCTGCCAACAGTCAACATCAGGGTGTAAACAAGCCCAGCTTCTTTAACAGCCATGTAATCTGCGGACACGTCAGTCCGCTCTGGAGGCATTACCCTGTAGTTCTTCACTAGCCCCAGCCTGCCTAGCAGCTGATTGCCATGATCTTTTCTTCGCTATTAGCCTTTATCTTCTGCTGGCTCCAGCACTTGTTGGTTCCATCACTCATTGCATTGATTCAGGGTGGTAAGAACATAGACCACCATTCGCCTGTTGCCAGTGTCAAATCTCAGCACGCTGATGGGGCTGAGCAAAGGGTCAGAGAAGAAGGAGAGCCCATGGAGGGGCTGAGGAATACAGTTGCTGATGGCAGAAGGCTGGAACGACTGCAGCCAGCAGGTTAATCTGCAAAGGTCGTTTTACAACCTAGTACCGGACTGGTAAGAGCTTGCTGATCTCAGAGGACCACATCTTTTTCTCCTTGTCCCTTTCTCTACTATTACTGTTCCTCTTCCCCACTCCCAGCCGTGTACTCCTATTCTGGTCATCGTTTGGCCCCTTTGTGAGCTGCTTGCACCCACCTCGGAGCAAAGAACCGCCTGAAACACACTGAGTGACTGAATGCACATCTGCTGTGTGACGGGAACACTCAGCAAGAAGAAGAGAGGCACAACGGCAGAACCACGCAGCTCTTTTCTTTTGCATCGCTTCTCCTTTTCAGCGGTTTTGTCTATAGATTTTTAATACAAACTAATAATTAGTAATATTAATAATGAATAACTAAAAAACGTATTTGACTTGCTGGCTATAAACCAAGTGGAATGCTACCCAGTCTTAAAAACAGTATGCCAATTTAAATGTTTGAAAGGTATTTAGAAGTTCAGAACATTTAAATCATTAACTCAGTCAGATTCCACAGTGCGGGCTCATGGTATTTTGATTGCCCAGTGGGTCAATTCGGAAAGTTTGGGGAAAATTATGCCTTTTCTTCAGAAGAAGCCCAAAAGAGAAGAAGAAATACGTCCTCTGCACCACCCTGCAGCATGGAAATAGACATTCACCATCTTGTCATATTAGAGTGTAGGCATACTTGCTGAGAAAGAAATGTATCATAAAATAAGGTCTCTTGTCCAAATATTTATGACTTAATTACTTATTTGCATAAAGACAAACTTCTGCTTTAAGAATTCATGAAACTTTAATAAGGACAAAAGGCAGTAGAGTGAGAAGACTTGTGAAACAAACTCTATGTTTATCTCCAGGGTGGCAGATGAGAAAATGTCCCACAGTTATTACATGACTCAAGAATGGAGAACAGGTTCTGACACAATTAATCTTTTGGCCATATAGAAAAGTTATTAAAAAAGGTAAGTGGTGTTTTCTTGAAGACCAGAATATGTACACCTTGTGAACTCCACACCAGTCAGCACTTCTTCAAAACTGATAAACACACAAAGAGCAGTCACAATGAACTTTTCTTTTCAAAATAAGTATTAGAAGTACCAAAACATATTCTCAGCCTGCACATAAATTGTCTTTATTTGGAAGAAATGACAAGAAGAAACAATACGTGCCCAATACTAACACAGGAGCAGACAACAGATAAAACTGTAATAAGGGGGAAGGTAAGGGACAGAACTTCTCGAAGTAACAAAGTTAGTTTAGTCAATCTGGCAGACGCATTTTTTATGCTCTTAACCAAGTCTTCCATTACATGCAAAGTATTGTTGTGAATGTGCAAACCTGATTTGAGGATTAAAACTTAACAAATTTATCTCCTCCTGAGCCACATAACATCCTTATGAAAAGATATATTTTTATTTCTATTTTTGTGGAGAACACGCACTACGATTGCTGTTGCAGGTAATCGTGCAAATAGCAATCAAGGGAAGTTTTGCCAATGAAGATGTTGTTCTATTGCAATTTAAAATATTTTCAGTGCTTTTGCTAATTTAAGACTCCAGTTAAGTACTGCAACTTTTCTGTTCTATGTCGAGGTGCTTTCTGCTCACAGTTACTTATTTGTTTTATGAAAATAAACAAAATCATTTTATTCACTTTAAAAAATAAGTCATTATGGGGAGGAGTTCAAGCAAGCAAAGTTTCAGACCTGAAGTTTAAGTGCTGACAATGTATAAAGACTAACTGAAGACAGAAGTCAATTAAAACATTCTAAAATTTTCAGCTAGGGTTACTTTATGTGCCTCAGCATACGTTTCATCTTTTACATTCCCTAACTATTCACCTGCTTTACATATTCTCAGCAGTGCTATCCATTGTTCATCTTAGTTGTGAACTCCAAGTAGGGTCAGAAAGAAGAAAAGTTTTGCTAGCCTATTTATTTGTCCAGTGTTCTAGGAAAATAAGCTCAAGGCTGTTCTCTAATATAATGGCACACTGTGAGCATTTGATTCTGTAAATTCCAAACTATTTGTCTATACCAAATGTGTTCCTGGTTTAGAAATCAGATTATCTTTTTTATATATGTATCTTACTCAATTAAAATTCTCAGCTTATACTGTAGCTCCACCTTTAATTTCTTTTTAAAAGAAATTTGGTAAGTTACACAATACAAATTCTGGAATAAACCCTAGCATCAGCTAGAAAATATATTGTGTAATTTTGTTGCCTTTCTCCATCTTGCCATTTTTTACTAGCTTTTTCACATTTTTGTAAAGAATTCAGACATTAGTATGCAATTTACCCCTTGGAACACTTTATTACAACCTATTACTTCAATGTAAATTAAATCTTTCCACAAAGCCAATTTTCAAGGCATCAAAAATATAGTACTAAAACCAGTGCTGCAGGTTACATGTTGTCATATTAACCAAAAGACACTTCTAGGATTACAAATAAAAATAGATAAGGAATTAAATATCTGATATGCAGTGACTAGTATATCATTATAAAATATTGCAATTTTACATAAAAGATTGACTTTATCTGCATAAAGATTTGGTGTAATATCCAACAATATACAACCTACCTGAATACATTGCCCTGTAGTCATACTTTGTGTCTTTCACTTTTAACTGTATTAGTTTAACAAGACCTTCACCAGACCTTCAGTAAATTCTTGACTCTGCATGTAGCATTTCCTTTTTGTGCACAAGGTATAGAGTAACAAAGAGAGGTAGAGAGATAAGTTATATAAATCTCTTTAAAGCAAAGCAATGTGCATTGTAAAAAATCTTCAGAAAAGTACTGGAAATAACATTTTCTACATACGTTTTGCCACTTTTATTTAAATGTTTGGACAAAATTTTGTAATGCTTATTTAAAAATATGGCTATGTTTCAAAGAGATCAACAAAAGAGAAAAGACATAAAAAGACTACTCTCATAATCCAGAAAATCTGAGAGTCGGGTATAGGATAATATAGTATCAAATTTTACATAAGGGAATGAACCAAAATAAGAAACACAAGTGAAATGAGGACAGTTTCAAAACTGTCTACATTAGGTGAAGGTAGCTTTTTCTTCACTGTACTAAAAATTACAGAAAGGTTTAAGAGACCAGATTGGCAAAGAATGTTACCCCAAATCACCCTTTTTCAATAAATCTTCCAAGTCTGAAGAATAGCCTTTTTACCATACTGAATATAGCACCTCAGTGTTCTGACATAACAGGTTAGAAATGGAAAGACAGCTAGAATGTAACTGCCCCAAACAAATTCTTTCAAATGGAATTTTGTATTTTGAAAGAAAATTCACAAAACAAAAGGAAAAAAAACCTGTAATTCCTTGAACAGATATGTTATAAACAGGGTTAAGGCTATAAAAAAAATTACATGAAATAAACTAAACATGGATTTTAAAAACATAAGCAGGTCGATGCTAATGGTCATAAGCCTAAGCTACTTGGTTTTGTGCAAAGGTGGCATATTTGTGCTCTACTTGTGGCAGTGTCTTTTGTTCTATAATATATTTAAAAACAAATCTGAAAACATCATTATTATCCAATAATGTAAGCAGCACTACAGATGGACTGAAATCCTAAACTTAAAGCAAGTATTTAATCAGCCAATTTTTAAAATAAAAAAAATCTGAATCAAGAGAAATAATCATCCATCATGCAAAACAACATAATTTTCTTTCTTTTGCCCATTAGGCCAATGGCTCTTTTCATAATCTGATAGGTGAACAGCAACATGAAACAGCTGGAAAATTTGAGAGTATATGCCAAGGAAAAAGAAGTTCATAGCACACTGGAGCTTAACTCAAAAGCACCCTGTACAATGTAGAGAGCTACAATTGAAACTCAGAGCCATACTGCTGGATCAGTACGGTCTTGCTTTCAAGCTAATTAGAATTAGGCGAATTAAGTGTTTTCAAAACTCTTTTGGATGTAAGGTTGTACCTTCACATCTTGTTGCATTGTGTCATATGCATTTACCGCTGCTTGGAACCAACTTAGAGACCTGCCTTTGGGGAATGAAGACATGCTCTCATATGCATACATCTACAATTTACTTATATTCATATCTATATATATGTATTATACTACATAATATTTGTTTACATACATATACATATAAGCGTGAGGATGACTAACTAGTATCTGACTCAAGTTCCCAAGTGACTGGAAAGAAGCTCGTGTGATAACAAGGTACACCATGGAAGCAGAAAACAGTAAATAGCAGAATATCCTAGCCATAAGGAACTAAATTCTTACGGTGGAATAAATGCAGATGGCAAAAGAATTTGAAACTAGAGTCAAGGGTTCATCTAGTATCTTTTGTCCAACACAAGCTAAAAGCAGATGGAAAATGGGATCATCCCATGTGCAGATACACTTGTGATATCTAAAACTGAATTCACTAGAAATCCATATGTGCACACGCGCATGCGTGCACACACACAAAGAGCAGGACAGAGGGGGATGCAAAAACAGCGTTATGGCACATTCCATCCAGGAACACACATAGTAAATTCACTGTTATTGAGCTGCATATCTCAAAAATAACTTATTTCCTCTCTTCCTCTTTCTGGAATAGCTTTGTACTAATATTGCTAAAACCAAGATGTGAAATGCTGATTACACTGAAATCAGTAACTCACAAAATTCTAGTCAACAAAACCAACCCTTTACCTGGGTTTTCACTTATATATGTTGCTTGCTATTACTTATTTTAGCTTATGGGTAATTTGCTTTCCCCAAGTGTATAAAAGTAGATTTTACAATAGGCCTTGGAAAAGTGGCCATGGCATATGCAGTAATAGCTATCATGAAAGCCACCATTTCACAGTTTTCCTGGCTTCAAGAAAACCAGCAGTAAATTTCTCTTTATAAAAACTTTAATTCTGAACCCCATAATGTAAAACATTTTATTACAACATCTATCTCATTCCCTACAAGTATGTTTGAGAATGATTTGTCAATAAAAGTGAGAATGATTCCATGCTTCCTTGAGATGTTATCAATAAATTACTGCAAATTAGCTACCAAATACGCCCCATGTTGCTGTTGCTAAATGTTTCGTTTCCACAAGCTCTTTAGACAGCCAGTGCATTATCCCACTGAACTACTGAAATACGGAATTATGTGGTATTAAAGGTGAGGTATGTGTTTATAGACCCTGTTGAATGCTTTCAAAAATAAAGACCTATAGCCTTTCATTGTTGCAAAGCAGTTTCTCTCTTTCTTTAAAGCCTTTAAAAAGCCTATGAAGATTTTAATATTCACAGGATTTACACACAGGTAAAATAATAGAAGTATGGTTCTCAGAACAAAAAGATTTGCCATGTATTATAGAGCTCTAATACTGGAGCTCTTCTGAAAGGGTTGATTAATCATACTATTTAAAGGTTGTGACACATTTATGCTCAAACTAATACAGGCAAAGCTAGTAATTCACAATTACAAACCTGCGCGAGAGACAGCTCACGTGTTGGGACACTTGGTTTTAAATTCTGGACCTTTTTGGACCCTATCTGTTGCTTTGTATTGAAACCAGTTAATTAGCACATCTTAACTCTTTAGTAATTTCTGTGTTAAGAAAAAAAAAAAGAGGCTTAATTTGTTATTTGGATATGCACTGAAAAGCCTTTGTCATTTAGGTGGACTCAGAAGAACCATAAAAACTGTACAGAAAAAAGATAATAATTCATATTGTACTTCTCCTTAGCCAAGATCATAAAATTTTAGACTCACTTTAAAAAAAACAAAGCGATCTACAGAGCATTTATTTAAAACACAGAAATAGGTGTTGACCATAAATATACTGAAGATGTTAGCCTAATTTACAAATAAATATTTAAATGGGTTTTAGTAAATTCTGAACATAGATCATCAAGCTTCATAGAGCCAAAATTTATTCAAGGCAGAACAGTATGAAAATTTGCATAGAGAGACACTGGATATTTGGTGCCATCAACACCCTAGAAGCCCTGGAGTACAGTTGTGCTTGATCATGGAGAAGGAAAAGGTCATACTGGCATATGCCAAGTAAAAGCTTCTCTCACCAGTTCATCCAAGCCAGAATACTGACCTTTCAATTTATTTGCCTTACAAGCTTTTAAAGCATTTACCCATGAAATACATGCCTTGCTGCATCTCTTTCTGCCCCTCCCTTCCACAAAAAAGAAGTTGCACCCATGATTTCACCTTCCCACATTTTAAACTGGGAAATGGGGTTGCAGTAGCTGACTCCAGGAACATTGCAGTGTCGGGGCCGGGGGTGTGTGTGCGTGTGTGTGTGCAGATGTTGATCAGGCAGCACTTAATGCTATTTATAAGCATGTCTCCTGCCCGCCTCATGCACACTCTGTTTAGAAAGAAGGGAAATCTGTATAAGCAGAGTCTGTGAACCAGGTTTGGGGCTGACAGCTGCATCCTGGGGTCAGACTGGCCATGTGTTGAGCCTTACTCAAGCAGACCACTTCAGAGGGGACTTTAAACCAAGAATACAGGAGTCTGTCTGCAACAGCCAAAGGAAGACATAGATCCCACACAAGCAGTGAGGGCCAGCTCTCCCTCTGACATCCCTGGAAGTGGTTGATGCATAAGATACCTTGAAGAAGAAGCAGAGGACTGAAGTCTCCATCCCTCTGGACAGAAGCTAGCAAGGACAAAGACCTGAGCAGTCAGCAGGGAAAATGTCGGGGAAAAGAAAGGTGAACTGCTTTTTTTTTTTTCAAAATTAGGAACGAGGTGGGAGAAAGCAATTGCATGTTCTTTGCACAGCCAGAAAGAGGAAAAAAAGACTGGGCACAGGGAAGATGAATCAGTGGAAAGTGAGATTCAAAGCCTAAGGTAATTTGTAGTTAGCTCAGATCGGAATATTCAATTAAAGGCTTTGAAATGCAGTGTAGGCAGCAATGAAGAGTTTGGCTTCTCTCCAAAAGTAGCTGCACTCACACCCAGGACCGGGACGGTCTCAGGAGGGGTTGGTAGAATTAATGGAATCACTAGAAACTCCTCTCCTGGTCAGAAGTTAGTGCTCCTGCCTGACATACCAAATTATTCACCATTTAGGTTACTCTTGAGGCACATTTGTAAATGGCAATATTGAGTCTCCTTTATGTTCAGTTCAATATTCTCCATTTGACATAACAGCAGCCATGATAAAAATATGTGGCCTGAGAGTACAGTTAGGAAAATATGAGAATGAATCAGCAGTTTGATTTCTCCCTCTTCGACCCACGCATTTTAACTTGTTGGGTTTCCAGTTTGAATGTTATTACTATTTAATTAAGGCCATAACTATCTGTGTTCCAGCTCCTGAAAGTCTATTTGGCATAACATTCGAATTAGCAGTAATGAGAAAAACATGCTCTTCCATCATCAGGTTTGTTACCTTGATGAATATCTCTCTATAGGAAAATATGAAATGAGTTAATGTACCTGCCTATTAAAGCCACTTCAGGAGACGGCTGAACATACAGGTGGCCTATTAGCTGAAGAGAAATTCAATCTAAGGCCCAAGGAAGAAATACAGATGCATCTAAAAAGCTATTTCTTACAGCTACTCATAGAAAAAGTAGATGTCAGCAAAATTAAGTGAGGTAAAAGATCACACTAAAAAAAGTTAGGCAATTTTGGGGCATTTGGATTTTGCATGTAAGATGACAGGGAGGCTTATATGCATTTTTTGTGCATATAAGGCTTTTTGTGACTTCCTTGTAGCTGAATTTAGATTATCTGTCACAGTAACAAAAAAAAACCCAGCGGAAGATACTGAAAACATTACCGGAACAACAGACTGAGGTTTCTACGCAGTGATCAAAGTTGCACACAGGAACAAAACTCTGGCTAAAATCTAAGGCCTTTGGATGACAATTTGTTTTAGAAAATATTATCAAGGGGATTACTGTTTCCAGAACTATCTAGAGAAGAGGAAATCAAAGAGTATAACATAGATATTAATCTTCTTTTTTCTTCTGAACTTTTTGCAGTGCCACTCCAACTATTAGCATGTAGACATACCTAAACCACTATTTTATAATGGTAAATGAATGTCAATTACTAAACTTATATTTGCTTTATTTATACTTGCTGGGTAAAATATTGAGAAAAGCTGTTTTACTGCTGAAAAATCAGTATTCCCACTAGTTGGGGAGTTAGAAATTCCCATGCATGCAAATATTCAAGAGTATAAAAAACAGTTTAATAGAATTTAGAACACAGAGATGGAGACTGGATTTATACAGAAATCTGCTAAGTAGGGTTTATCCTTGATAAGCTAAAAAGGACTGGAAAGATCTTCCTAAAATGTTAAGTCTAGATCCTTCTTCTGTAGGCATAAAGTCAGCTGCTTTTAAACATACCTCTTTTATGAATATACCAATCAGTACCTTTAAAGAGGCTTTTCTGTTAGTGGTTGGTTTCATCTGGGTTGTGGTTGTTTTGGTTTGCTCTTGGTTTTGTTTTTCTACCCAAAGTATTTCCACTAGAAACTTGTCCCAGGATGTGGTGACTCAAACATGAAGAAAAAAAAAAAATTCCTAATTTCCAGACTTAAATTTAATCACAATCACTTACATATTTTGTTCTTCTGCTAGCTTTACCTCATTGTGTAACAGCAGGATGTGTTTATCACTAGGAATCTTATTTTCTCCCTGACTCTCCTACACTACACAAGACAAGGTTTTATAAACCCCTCTGTAGTGTGGGGTTTGCATGTCATTAATTCCATGTGTTTCAGTTTGAGTTCACTTTTTTTCTCAAGCAAAAAATCACAACTGAATGAACTATTCTAAATGAGGTGTCCAAAGTACTAGTGCTACTAATTCCTTACTGCTACTGGAATAACTTTCCTGGTGCATCACAGGACCATATTTGCTTTTTTTCACAGCTGTGCCATGCAGCCAGCTCATACTTCTTGATCGACCAGTAATACAGAGATACATTCTCCTCCTCAGTTATATCTAAGTAATAAGCCCACAACTTACAGCAGAATTGCACGTTATTGGCTCCAAATGACCTTTCATCGTAGACTACTTAGAGCGTAATCCCATTTCTATTATTAAAGTTCAAACACACTTTCTGAATGATATTCCTATGTTCCTCTGAGCTGCTTATCGTGGGAAAACCTCCCTCCTTCTCCTGTTCTCCCTGTCCTTTGCCTTCTCCTCACAGTGATGTCATCATAAAATTTACTTGGCACTAAACTATTATTTCTATTAGCTACTTAATTTTATATTATATTTTTACCCAAATATTTAAATTAAGTTATTAAAAAATGTTGGTTCCTCTTCTCTGCTAACTAGAATTACAAATTCAATCATTAATTCTTAACTGTCTCTCAGTATCAAATGGTCCTGGTCCTCATCAGGTAAACTGACACTCTTGTATCAAAACAGATGTTAGCTTTTTCTGACAGTACCTATCCCAGTTATTTTATAACAAAATATTGATTTCATCTCTTTTGTGATGATACTGATGGGAGTTGGAGGCTGAATGCACTCTTTTGGAAACATACCAGTTACACTGTAAAGGAAATTGTCAGTATTACCAAACACTGAACATCTTATTTCTTGGTGTAAGCATAACTTTGAGGATAATGAATAGCAATGCTTTTAGTGTACCTTGAGACATGTCGTGAATCCTTGCAATAAGACAGTAGAAAGCAAACAGAACAAGTACAGGACTGAAACAAAACAAATATTCTGGAATATTGATATTTCTTAGCTGAGACAAATGAGTTTTGATATCTCTATGTAACCTAAATACATTTATTTTATTTCACCCAAGAGTATTCAACTAAGTCAAGCCAAGGACATGTCAGCTTTACCACACCTGTCATTCTCCCTCTCATTTAACAGTCAAGGAGTTAAAGAAGAAAATCTATGTGGGACTGGCTGCTCATTAATTGTGCACACAAACACACACATAAATCCCTTTGAAGCATATTAGCTTTAAAAGCAAACTCTTGTCACCCAAAATAGCACATGAACTATGCAACATATATTAAGAATAATTATTCATCAGACAGATATCAATTGCTGATGACTTAAAGCTTGTCATTTCAAAATAAATCGGCATTAACACACACAAAAAATATAGACTGTATTTCTATTTTCAAAGGAAATTAACTTTCTGTAGTACTGTTTTTGTTGTCACATGACCCTAGAGAGTCACAGAGAGAGTAAGCCTTAAAAATGGGAATTTCCATCTTTGTCTTTGTTTTTCTATCCTGTTTGACAGAAAAAACAAACTGATAAACTAAATCATATATTGGACATGCTGACTAATAACACTTGTTGGCCACATACTTAATTTCCCTACGTCTCTCTGGCAATCTGGCTGGACGGTGGTGAATGGAGTTAAATCCAGTTGGCAGCTGGTCACAAGTGGTGTTCCCCAGGGCTCAGTACTGGGGCCAGTTCTCTTTAATATCTTTACCAATGATGTGGATGAGGGGATTGAGTCCACTCTCAGTAAGTCTGCAGATAACATCAAGTTGGGTGGGAGTGTTGAAGGGTAGGAAGGCTCTACAGAGGGATCTGGTCAGGCTGGATCCATGGGCTGAGGCCAAGTGTTCAACAAGGCCAAGTGCCAGGTCCTGCACTTGGGTCACAACAAACCCCATGCAGTGCTACAGGCTTGGGGAAGAGTGGCTGGAAAGTTGCCTCGAGGAAAAGGACCTGGGGATGTCGGTCGACAGCTGGCTGAATACAAGCCAGCAGTGTGCCCAGGTGGCCAAGAAGACCAACAGCATCCTGGCCTGTGTCAGGAATAGTGTAGCAAGCAGGACTAGGGAAGTGATCGTCCCCCTGTACTCAGCACTGGTGAGGCCCCGCCTCGAATACTGTGTTCAGTTTTGGGCCCCTCACTGGAACAAAGACATTGAGGTGCTGGAGCGTGTCCAGATAAGGACAACAAAGCTAGTGAAGGGTCTCGAGCACAAGTTTTATGAGGAGTGGCTGAGGGAACTGGGGTTGTTTAGCCTGGAGAAAAGGAGGCTGAGGGGAGACCTTACTGCTCTCTGCAACTACCTGAAAGGAGGCTGTAGAGAGGTGGGTGTCGGTCTCTTCTCCCAAGTAACCAGTGATAGGACAAGAGGAAATGGCCTCAAGTTGCACCAGGGGAGGTTTAGGATGACTGTTAGGAAAAATTTCTTCACAGAAGGTGTTGTCAAGCATTGGAACAGGCTGCCCAGGGAAGTAGTGGAATCGCCATCCCTGTGGAGGTATTTAAAAGACATGTAGACATGATCCTTAGGGACATGGTTTAGTGGTGGACTTGGCAGTGTTATCTTAATGGTTGGACTCGATCTTAAAGTTCTTTCCCAGCCTAAACGATTCTATAATTTCTACATCAATCTGACACTTCCAGCTTATTCGTGAAAAATTCTGATCTTTAAGGAATCAGTTCCAAGTTATTTGAATACTTATACTTTAAAAACATATCCCGTCAAACTAGATTCATCTGGTTGTACTAAGGCAACATTTTGTTTCTGAGCATATCAGTTGACCGTACACAATTGCTAATAGAGGGGTTTTTCATTCAGTTGTTAATATAAGTGTTTGGTCAGCACAGAATACATGTGCTATTTGTGGGGTAAAATGTGCTGGTCCCAATATAACATAAGTATGTTTAGATGTGCATTGGCAGTCACGTCTTAAACTTAAGCGAGGAATTTTGCCAAAACAGACTCACTTTCCAAGCAAAGGTTTGGTTAACTGTTGAATACATAGCCATCCTCGTAGCCTTGTTTTAGCTGTTATCATTGGATAGGCACTTCTTTCTACTTCAATCTACTTCAGCATTTCATTTCAGCGAGTAAAAATCAGAACTCATATTTGATACTACCTAAATGGTACACCAGATTTCTCAAGTGTCTTTACAATAGAGGCATGCAAAGTGCAGGACAAAACATCTGCTTTCCCTGTTTTACTTATTAATATTTTCATGTTGGTTTTAGTAGGAATAAAACAATCAAAATGCATATATATACATCCCTCAAACATAAACAGATGTGTACACTTTCATAAGCATGTAATACAATATTCTTAGACTGTATTCCATAAAGATGCGGTGTTTTTAAGCCTCTTTTGTTTCCTTTGCCTCTTTCTCAGTGCTATAATGCAATCCTCAGTGTTTGAGCACCAGACTTCAAATGAGAGATCTATTCAAAACATGCACAGACAAAATAAGTGGTTTCCTTAGTAATGGGAGCTACGCGAAAGCCTCTGAAACAGCTCCTCCTCCAGTAAGTCATTATGTACATGATCCTTTCTACCCCCAACTTATTAATGCAAAGAAAAGTACCTAATGCGCAACCACAGTTTTTGGCAGTCAAATTAGAGAGGAGAGGGGAAAAATTCACTGTATTCCTAAATTAAATGGTTTGGTTTATAATCAGTAAGGATTTTGCATGTTCCAGTGACCTTTTAATTAATTTTCTAGATCTGCAAGTTTAAAAAAATGAAATTGTGCGACTAAACTACTAAGAACATCACTTTGGTACCCATTACACTCCAATAGTTTAGTGTATCATTAGGTAACCATATTCTGAACATATGCTGCACATATCCATGCTGTTCCTTGTCACCACCAAGATAGCTTCACAACAATTATCCATGACCACAGTGTGAGAATGCTATTGATGGCATCGGAAAATTATTATGACAGTTCTCTTAATCTCACAGTAAAAGTAACTAAAAGCAAAATGACATTCTAGTTCTTATATTTATCTTAGTGACTCTGTACAGATGTCTAAATTGGTGATATAACTTGCGCAAATAGTTATGAAAAGCTTTATTTAATCTAGATTATTTAATCTAGAATTACTACTGTTGTCCATCCGTTTTTAATATTAAGCCACAATAAAATGTTAAAAAATAGTTTTTGTTTACTTTCATCAAAAAAGGTAAGAAATTCAAGTTTGAACTTCTGTCCTTGAGAAACACACTGAGGCTTGCCGTATATACTTCAAAAAATAAATATGACATTATCAGGGAAAGTGGTTAAATTTAAAAAATTGATTAGTGGGGAAGGAGGTTCCCTCTCACTGATCATGTACTATTGGCCACACCACACAGTCTTAACAGAAAAAGGTCAAATCTGTTTCAGATTAAAATTCAGGTATTTCTCCATAGAAAGGAAAACAGATATGAGCAAAGAAATGGAGAAAGTCCTCTCTACAAAGACAGAAAGTTCAAGATTTACCACCACCCACAAGAATTCTAAAACATCACAATCAGGATGAAAATTCTAGGCCCTAATTCAAATTATTACTGCCACCATTTTCTTCATCAACCTCAGATACAGATTAACTCAACGAGCTATGACACTAAAAGGTATATCCCATGCACATACCAAGTCCCATAACCAACAAGCAGATCCCTATGAAATTGACAAGGGCATCTCAGTTTTAAAGTTCTATCATTGAGAAGATCTCAATGAATTATATCCAATTACTATAGGTTACAAAAACTAAGATGTCACCACAAGACAGACATACTGAGACAAAATCAGTTTTAAAATGAAATACATACAGTGAGCTTAAAAATCTCTTTACAGATCACATATTTCCTCCACCTAATCCAGCTGCACATAAGGATTCTCTAGCTGCTTTTCACTATTCTGTCTTCATTAAGTTTCCCACATGGCATAGCGAGGTTGTGGTTGCTATGTGTGACTCACTTCCAGTCTTCAGCAGATGCTGGTATGCCAGAGATTCTTGCCTATTAAAATAGAGCCAGGGATGAAAAATAGAATTTAGATACCACTCTGAGTTAGACCCAATAGGTATAAACCATGTTAAGATTTTTCAGGCCTCAGGCCGTTCCGGAAGGCTGACTATAGCTCTGGGACCAATAATGAGGAAAGAGACTATAGCTCTTGCCTGGGATCTTGTCCCTTCTGTTTCGTAGAACACAGTTGCTACATGAACAGGTGAATTTGCTGGAATATGCAAAATCCCCTTGATCACCAAGATAAGCATCAGCTTATCACCACTGCTTTCATTCATCCCCATCACACATGACTGAATTTGTCTGTACTACACGAATCCTTTTACTACACAGTTCCAGATTTTGCTAAGTCATATAGCACCTACTACCTACATAGCTTTTAATGAAGTAACTAGTACTTTGTGTAGATGTGAATTTTTCCTTATGTGAAATTCTTTACAGGTTCATGGCCTAGATTTGTTTCCATCTGCTTTATCTCTATCCTATCAACACTAATTCTGAGATCTGATAAAAGAAAGTTGGTAGCAGGTTAAGTAATCTGAGCATAACACTTCCCATTGTGAAGTACAACTGTATTTAGACACTTGAACTCATTGTTGGCAACAAGCCTTTCATCTTCAAAAACGACAAAGAACTAGAGCTAGAAATGTTGCTTTTTCTGATCATTGAGAAAATTATTCTATTTCAGAGGAATACACATTAATAAAAGTTACTCCTTGTCTGTATGGAAGCATAGCACTTTGGAAAATATCAATAGTTAGTTGCCATAATATCTAAAAATGCACACAACAGTGTCAGGTTGATGACACTGCACTGAAAATACTGAAAGAATGGGGTTACATGAAGTGGTGGCACCTTTTTCTCTCTTCCAGGCAAATCACTCAATGACAACTGCCTATAATTAATAGTCAATTATTAACTGATGAAGCCACAAGACAGATTTCCTTGAATCTGAGCAATTCTGGACCTTCATTCAGAAAGGAGTACCTCCCTACATCTCACATGGAAGATACACTAAGGCTTTGCAGAACTGGTGAGAATTAATCTGTCAAACACCAGCTTGTTTTACTCTAAGGACTACAAGGAGAAAGTGCAGAGAGCTGCCGCTCAGCCCTCTTCCTTGTAGTTATGGTGCCTCAGAAACCAAGATAGGGGCACATGTAGTCATAAGAGATAAAGCTATTCAAAAAGTGTCTGCTCTTTTACACTTCGACATAATCAGTATGGATATGCACTTAGAAAGAATTTTTTAATTGCCAATTTCTGATATATAGTCCGTCATCTTAGAATTTAAATCAAATACTTACGGGTTTTTTACTTTAACTGCATGGTATTTATTTCAGTTTTTAACTATACTTGCTAAATTCTAAACCCAGCTGTGTTATCAGAGCCTAAAAATACTAGAAATGGTCACCGTTAACTCCCCAAACCACAACAAGCCTACAGGATATGAAAGCTCAAGGATGCTCTGCCTTTCTGTGTAATGAAAAAAGGAAGTTTTGAAATTCTCTTCCAATTTTGAGAAAAATGCAGGCACAAACTCACTGTATTTTATCATAGAATCATAGAATGGTTTAGGTTGGAAG
>VFFE01007238.1:963989-1033088 GCA_008921705.1 Burhinus oedicnemus | reverse complement strand
GTCTCTAAAACATTTGGTATAAGAAAGGTAAATATGTTAAGTTTAGCTGTACCAAAAATTCCCTGGACATCCAGCTACCAGTATGGAGAAAAAAAAAAAAAAAAAGAAAAAAAAGAAACTGTTTATACAATTCTCTGTCGAGGGATCAGACAGTTTCAGAAATTGTCTGCTGAATAAATTACAGAATAATAATCCAGAATAAACATCAGGTAATAGAACACACAATGAAGAGCAAAGTTGTGCATTGAGACATTTTTAAAATCACCACAGAATAGTCATAATCCTGGATGAGAGAAGATGACTCCCCTAATAGTCTTTACAAAGGCAATGTGATGGTCAGACGTTACTAGGACTCTTCTAGTGTAGTCTTGAGAGGTCAGAGGAAACTACGGCTGACAATCAGGTTGGTTAGGTTTGTCATCATGGTGCTCAAATAAAAAGTCATCCTTATTCAAGCCAGCATGAGAAATACACCCCTGACTTGGGAGGCATTTAAATAAGTGCAAATGTTTAACTTGTTCCCTGAATAAGGATAAACACAAATGTCTCCTACTTCTGGTTTACAATAGTGGCACAGCTCTGTTGAAAATAGAGATATATACATGTCACTATTTATATCATATTTATGTGATTTATTCCATACCTAAAATCCTAATAAAAGTGTTCATCTTGACAGGAATAATTTTTATGCAGAAATAGAGACTTTTCTCAAAGTTTTTAGCAAGTGTCATGGTAGCTGTAAATCAAAGGACTAGAGACATTTGTTTCTTCACCCCAAGCTCATTCCTGTTGCCAAGTTTTCTCAAGTCCCTGAACAACTTCTCCCCTCTGGAAAGCAGCTTTCTCTAGCGGTCATGTCAAGCATCAACAATTTTTGCAGATGACACTTAACAGTGAGCTAATTCACAGTGTTTCTACCAAAGTGCAGAATTACCTGCACAGTTCCCCACACCAGCTGGCTCCATGTTGCAGACCACAGAACAAGCAGAGAGGCAGGAGAGCCCACCCCACGAAGTCTCATATGGGGGCTAAACCTTCCTGAAAAACCTCTTCCCCGTGCAACAACAGCTCCAAACCTACTGCACAACATAAAACTGCTCTTCTTCATGTGTCCCATACGGAAATCAGGCAGTGTTTTAAAAATCCTTTTTCCCTACCCCATGTGAAAGTATGTTTCAGAAACAATACAATTATGAAGTACAATATTTTCTCTTATCAAATTCTAAACGAATAAAAAAAGCCTTTTGCTATGAAAAATAAAACTACAGTCAAGTGGTACTTCATTACCACTGTAGCTTGAGGGGCATTATCTGCACAACTCCCATTTAATACCAGTTTATAACAACACAGAGCTGCTTAGGTTATCCTCTAAGCATACCATTGTAAGTTTATCCTATATATATTCATCATATTACATCTTTTTGAATATATATTTCTTTTCACACAGGACACACCATGTTAACTTTGAAAAAAGACAGCTGAGACTGTAGAGCAGCTATTTCATGACACTCCCAGAATACAGTAATTTCACTACTTACTTCATTTTAACTTTTTTGTCCAGTTACTTGCCGGTAAGCCCAAATACAAGGCTAAAACTCTACAGCACTAGAGAGAAGTGAAATGATTAATGACCATTACGCCAGTTTATAGAAGTATCCTTATGAGGTGAGAGAAGACAAAATGAGGTAATTGCAAATATAATGATCTGTAAAGCTAGAAATGTTTGTCTGAATAGCAATTTCACCCAGCATGTATAATTCAGGAAACATATTCTGGATACAATATAGATTATCCAGTCATCAATATTGTGTCAGACAAACACATTTTTGGTCATTTCATTTTTATTGTGTAATAAGAGGCAAAAGGGATATTCAGCATATAACTTTAGGGTTAGACTCTAAACTCCAAAAACACACAAGGAAAAGTACTTTGCCCTCCAAGAGCAGCAGCTGAGCTCCTGAACTCTATCTTTCCTGGGCAGAAAGAACAGCCAGTGAATCTGTGGAACTGCACAGCAACAGTCCGACATTTTTCACTTCCACAGACCCAAGAATAATTTGCATGTTTGGACACACATCAGACAAACCCTGTACTCACTCTGCTAGGAAGCAATCCCCTTAGATACTAGTGGAGTAAGTAATTTTAATACAATGAACTTAGCTCTATATTTTAGTGGTGTTACCTGTAAAATAGTACATTTTCATTCCTAAGCTTCCTACCAAGAAGCCCCGGTTCAGAACAAGTCCTAGTACACTTGGACCATATCCTCACCACTGCTCTATTCCAGCAGCAGTCAGGGGAGCCAATGCATTTGTGTTCACACTAGTACAGATGCTTCCACGCCTTTAAAGCACAATAAAAACCAAATACCAGCTTTCATTCTGTAACAATACACTTTCATTTATAACACCCATTACAACTTTAAGATATAAACCAAAGAAAATCTGATTAACTACAACTCACACAGTATCTACAATTTTGCCTCATTAGCCACAGGTACTAAAGCACAAATTGCCCCCTCTTGTACCTCTAAAGCTGGTGCTACTGTATAGTGCTGGTGACTTCTGATGTGTTCAAATACCTCAGTAGAACCAGGCTGGATCAAAACCATTGTGGGAGCCTCAACTGAAATTGTTATCTTTTATTCCTTCTTGATTTTTTGCTAATTGCGTACGTTTCCGCTTTCCCATTAACATTGGTTTAACAGAGTTCTGTGTAAAAGTAATTATAAAAGAACTATCTGCTAAAAACCAAACAAATGAAACTATTACCATTGAAATTTCCATACTAGATAGAACAATCCAGAAACCTTTCACAGATGGTCCTCAGAATTGCCATCTTTGAGTGCAATTTTACTTCCATTTGTGGTAAATAGCAAAATTCCCATTGATGTCAACAGATGCAGAAGGGATTAGTAAATGCTTTTTCTCTTTGCTTTTTGGTGTTTTCATCATTTTTCTATCTAGAAATACAAAATTCATCATGTTGCTTCATTTCCACTCATGCTGCGAAGTAAAAGACAAAAAAAAGACTCCTCAAGAACTTTTCTTCTTGTTTAAAGTAATCCTAATTATTATACATGTTATGGTACAGCCTCTTTATCTAAAACATCTAGACGAAGATCCACAACTTTCTGAAAAACAAGATTTCCAATAAAAGGAAATCTACCTAGTCAGTTACAAAAAAACTTGAAATCACAGTCCATATTGCCTAGAAAAGCTGGCTAGGTAGTTTTTCAAGTACTACACTCTGAGAGACCCTGGAAACAAACCCAGTTTTCAACTTCCGGTCAAATGGAGTTTAATTAAGCAGAATTATACCAAACATTTGGCAATTATTGTGTTGGCAATTATTGTGCATTCTGGTTTGCCTGTGTAAGCAAACAGTAATATTCAGAAACAATGAATAGCATATAACCAGTCTTGATGAGAAGCAAACCTCTTCAATATTTAATATGCACCTTACCTTGAAATGTAACCCACAGACATTATAATGATGTTTCAAAATGGAAACACATGGTCCCCTCTGTAATTTTTTCATCCTATTTGCATTTCAGTTTCCTGTAGTAAACATTTTTCCATGAAGGAAATCAATGTTTACATTTTCATTTTATGGCCTGTGAGTAAATGGAATAAGATCACGTGTATTTTGCTTTTAAGAGTTGCCATAATTCATTTACTTAGTCAAAAAAACAAAAACAAAACACAAAAAACTCCCCAAAAAACCAAAACAAAACACCAAAAAAACCCAAAAACAAAATAAAACACAAAAAAAGCCAAAAAACCCAAAACAAAACACAACCACCCCCCCACCCCATCAAACTAAATTTATTTTGTATTTCTATGGCTACTTGGCAAATGAATGAGGAAAGTAAAAAGTTTTGTCTAAATAGCATGGGCATCAAAGATGTATTCCTGTTTGTCATTAGTAGCAGTAAGAGTTTAACTCAATTCTCACAAACGTTCAGAGGAGGGGCTTACTATAAAACTTCGGCTTTTTACTCTTTAGTCATAACAGTTAACTTGCAACTTAGAATTTTTTGCAACTGTTCATGATTTGTCTCCTATTTTCTCCAGTTCCATTCTAGACCGACGTACCTTTCTCTTGTCCATTAATGTGTTATATCTCTTAGAAAAGAAAAGAATATACTGTGAACCGCTGACACTCAGATCTTCAAGTTTGTTGCATAAATCCATCCTCTCCGGCCTATCAAAAAGATGACTAACATTGGAATTTGGCTATTCTTAAAGAATGCTCCATTCACCTATAGTTAGCATGTCTCAATAATTCTGTTCTGTTCATGATCATTACTGTCACACTGGGGAATAAAAAGGAAATGAGAAAAAAACAAAACAAAACAAAAAAGCACCCCAGAATTATTTCATTTACATATTTTGACCTACGCTCTCAAGCTACTAGCCATGTTATGGAGAGAATACAGTATTTTTTACTAAACTTTTAAAAAAGATATTTGAAAGAAATAGGCAGACTTTAATGTCTACATTACAGGACATTAAGGATATTTTCAGTGTTAATTACAGTAATGCTAGATTCTTTGTTGCTCCATGTTAATTACAGAAGTTATAGTAGTTATTCCTATATGTCATTCCATGATTTGGAATAATTTCTAACTTTTATACCCATTACTAATCCTGTTCACAGTTACATTTGGAAGCTGCTCTAAAAGGACTGTATTATTTATATGGTTTACTAATTAAAAAAAATGTGTGATTTCATCGGAAAAGTATTGATTCAAATAGAATAGAATGCATTCTCTTAAAACTACGTATTTGCCTTACGGGTTTTGAAAGTGGAAGTCGGAGAAAGGTTTTTCAATTTATATTAAGGTACCTACATAAAAGAACTTCCTCTAATAAAGTTTACACTTTAAAGTTGCTGATTGTCAGTGCTTGCACTGCTTTTAGAGGCTTCTCAGTGCAATCCAGATCTAGGTGCCTTTTTCAGGCATTTAAATGTTGCCTTCAGTAGGTGTCATTTAACAATAAGCTATAACCAGAATAGAGAAGTAAAATTACATGCAATTTCAAAGATTTAATTGCTGAAATGTTAAATTCCCCATAATTCTCAAGTACATTTAGTGTCCTTGGTCACCATCTCAGTCGAGGTAAAGTATATAGATGCATATACTTGGAGTTGGCATACTTTGAGTAATGCCAACACAGGTCCTGGCCTTCTGTTCCAAACTGAAATACCTTTTGAACTTTTAAGGGTTGGAAAACCCATAAACTTTCTGATTTTCAAGCGTTATTCTTCATTACTGCTCTGACAGCCTCTGAGGTTTACCAAAAGTTCACAGAAAGCAACAATTCCATTTAGCTCAAGTGAATGTGGATTAAGTCTTTGTAGTCTTTAGCTTGTCTTAAATATGTTTTGTATGTCAGTTCTTCAGACAAAGTCTTGTGTTGGTATGTAACTATATCAGGCCTAGCAACAGCACAGAGACACAGAAAGCACTACAAAAAAAAATGAAGACAAATTGATAAAAGGTTTATATAAACTCACACCATACATGCCCGAAGCAAAAATGGCATGGAAACGATAATGTTACATTGAGATTGTAGACAATCTATCTACAACTACTCAATGGTAAGCATGTAAAAGTTGTGGTATAAATTCGCTATACTGCTATGTAATCTCTCATGTAGAGCTTAGCCAAACCTTCAAAAACTCTGAGTAAACTTTAAGTCATCTAATCCATCATTAATTGAAATGTAGATAATTTAACAGAAGTGATATGGAGTAATCAATAATCAGGGCTCAGGAAAATGTTCAATTCCATAAGAAATAAATTTGCATTAGCATTGCTTAAAAATAAATTTTGCTTGGCATGTCAAAGTACAGTATTCAATTCACATGAACCAAAATCAACCATGATCTATGTGAAGTGGGAAGGTCAAAGGACAAGATCAATAAATCCTGCATAGCAACTAGTAAGAAACTCCAAAGTTCGATTTTACCTTCCATAAGTTGGTCTGGCATAACAGCTGACTTGGATTTGAACAGGAGGTTAGACTAGAGACTTACTGAGGTCCCTTCCAATTTGACTCTCCCATGATGTGACAATCCTCTCAGTAGAGGGGCTTGCTCCTGTGCCAACATTGTCTTAGGTAACAATCTACAGCATCACTGTCCTCATCAGAGCCTGCTTAGATGTCTTAGTATGACTGCCTCGGACAATAGCAATTAAGATGTTACCAGAGGTGAAAGGTACTGTCCCATCTGTTTTGCTAGATGTTTTGAGTTTGGTCTCTGAGCCAGTGGTATGGAGCTGAAAATTTTGAGAAGGCTGGCAGTCTGATAGACTGCTAACAGCTATAAAGGAAACAGAACTCCATTTAGTCATAAGGCAATATTTGCTTTGTTGTTACCTACCAAAAGAAGGATAATATGACCACATCCCAGCAGGATACTAAAAATTGTTTAAACGCCCTCCTATCTTGTTTAAAATTTTTAAAAGAACACACTATATTTATTCAGATAACAGAAAACAACTATTTTCTAGTAGGGGAGGAAAACAATTCCTTGAAACATTACCATCTTAATTTTTAATCTGTGTATTTCTGTTCAGTGAGGTGTTCACTGTATTCCACAGATCTGGAGCTGAATATCCTACAGTTCTATATACAGTCTTGAAAATACAGCATTAGCAATTGTGAATTAGAATTAGCATAATGGACACTTAATATTAAGCTCTAAACTGTGGCTTTCACTTCATGTAGTGAATATACTTAAACTGTTTCACTCTTTACATGATATAAACCTGCAATGAGTTTCACAAGGAGTGATTCCGCTGAGAAATCTTGCCAGTTTGGAGCTATTATTTGTGCTGAGTTTCTCACAGTTATCTCCAATATCAAGATTCATCCAGTAATTACTTTTACCAGAGTAATTTAAGAAACATGAACCGGTCAATTAGAGTCGCCTAAAATTTAGAGTACCCTTATATAGATGATTAAATTAACACCGTTTTAATCCTAATCTTTGAAGAAAGACAGCAATGTGCAAAGGATGACAAACTAGAACCATGCTATACCATTATATGTACCTTCATTGAAGCCATGGAGTGTAAATCAGGGCAGAAATAAGCTGCAGCACTAAATTCTAGTGTCTGCTCTAATGTTATTGGTGGATAACGTAAGACAGGCTTTTCAGTTCTAAGTTCTGAACGTGCATAAAATCATTGTCATGAGATTAGAGGGAGGGTTGGGAAGCCTTTAAAGTATTTTACTCATATTAGAAACCATCTTATGCAGACAGTTTGCATTTTTGCTCTTTAACATGAGTAAAAGCTATAATTTGGTAATGGGTTTTTTTAAGAAAAATATTTCTGAAAAATGTAAATTATATTGCTGATATTAATCACTGGAACTACATCAACTCTCTAAATCAATATTCCAACACAAGCATACTCTAAACTCAAAAGTATGAAGTACAAAGTTTTAGCAGTACCAAGCATTTCACCAGAATAATACCAACATAGTATCATAGACTATTGCTTAGCTATGATTACATTTGCTTGACAAATGGCTTGTTGCCATTCAAGTATTTGAATGTAATTAAAATAAAATTGATATCTTATAAAATTATTTCTTCTTATAACAAGGATGCATCTCTCTTCATGCAACAATTTGCAGAATTCATTACCAAACATTTTCCAAAACAAGCACAAAAAAGGTTGCTTTAATAAGAATTCCTGTTCAGGCCCTAAATTGGACTCCTGTGTGAACAACGAAACCTGGTCTTTCTAAATGCCTGCAGACACTCATATTAAAGGAAGTTATATTTAAGTGCACAAGACAACTTTTAAAATTCGATTTAATTTCTGCTTACATGACCTGATAATCACAACCAGCGAACATGATCAGCACTTACAGCAACCACAGCTATATCTTATTGACAGTAAATATAGATAGTTTGACAGGGCAAAAAGCAGTTTAAGCTTAGTAGCTGCGTGCTTAAATGACTTCCTGAGCCACGCAAAATACAAGTGTATGGAGAGATTCAAGGTAAAAGCTGAAGCAGATCTAATTCATTGTTATGTAAATACTATAGAGGAAAACCATAAAAAACAAATTGAGAATATGAGACTGTATATGATACTGCTTTCCACACTGCAAATTTACATGTGTTTTATTCTTGGACTTTTCCTGTAAAATGCAAAAAATGGTTACCCTAGCAACTGCCACATGTTACTCAGTTTATTTCTGAGATACAGAGCAGCCTATAACAGAATAATACTGTGCACTTTTATCAGGATTTCTCAGCACCACAGAGAATTAGGAACTACGTGTCACAACATGTACATGTATTTTCTCAAAGTTTTAAGAAGGCATATTAAAGAAAGAGTAGTTGTATCTATTTTGCATGTCTTTTTACAATCTTATTTTCTTTATTGCTTTATGTGTAAATTAAAAACAAAGATCAAGAGTTGTATTGAGAAAAATGTATACTCTGTCCAACCTGACAGTTGCTTTCTGCATTCTTTCATTACAGTTCTAGTACACTTCTACACCAAACAAGTAAAACTTCCAAAACTTCTTTAATGATGTAGGAGATATCACCTTCCAAAGCATAATCATAAGGTAGATCTCCAATTTGCATCATCCATCAAAGGTTAAGGTTTCATTCAAAGTAAGAATTAAAGTGTTTCACAGTGAATCATTAATTATCTGCCCTCCCCAAACGAAGTGAACACTTTGTTACATGCCTACGCCCTATATAATTTATGAGGACATGTCTTGCAATAGTAGCACAGAAAAATCAGCATGCTAAAAAGGGAGCCAACTGAAGTTAGCCGTTAATGAACACACCTTAAGGAAAACTCTGTCATCCTTTTGCATTTTGAAGGCAGGAAAGAGGCCTCTCTGTCCACCTGAGATCACAGCCCAGGTGCTAGAGACAGACTTTTTTCCAAGCAGTCAGGACAGGAATCAAGTCAGGACTCATAATTTATAGTTTATAGGCCAAGCTAGGAATGTTGAGCTTTTTTTCCCATCTCCCAGGCATTTTTTTCTGGTTTTTACATGAAAATGTTTTTGGATAGAATAGAGGAAAAGACTTGGTTAAATCCTGAGTCCTCATTCCAAATACATGATTGTGCCCATTGAGATAATAAAAATATTTCCAAATTTGTACCTGGAACAGAATAATCAAAATTAAAGTGTTTGGATTTAAATAGCATTTGTACATTTGAATATTCTTCCCACTAGCTAGTTTCACAAGCTCTACCCAGTAAATGCTGCTCCACCTATTTTCATTGTCTCTGCTGATTTCTTCTATGTCATCGTGTACCTTAAGAAAGAATACAAAAGCTGAGGAACAGCTCAACAGAAGAAAACAGAAGCCCAGACACACTTTTTCTGCAGTTATCAGAGATGGAGATTTTGTAAAACTCAGGAAGAATGGTATTTGACTAAAACTGCAAATTATAGTATTAGATAGACGAGAAAAACAGAAGCACTTGTAGAAGTCCTGAACAGGTCAGAAGTTTTGAGAGGTCTAGTAGCATAGGAAGTTCTTTGATTGGGAGGATAAACAAATAAAGGCTAATTCTGTATTTAGGCTTTGGGAAGAATTCAAGCTAAAAGTGCCTCAGACATTAATGAAGGCTTATGAGATGACTGTGAATTGGGCTAAGACTAACACATTAATTTCGTATATACCACATATACCTACAGCATTTGGGCAGTTCAAATGCTAAAAGCACGTTCCCTTTGGAAGCACATAAACTTCAAAAAATTATTACAGATGATACATAAAAATAAACACAATAAATTCAGGTGCAATGTTATGCTAGTCCAGAACACACACACACATACAAACACACGCGCACACACACACACAAATAAGTAAGTGATTAGATTTTTACAATTCAAAAGAATTTACCTTTAGTACTACATAAAATAGATTATTCTTTTGATGCTTAGTTTAATCAAACTACAGAAACAGAATAGCGGGGAACATATAAACGGACTTTTTTTTGCATTCCCTTGGGGCACAATATAGAGTAATCAATTGAAAATTAATTGGGGAAAATTTATTTTGCATAGCATAGAGAGGCAAAACATTAATTCAGAATCATTTGCTTAATGGCATTTCTAATATGTTATGCATGTATTCAGCCTAGTTTTTTATAGCGAGATGCAAAACAATTACCAAGGATGTAAATACCAGTAAACCGTAATCTACATCTCTATTGAACAAGTAAAACTAGAGTCAAGACACTAGATAATCTTTAAATTCTACCAAGGAATATTGAGAGTGGTTATCTGAGTATATCAAATCCTTCATCAATTAATGAGAATTTATAAATAATTTATTACATTTAGGCACACTCAGTACAGATATGCAAAGCCACTCATGACAGCACAGGGGCTGTATGTTGTACAATCTATCTGTATGTAAGCATTCAAGTCAGTGCTAGCTCTGCATGTGTTACTTTCTTTAGTTCTTATATAAACTTAATACCTGCTTGAAGTACACTTTCAATAGAAACCAGTACTGGTTTTAATGGTATAAACATATATGTCTAGAAATTGTTCTCTTTATTTTTAAACAAAATCCTGCTTGTGGTTTGTCGTGTATTGGTATAGCCAGATAAACAGATAGAATAAATACATGAAATATATGAGACAGAGAAACAGAGAGAGAAAGAATTTTTTTGAAAAGCCACTTTATAAAGTTGCTAAACACGTCTTCAAGGGAAAGCACAAGCACATAAAGTAATAAAAGAAAAATCTGTATAAAAATAACAAGCATTTTGCATTTTACTGGCCTTAAGAAAACTAATTTTAATTGGTGACTTACTGAATATGAGATTGAATAAATGCCATTCTTGCTCTGATTAAATGTCAAGGCCATAGACATGTTGTTTCAAAGTGAGTAAGCAATAATTTGGTGTGTATAATGAACCTTCCAGACAATTTATCCGTGCAATACTTTTCTATTCTTACCAATGAAACTTCACGATCTGGTGTCTAAAACTGTAGCTTCTTTATTATGATATGTTTTGGTGTAATAAAATTTCATTTTTATTTTTAACAACAGAACCAAACTGATGCAAACGTAACCTGATTGTGACTAGATCTCTGTCAGTAGGCAGAGATGAAGCAGCAGTCAGAAATCTTATTGCTTATCTGGAAAAGAGTGGCTTGTGGTGATTTTTGTGTTTCATATCATAAACGAGATTTGAGAACCCCATATTCAAGTTCTTGTCCTCAAGTCCACCATTTCCACAGCCAGAGGCATTCTAGGTCAATGTGGCTATCTTAGAAAGATAAGGTTTTTTGTGACTCTGTACAAGTCTAAGCTCCAGAGGCACTCTAGGTCCATGTGGTTATCTTAGAAAACGAAGCTCATCACCACACTATTCTATAATCTATGCCTAACCAGACACAATTGAGCCCTTAAGAATTAACAGACTTTTCTAAGTGGCATAAAAAGAATCTCCCAGCAGAAAAAAAACCACCGTGCACCAGACCATTCTGTTCAAGTTCCTTGCATATAAGAATTCAGGAAATAGTTTACAAGTATTTCTAGAAGTATTTCTACTATTTTTAGAACTTATAACATAGGAAGATAAATCTGGGAAAAAATGCAAACACTATTTGCAAAGTTTACTGAGACATTCTGAATATTTCAGGACAATATTTGCATCCTTTTTTTGCTTTTCAAATTTGTTTGTATGAATAAATCTGTGTTCACACAAAAAGCTGTGCAAAATGAATTTTGGATCTATTGTTCAGCTGCAGAGCAAATTCTGGTTTGGATTCAACAAAGTTCATGAGCAACAGTCTATGAAAAATGAGTCATTCACTTAGACAGTAGCTCCAACAGAAAGTATTACACAGAGTAAACAGTAAACTCAGAATATCAAACAACAAATGTGAATTATTGTATTTATTCAAATCGCTTAAATGCAAAAAAAAAAAGGTATTAAAAAGAATATGCAGTTAAATTCTGTAATCTGGAACTGGTAAGTGAAATCTAATACATATGACAGCACATTGCAGAAAGTAGGAAACGTTGATAACCCAAAGAGACATGGAGCTTCGGCTAGAATTTGAGATCTTTCAGATTATGTGTGATAAAAGGTGAACTCTTGTAGCAGGCTGATGGCATGGTAATTGTGGGTTTCACTTGTCTCTTTTGGCCCTAGAAAGGACTGAGAAGTCTAATTCTTAGAACATGGATCCCCAAACAGCCGTAAGACAGCCGTAGCCTGAGCAACAAAAAGCCCTAAAAGGACCAAGCAATGAAATTTCTTTTTTTTTCTTTTTTTTCTGAGAAGTGCTGGAATTCACCGAGTAGAGCAGAAGTAGAATTAAGTTAACATCAGTTCAGTTTTACTTCCAACTCAGTTAATTTCCAAAGATGGTGAGCAACAGAATGACAAAATAGAAAAAAAAAAAAAAAAAAAGAAAAATCACAGTCATGCTGAATAGTTTGATATCTTTTCTTACCAAATTTCTTTTACACTCTGAAGCTGACTGCCAGGAAGATTATGAATGCACACCCCAAATCAGGACATGCAAGGCCAGGAGATATGGATGGAGGTACTTTAAGTTGATTTCTAATCTATAGGTATTCTGAATATTTTCCAGTCACAAAATTAAATGATACCACAATTAACCTCACCTGGATTCTAACACATGTTCAAACCACAGAATACTCTATCTGTATCTTCCTTTCTGATGGCCAATTTCTGCAACTTTATTTTTAACTCTACTGACAAGGTCTATTTTATGAAGAAATAGATGAGATATTGCAGCAAGTGTCAGTGCTCCCATTAATATTGTCACATCAGACAGAAGTCACTGAAATCTGATGATAATAATTTTGAACATAAGAAAGGATATTTAATAAAGACTGTATTACAACAACTGTTGCTTTAAAAGTATGTTGCCTCAGAGAGCCAAGTAATTACCTGCATTTGTTGGATACCTATTTGTAAAATCCACCTAACCCTGCAATATGCAGAATGCAAGCCTAACACTTTTAAACATTAAAATATCAAATTACTATGTGTAGCCTCTGGAATTAAGGATTTTTTTCCAGTGAAACAAATTTTGTTTCATGCTTCTTAGCCATTGTTATTTTTAAAAGAGAAAGCAATTAAAACCATGGTGAAAAATTCTTTTGAGAGTGACTTTTGTAACAAAAATATGATAGACTCAGTAGCAGTATGACAGGAATGAGCCTGTTCCAAAACAATCTGCCTAAACTAATTACCAAACTAATGAAGGCTAATCATTTCAAACCTTAATAACAGCTTGAAAAATATGCTATTGCACAATTAAGCAACTGAAGCAGAAAGACTTTTTTCACTAGAAAGTGCAGATTTCTTTCCATTAGATTTCAAGGATCACATTTGTATATAACTTACTATTTTATCTATGGAGTAAAGCAAAATAAATCAAAACACACCTTCCCCTTCACCAAAAATAGTTAGCTCGTTGTAAGGTTCTTTTACGTTCTGTAACAAGTTCAGAGGAGAGAAATGTTGCCTCTCTCTCCTTAACAGTTCTAGAAATTGAGTTCATATATAGGGAAGAAGTATTTGGGGGCATCAATAGAAGCTCTTCTGCTTTAACAGAATGGAATTCTTACTTCTCTGACACAGTCACAAAGGGGAGGTCATATAGCAATTCCTGAAAGAATTAAAACCCTGAAAATAGCTTGGACAACCAGAAGGAGGAACAAATGAAACTCATCAAGACTCCTTCACCTTAACATTTCCTAGGTTATCAGATTGGCAGGTACACAGTATTAAAATGAGATTATTCAGCCTAAGAAAAAACAACTATGACTGCTTATCAGCTAAGCATAGTTAATAGTTAACTTTTTGATCTGCAAACATTAAGTGAGCATTGCCTGTACTCAAAACATCCTTGATACCACCTTATTTATTAGATCGTCATCCTAAATAGCCATGATAAGGAAAAGGATGCACCATCCTACTGGAGATACATTCAAAAGATCTGTTAACTCTCAACAAAACAACAATCCATTTCAAAGCAGGAATTTCCTTGACAAAAAAAGGGTTTGGTAATAGACCAAGTTACTAATAACACAACCTGCTCAACCTGTTGTGAAATCTTTTTGCACTGATGCTGATCACTACACGACAATTTTCAAAGGAATACCAAGCTTTGGTTTATATTCATCAATATATAACTGCAATCTTCCATTTTTATTTCTTTCAAGGTAATGCTAGTTTTTGTAACTAAATATCTATGCCTCCACCTGTAGTAGATTCTCCATCTTTCATTAAAACGTTAGACTAGCAAATATTGGTTTTCTGTGTCCATATGACTGTAAACCACAAGGACATTAAAAGGTATTTAGACATCCTGACTGTAATGAGAACTCATCTCAATAATTCTTCAGTATTTTGTTCCAAGACAGGCTTTTATTAACTAACTAAAAATGTTTTAAATGTTTTAAAAGTTGACCCTTGAAGAATAATTATTTGTAGAAAAAAAACAACTAAACAGCAAGTTTACTTGTAACTAATCAATTATCATTGAATTCTAATGTTTAGCAGCAACATGAGAAATACAATGAAACTGAAACCCAGTTTTCAAGCCAAACATTTTTATGGCCTTTAGGGTATTTTCCTTACTGCTTGTAATGCAAGTCTTGATCAATCCTAAAAGCCTGCTCCTGAAGGACTGCCAAACAAAGCTATTTCACTTCATAACTGCTATAGGTTTCTACTCATTACTTCTATAACTTTCAAATGCTCCTTCATCTTCCCTGGACGTGGCTCACATTAGCTCTTGTGAATGACAGGAGACAGAAAAGAGCATTCTATCACCTTCAGGGAAATGTTTCCAGGACTTTTCAAGTTCTCAGCCATTCAGATGTCTTGCTTCTCCTATTCATTTAATTCCAGAATAACCTCAACCTTTAATCAACTGAAAGAATAGGAATTTCAGGAATCTATCATGTCTTTCTCCACAACCAGTAGTGGAAACTGAACCTGATCAGTCAGGGTTTGAAAATATAGGAGTCAGAACGCTCATGTTCTGCACTCCCTGTTTCAAATGATAAATGTTAAATCTGGATTTACTTTCAAAATTTGCATTTCCCACATACAATAGGATATGACGATAAGGACAGTTTAAAGCATACTAACACAAGTTTAACAACTGGTATGGATTTTGAACTTCAAATGCTTTCCGTGCTTTGTTTTCTTTGTATTAAGAATGTTAAAGCAATTTAAAGTGACATTTCTATGCTCATTAACAGAGGACACAGAGTCATTTGCAAGGAGACAGACAGGTGGTTTATAACTTCCATCATTATTATATTGAACAAGGTGACAACTATTGCCTGAGGGAAGGATAATTATACTATGAGAGAACTTAAACTACATATTCAGCTCATATTTATAAGAACTGGCAGAAAAAGCCACACACCAAAGCTGTTATCTTTGTTCCTCTGTTTAAATTGTGGTTAACCAAATTAATCCCCAGTGCACATTTATTGGTATTGGTTTGTGTATTGCATCAGCTAACTCTATCAAGTGAATTGGCTATTGGTTTTCAAAAGTATCTGCACTACCTATTACACACAAGAAAGTAGACCTACTTACATTTTTAGAGAATCACCTTGTCACCTGAATCTCTTTTTTGAGATAGTGGATCAAACACTCTTGAGACACTGTCTAGTTTTAACATACTAGCCGAGGAAGGACCAGTTAAGAGGTAAATCAACCCTTCCAAATGTCAGAGTTGATATGTGTCCTCTGCTTTAAACATGGTATATTTGTACTTTTCTTCTCTGAACTACAGCAACACGTATAGCTTCAAATATTGCAAATTACATGGATAACTGTAAAGAAACTCAGACAACTTTGGTATCCCAAATGCATTTGTTCATTGTGGAGAACAATGGAAAATTCTAAAACTCCAAGAACAATTTCTGAGGAGGTTATTGAAATATCCATCAGAGAAAAGACATCGTTCTACCCTTCTGTTTCTACTTTCTTCTATTACTTCATGGGATATACTCTAGAACTTATGATATGTATCCAGAAATCTTATTTTCTTCAAATGCTTCATGAGCATTTACATAGGACACAAAGTGTTCTTCCATTATGTTTGCCTGTTACATTTTTTCCAGACACACTCCTAGTTACTTTCCATACATGCTAGTATGTATTTTCCATTACCTTTAGTTAGTTTCCATACATACTCCTAGTTAACTGGGGAGAACAGTTTATTAATTAAATGAAGATGAGCAGCAATATGATGGAACAATTTCTGAGGATATTTTTAAGAACTGGAAGAACATTTTTGCAATTAAATCTTCTTATGGCCCTTCTTAGTTGACATATCTTCTTAGAATTATCATGTACAAACATGGAGAGAAACAACTCCAGGCTTTTCAACATATATAACTACTCCTTATCTACCTGTAAATGATATATCACTGTACTTAACATTTGTACAAACAACTAACAGCTATTTCTCCTCTGTTGTCAACAAATCTAAAATTGTTTTACAGAGGAAGCAGTATTTTTTTTTCCTAGGTTCCTTTCACAAAGATTTATTATCATTTTCCTCATACTAACTGATTCCACCCTAATCCCAATTTATTTTACTGAACCTGAGTGACCAGAACCATATACAGCATTTCATGAGAGTCCTTACCTGTAGCTGATAAACAAAACTAATGGTTGTTGGCATTCTAGTGACACCGGTCCTCCTATGAGTAAGCAAGCATACCATCTCCTTACTTCTGATATTCCTTCTGATGTCTTCCAAATTTGAAGCAGAAATTACTACCAGACTCTGAAAGCATAATTTGTCATTTCACACCATTGAAATGTCACACTATTGAAATATCTATCTGTCTTTACTTATTCAAGTTGTTTTAATGCTGGAAAAGAGAACCATGCCATTGTCTGAAAGCAGAAAGGCTGAAGTCAGACTTAAAAATAAATGTCTTACAATAAAAAAAGCAGGTTGCTTCGACTTAACATTATTATTATTACA
This sequence comes from Burhinus oedicnemus, assembly GCA_008921705.1. NCBI lineage: Eukaryota > Metazoa > Chordata > Aves > Charadriiformes > Burhinidae > Burhinus > Burhinus oedicnemus. The sequence continues at coordinate 1,016,064 of VFFE01007238.1, read as the reverse complement.
AAATTATGCCTAATCCATCTTTGGAAGGACAAACTGGAAGGACAACTTGAAACAGTTCATCTATCCCACTTCAACACCAGTGATGAACAAAACTATTCATTCTATCATTCCATAATCACCACTAATAGGACCTTTTCAGTATCTTAATTCAAACTTATCTTTTGATCAGTTTGAAGAGTCATTTTCCCCTAGCAAGATGCGCACAAACACATCCGTGCATCTCTAACATTCTTATCGTAATAGGTGAGGTAGTGTTCCTACGTGTCTTTACATATGCACCTACAGCAGATATCTATGCCTATTCTTTGAATCATAAGCAGGAATCACAACAAAATGCAAGAGAAATTATGCTTGTCAAGAAAAATCTAGCACAAGCTTTGAGTACAGTGATCACAATCTGGTTGATTGACTTGAATACTTGAACAGTAAATACTGGTCAAAATTCTCTGGGAGATCAGAATGTTAATTTTAACATTGCTGTCAGATCTGGCATCCAAAATGCTGAAAGGTGATGTAAAAGGATGATAGATGTTGGAGAGCTAAGAAAGAAATACAAAATCAAGATGTGGCTATATCATGTAAGTTTCATAATCGAAACAATACTGTTCAGTGACATGCTAATGAGCCAATTCATCTAACATTAAGGGATTGAGTGAATTTTTCACTTAAGACAAAACACAAAAAATACTTTTAAAATAATAGGAAACATTAGAAGGATTGTACGTTGGAAAAAAATGGAGTGGGGAAGGTGGCTATGAATCAATATATATGCTGGAGAGATACAAGGGTTTAAATGAATTTGCAATTTTGAAAGGAAAAGAAAAACACTTGAAAGAGGATTCAGTTACTGTTCCAGGAACTATATGATTATTTAGGTGTAGTGTCACACACAGTAGAAGGGATACCGTACTTAACTATAAGTGCTGCTATTCATTTACCTTGTATTTATCCTCTTTCTAATGGTCTTATTTTAAAAAGCAAGTCATAAAGAGAAAATAAGATCTGCATTTTCATGTATTCACTTCTGGGGAAATAAGAAATGAACCATGATAATCCTATAGTGTGGGTTAGAGCTGACGAATGGGTCATAAAAGCACAAAAGGCAATAATCTCAGGTCTGAAAATAACATTAGTTTTGCAAATAGTATAAAAAAACTTAACATGTAATGTTATTAATGAGATGCTCAGCTGAGCAAAAACTGTAATTAAAACTAAATACAAATCAAAATACTTTCTGCAATCAGAAATGATAGTATCTCTATGAGCTGGTAATTTATGAGTATGCATAAATCACTCCAACTGATATAAAACACAGCAGAAAACAGAACTTTTATTTCCTAATCTTTACAATAATATTCTGGTTCACGCATTGTCAGTTTTTGCATCCTGGAATTGTTTTTTCATCAATCCATTTCTCTTCACTGCCTCAAGCAAGATAAAAAAAAAAAAATAAAAATATCCATTTCTGTTGAACAATACATTGTGAACCTGATTCCCCAGGTGGCTCAGAATGAAAGTAATCACCGAATATATTCACAATTATAAAGTTAAAGTAATTCAGCCTAATTTGGTAGGAAAATTCACGATATAGAAAATATTATCCACTACTGGCACCTCAAAAATAAATTATTTCTGGTTTTTAGCAAGGAATTTCTGCTTACTATATTGACAAGCAATAAAGTTTTTCCCTTCATGGATCTTAAACCACATTCCATGTAGTATGTTACAAGTATACATCAAGCTGTTGTGGTTTGGGCTGGACTAGCCATTGAATGGGGAGTACCGGCTGGGATTGCAGCAGGATGTTTCTGATATAACTGCATTCATTATGCCCTTTTTTTATCTTTAGATCATTATAGTTGATAATTAATACAGTGCACACTGGAAATTATATTTTTTTATTTATTATAAGGGCATTTACCTTGACATGACCATTTCCCAGAACAAATCACAAATATACCAAAAGCTAAAAGATGCATTCACTAAACATTAGGAGTCTGCCATTAAAGACTGACGATTTAAATTAATTTAGGTCTTTCAAGTCTAAATCTTTGTAACTGAAAAAATTATAGAATAGAAATTGTAACTCCTAAAATTATCATGTTTGTTATGCTATTATTACAGTGACCTTTTTCCCATGAATAAATTCCCAAGAAAAATATTATGTGCTAAGTACAGCCACTTTCTCTATTACAGCTACCTGAACACACTTATTTCTATGTTTTAGGCATGTTTAATATTTACATTTCAAGAGCCACAAAGAAAAAAAATAAATCACAAAATGCAGATTTTGCCAATAGCTCTGCTGGATTTTGGCGAGGCTTCTTTACTAGTCAAATGTACTATAGTATGGTAGCTTTATAGAAAATCAAGCCAAAACTGGTCTCACTCATCTTTAGTTCTGGCCATCTGCTTGAAGCATCTGGTAACTGGGTACATTCACCCACATCCAGAACGTGACTGCTCTCTTGCCAACTATGTGCCTAGGTAACTGCCAATATGTGCTTCTCCACTACTAACATGACAACTGTCAAAAAGAAGTTGAACATGTACGAATAAATCTAAATTAAACTAACACATTACTTTCCCAAGTTACAGCAATTTTTTTTTGACATAATTGCTTGATAATGGCAATGATAAACAAGTCACACAGTGAAACCTTTCTAAAGTTAAGAACTATAACAAGGATACCAAAGATTAAAGTACTTTGAAACTTTATTTTTAACATTTAATCCTTGCTATTTAAGAAAAAATCAAAACAACACTAGCAATGAGTTAAATTTTTAGATAAAACATCAGAATTATAACTTCAATATCTGATTTAAGAAAAAGAAATAAAATAAGAAATCAGTTCAGATTCTTTTCAAAGTTTCTTTTACAATTAATCCAAGTATATAAAATTACTAGATGTAGTCTAACTGGCACACATTAAACATATTGCAAGAGGATTTGGAATGCCATATTAGAAATTAGAACATAAATGACAGATTAGAACACAAATGGTAAAGAAATGTGCAACTTCCATTGAAATTCATCCTCTTCTCATTTAAATATAATTTTCTAACATCTCTGCTCACTCAAAAAGAATACTTAAAAATTATTTTATGCACTTCATATTAGGAGAAGTTAAAAAAAATAGGTAACTGTAATTACTGAAATGATTCATTCCTTTACCAAGTATCATCAAACAAACTTTTTGTCTTCTTTTGCTATGACATTTGAGAAAAGGTAAGATGTATTCAATGGCTAGGGAGTGTGCGACTAAAAGTTAAAAGTACGAGAGAGAGACCTACAGGCAGAAAATCTAAAATCAAGCCTGGAAAAGTAATCCAGGATCATGATGGTAAACTACTGGACTACAGTTAGAGGAAAAGAATAAACCTGAGGATATTCGGAGATTGTCATAGTGAATTCTTTTTTTTCTTGCCCTGTCTGAATTATCAGTTGTCCCTCTTCTTGTATTTAAATTTTAAGCTCCATGGAGTAAAGCTCACGGTTTTGTTTTGAGCAAGTTAGCACCCAAGACAGCATGGTCTTTATCTACCACTATGGCTCCAATGTACGATGCTGCTGCTGCCACCAAATTGATAACAGTAACAAAATTATATACTATTTCTATTAAGTGCTGTGATTATGATTGACAAACACCTTACTTTACATGCAGGTGGTCCCATAGTTATCTGCTATTCCATGGTCAGTCATGGTAATCCAGTTTAAAACAGGTTAGGAAACAAGTGCTGTATCTTTTCCATCCTCCAATTTTTAAAAGAAGGTTTTACCAAATGTTCATTTAAGTCCATTGGAAAGTTATTCTAAAATAGCATATGCAATAAATTATCACATACCATATGTAAATATTCCTTTGGCTTCCATTTTACCTTTTTGTTTTCATCACATCTATTTTAAACACTGTATTTTCAAAGCTTTACAATTTATTATATTGCAATGTTTTCCAGAATACTGTAATGTGATTTTTGATTGATACAAGAAATAGAACTACAGGAAGTTCTTAATGAATTGTACATGGTGATAATTCTTCTGGTATCTGTTAAATTGCATTAAGATACAGTAAACAAGAGCACAAGGATAGACCAGACTCAGTGAAAGGGTAAATCTCATGTAAATGTAGCTGATCATAATTTTTTTTTAATCTATCTTTATGTGTAAATTAAAGTAACCTCAAAGCACGTGATGTCCATGGATACAAAGAAATTTTAATGATGTATAAAATTGTGTCATTCTTATGTTGTAATGGTCTAAGATGTGAGGATTTGTCCTGTTTTACAGTCATATTAAACATTGTAAGCTTGTGGCTTTTCCTCAGGTAAATTTATTCCAAGTAAGGAACAAAATGAAAAGGTGGTGTAACAAGTTCACAAAACAAATATAAACACATATGCTGAAATAATCATTCAGACACTGCAAATTGCTTCTAGGTTTAAATACCAGTAGCTTTGTCATTTCCTGTACATCTTGTACTTACTGCTATTCAGGGCCAGCCTGAAGTTCTAAAAATCAATCATTAGAAAAAAAGTAGATTTCCAAAATTAGTCAACATCCCAACAGGAAGCCCTAATCAAATTTTTCAAACGTGTCCAGATATTTCAGATACTCACTTGTGAGGTTTTCAACCTATGACTCTAAAAATCCAACGGTCATCTGATACTGTCAGCTGCCCAAGTTGAACACCTCAGAATTGAGATTGTCAGAAACATTAATTTCCAAAAATCCTCATTTATGTTTTAATTTGACACTATATGGTAGCTATATATAAGAACAGAAAAGAGTAAGAGCATATTATAGCGAAGTGTTAATTTGTTTTTGTAAAGAGAAACAGGATTCTGCCTGAAACTCTTTGCTCCAGAGTGGAATGAAAGCAAGATTACATATGCTAACAGAAATTCTTTCCATTTTCACAAAGTCTATATAATTTCCAGCAACCGTATCAGACCAGCTAGTAGACCTAACTTCTAGAAATATTTTGTTTCAAGACTGGTTCTGGTATGAAAATCTATTGCATTATCTTTTTGTGCTTAAACCTAAACTTGTATTCCTGCCTCAGCCACAAACTTCCTGTACGTATTTCAACAAAAACAACCTAGTTACATTTTATAGAGAAAAAAAACCCAGATTCTTGTGCCAGTTCTTGAAATAAGTCAAATAAATAAGTTGTTGCACCTTTTTATCAATCGTGCTGTAATAAAAAATTCCCCAAGGAAACTTTTTTTTTTATTTTGATATACAACAAAGAAGGAAGAATTGTCTTAGAAAATTGTCAGAAAGATACTAAATGTTCAAACTTAAGTCTGTATATTTCCATAACTAACACGTAAAAAAAACAAAAAACCCCTACGTGGTGTAACTACAGTCAGGTGAGGTATGAAATGTCCCATGCCCACTTATTGGCTAGTGACATTTCCAGATTCCTGTCCCAAGAACTGCTCAAAGTGGTTATAATGACAAGAATTGAGAAGTGGCTCTTTCAGTTGATGTGTTTGAAAGGTAGCTTTGTATGAACAGCTGTGTTTTCAAAATGCTTGCCACCTCTAAATTGGTCCTTGTGAAGTGAACTGTTTGCCTTATTGCCAGCAGGGCACATTGCAGTGTAGCTGCTGCATTTTTAGATTTTATCACTGTCTCTCTAACTGCTGAAGTGGAAAAGAAAGATTGCCAAAATCTGACGTGTTTCTTTTCCTTTCTGCCCACTCTGACTTGGTTCTTAGCTGTCTGTTGCTCCAGTGATGAGAAACGTTGCTCAGTTTATTCATTCACTGAATGTCTTTTCCAGCTCAAATAATGGTGATACCCTCTTGTAAACCAAGGCTCCAGCTGTCAATAGCAGTAAATGAAACAAACCTAATTAAGACATACCAATCATTGCTTACACAAGAGATAATTAGGCTGCAAAAAGTCACACACATCAGGGTGCATTTTTCTGAAAGCAAGAGATAATACCTTAAAAGCAAGAGGCACACCACATTTAGTAAGACAGTAAGTATGGATTGCAATAGGGATGAACTTCCAGAAGAAATTAAATAATCTGTCCACAAAGATTTAAACAGTTTTAGGACAGAAGTTCTAGTACAGGAAAACAATGACAAAAATACTGAATATCGTTACTAATAAGCAATACTAACTTTTTAGATGCAGACTCTACTTGCACTTTTTAATTGCAGGCATCAGGAAGCAAACCATACCATTTTATCTCGATGAGGAAATACATGTACAATCAGAGTGCACATAAAGATTTATAAATGCAGCTAGGTAAAGAATTACATCAAAGGCTCCAAAACTACGATGCACAGCTCCTGCTGCTGCTTGTGTGAAAACACTTACCCCACAGCTCAGCTTACTGGTGATAATTTTCTGCTGAGCCTCATCTCTACAAGCTTTTCTATTATGCACCATAGCAGGTACAAGTTTTAAGAATTGCTTGCATCACATCAAAAATCTTGAGAGGTCACCAAAACCCATGAACATAATAAAAATAGCATTTTTGCTTAACAGATAATGCTGACATAATTCCATTATTTGAATTAACTTTTTTTTTTTTAAGAAAAGATCTACTTTTGCACAGAAAACTCTGTGTATGTAAATCTCAGATACTTTAAATACTACTCAAAGGAACAGGACAAATAACCTTCAAGTTCTCTTTGTCCTTCTTATTAGTACCTTTAAAACTGGACATTTGAAATGCAAAATTTTCACATAAAACTCCAGATGGAACAAAGCACTTAGCTTTAAAGCACTGGAACCCATTAATAAAAATTCCTAAAGTCGCTGGTAGTGAGAGTATTTCAATTTAATCTTTATTTAGTGTTATCAGTACATATTTACTGTTATCAGTACATTAATGAAGAAAGGGAATCAATGCATTCCCAAAGTTCAAAGTATCACAAAGTTAAATGCTTATTTTCCAACATAAACATTTATCTTTGTGATGCTACATTCTTCAAGGAAATTGAACTTCAATTACAGTTTATAGTGTTGAGTGTAAGATACAAATTTACATAAGGTTTATTTTGTTACAGTAAACTGCAGCTCACTTCGTTCAAAATGGTTTACACACATCTCAAGGTTAGAAATTAATTACATACACACAGACACACACACACAATCGATACAACCAGTTGGCACAAGCAAAATCATACTGCATAACTTGATTCTGGGTTTTCATCTCTTGAAGTGGGACCAGAAAACTTAAAATCAGTAATCCATGTTTTCTTACCTTCTCTGTCAACATCGTGTGTCAGAGTCACGCTACAATACTGTTATAAACAAAAAGACTAACAAAAATGTTTTGTCACTCAAATGATTCTATACAATTTTTGCTGTGCATTTCACTACTTCACTTTTTTGTGTACTATGTCATGGGATGTGTACTACAGTCATATGATTTAGTTTTAGGTTGTCCTGTGAGGAGCAGGCAGTTGGACTCAATGATCCTTATGGGTCCCTTCCAACTTCAGATACTCAATTCTATGATTCTATGATCTCATAAGCCACTACAGATGTCCATACTACTCCAGAAACATTCTTTTATTCAATACCTTGACTGATAGTTAACACCAAATCATTTTCATGTAAAATAATAAACAGATATGGCATTATTTAAACCAAAAATCTTTCTGAAGTGAAACAACGTATTTTGGAATGATGACTGTGAAGGCTGGGAGAGAGTGTGAAAATTATTCTACAATCTGTTATTCAAGGCACTCAACCCCAGTGAATATTTTATACAAGGCACAAGCACTTTAACTGGAGAAATAAGAAAGATTTATGCTAGAACACCATATGAGCTTGAGCTGGTGGCTTATTAGCTGAAGCATTCACCAGAAAGAGAAAAGACATCAGATTAAATCATAAAGAAGAAGAATTTCAACCTGGATATCCAACCTCTTCTTTCTTGCTGCCTTTTCCAGAAAGCAGACTCTAATATATATGACAGGAAAATGTCCACTGCTGCCCTTGTTTTTAGCTTGAGAATCCCACAGAAGCTGAAGTATAGTTTCAGGAGGAGTATAAACTCAAATCGAGGAGGATGGTGGTTCCACGTACACAAAAATGTAGTAGTTTACATGCTTTAACTGGTACAGCCTCTCAGGTACCTGGGACACACATGGAAAGTCCATCTTGGTCCACATCCTATTGTCCACAGTGGCCAATATCAAATGTCCAGGGAGGAGAAGAAAACTGGGTTAGCTACATAGTTATACTTCCCCAGAATACTTTCTCAGTGCCTCTACTGAGCACAAGTCCCTCAGCATCCTAGTGCTATCAAAATGCAAAATTTGATACCTGCAGTAGCAGTTCGTTGAATCTCAATTACTTTATTATTCAGGTAAGCTTTTCAATGACCTTTCAACTATTAGAAGCTTACATATTCTATTTGCCACACTTACAGATACATTTTTAATATACAATCCAAACAAAATTCCAGAAGTCAATGGGACATGTGCTTTAGAAAGCACATCACGAACACGACTCAAAAAATGCCCCCCCCACTATGGCCATCCTCTTTTCTCCCTACATAGTAAATTACATCTGTGCATTTGGCATAGAATGATTTCTACCGAGATCTTTAGTAAATGGGACAGTACTCCATATAGGTGTATCACCATGCATCCTGGTGGCAAAATTAAGATCAAGTTATAGGCATTAACTGCCCAATGCCAACCTTTATTTTTCTGCAAGCCTCAAGTTTATCTCATTTCCCAGAACAAAGGAACAGATTACATTTTTACTATTTCAGTCAGCATATATTTGCATTTCAGTATAAACTGGGCCATTTGCATAAAAACATATTATTAATCCTCAAAACAGCAGAATGTTTTCTGTATGTTTATCTCACACATTGTCTGTTCACTTTATTAATACACTTAAATGTTAAAATAAAATATTAAATGTCCTTAAATGTACATAACACAAACAGCAGCCTCAAAGATTTGCCAAATGTACTTCAAATTGGTCCAATGCTCATGTCACTCAACATGGCCCAACATCTTTCCTCTGAGCTGATACGGAATACCTACGCAGCCAATATGTCCAATCTTCCTGAGCCTGGAAAGGAAACCTAAAATCCCAATCCTTGACACTTGACTTTTGTAATTCTGTCTATCTATACCAGTAACACCTCAAAAGTTATTTATCAATGTCATGAAGCATTGATCTTCTCTTAGAATTTGTAAACAATGTCACTATGAATTTTAACACTAGAGGCAAGGGGAGAAAGGGTGTAAATGTGAATCATATGACAGTCTTCTGAGACCAAGTCCATTTAAAGTTAGTACAAAGTGTACATTCTGAAGCAAATGAAGCAGTTAATGTGTACTTTTGAATTATATGGCTTGGAACACAATGTACACTCATACTAGGTTTTGTTTTTTTCCCAGAAAAAGCAAGTACATATCAAAAATCTGGAGAGGACACATTTGATGCTTCAAGATGCTAAGGCTTCAGTCTTTACTATAATTTGGGACATGAAGACAATTCTTGCAGAGCTACAGACCAAAGAAGCAATTGCTAGTGTAGATTTTTTTTTCGTTCTTATCACTCTAAAGACACTTTTCTGTTGTTATTATTATTCCTTGCAATTGAAGTTATTGAAGCCAAAATAAGCAAGCCAGTAATTAGCCTGAATTTGCCAAGATGACAAGCTATTTATTATAAGGTACATATTTCTTTCTAATTACCGCTTTAAAGAAAAACACAAGTTTACTTCCTAAACAGCAGCTACAAAAAGAATTAGAAAATGATAAAACCTGTGGCTTATCAATTTTGTATATTTCTGTATAAATATCTCACAGACTTGCCTAAGAATGTCATCATTAGGAATGTGTATTAATCCAACAATTCCTTTTCCCTTTGATTAGACATAAATTATGTTCTTTATATTTATAAACTTCATGTTCAAAAGTTAAATATTTATGCTCTGTAGGATTTTGCTCAGTGTTTACTTTTTCAAAGCCAACAGAACTCAGTCTGCTTCTAGTGATAACTGAAAGAAAAAAGAAAATACTTTAAAGGAGCATAAAATATGTAGAAATATCTCACTGATATATTTTGCTTTATACTTTGTGGATCTTCATCTTTCTGTAGAGCAATGCTCCACTGGATGTATGACAAGCTACAAGTCTAAAGATATATTACTATATTAACTTCATTTATGCTATCTGGATACCACTACAATACTCTAGGCACCACAGTCATTTTCTTTTCTTGCTTGCAATAATTAACATTAGAGAGCAAAAGATGGCTAAATTAATTTATGACTTTATAGTTTCTTATACTAATTATTTCCTCTTCTTATATTTTAGGTCATCCTGTCATTCCTGCAAACACTAATCAGTCATGGGATTCGAAGTTAATACTACTAAATAAATGAATTGCTTAATCTCCTATGACCATCTATACATACTTCATCTTCACAAAGCTTATCAATTTTATGTCATCAAGGACAGAGTGACCTTCATTTCCACAAAATGCCTCTTACTACTGGACAAGTTGGTTACAAATTTATCACTTATCCTCAGGAAGAAAGTCCTTTGCGACCATCATTTGACAAGTGCAAGTGTGTGTATTATCAATTGATCAGGTCATACTGAATTCCAAAACCGTAACTGTGGAACACTAAAGGGGCTGTTATTTTTCTGAACATTTGAGCTAAGATGAAGGACATGCAACTCAAAAATAATTTTCTACTTGGCCTAGTTATCACTGCACTAGTACAAGCTGTAGAAAAAAAACCGGACTGCCCAGAGTCATGTATATGTGAGATCAGACCATGGTTCACTCCCAGGTCTGTCTATATGGAGGCTCCAACAGTGGACTGTAATGATTTAGGCCTTTTTAATTTTCCAGCAAGACTGCCTGCTGACACACAGGTTCTACTTCTACAGACTAATAATATTGCAAAAATTGAACATTCAGTAGATTTTCCAGTGAATTTAACTGGTCTAGATTTATCTCAGAACAATTTATCCTCAGTGACCAATATTAATCTTAGAAAGATACCACAGCTGCTTTCAGTGTACCTTGAAGAAAACAAACTTACTGAACTCCCTGAAGAATGTCTCTCTGGACTGCACAATTTACAAGAGCTTTATATTAATCATAACCTGCTTTCTGTGATTGCACCAGGAGCTTTTATAGGCCTCAATAATCTTCTCAGACTTCATCTCAATTCAAATGGTCTGCAAATGATCAACAGGAAGTGGTTTGAAGCTACTCCTAATCTTGAAATTCTCATGATTGGAGAAAACCCAATAATCAGAATCGAAGATATGAACTTTAAGCCTCTTACTAATCTGCGCAGCCTAGTTTTAGCAGGCATAAATCTCACTGAAATACCAGATAATGCTTTGGTTGGCCTTGACAATTTAGAAAGCATCTCCTTTTATGACAACAGATTTGTCAGAGTGCCCCACATTGCTCTTCAAAAGGCTACAAATCTTAAATTCCTGGATCTAAATAAGAATCCCATTAACAGAATACGACGAGGAGATTTTAGCGATATGCTGCACCTAAAAGAGTTAGGAATTAATAACATGCCTGAGCTGATTTCTATAGATAGTCTTGCTGTTGATAATTTGCCAGATTTAAGAAAAATAGAAGCTACCAATAACCCCAGATTATCATACATTCATCCAAATGCATTCTACAGACTTCCCAAGCTGGAATCGCTCATGCTCAACAGCAACGCACTGAGTGCCCTGTACCGCAGTACAATAGAATCCTTGCCTAACCTCAAAGAAGTTAGCATACACAGCAATCCTATTAGATGTGATTGTGTCATCCGCTGGATTAACATGAATAAAACAAACATTCGCTTCATGGAGCCGGAGTCCCTGTTTTGTGTAGATCCTCCTGAATTCCAAGGCCAGAATGTGAGACAGATACACTTCAGGGAAATGATGGAAATCTGTCTCCCCCTGATAGCTCCTGAAAGTTTTCCATCTACTCTGGATTTAAAAACTGGCAGCCATATTTCCTTACACTGCAGGGCAACAGCAGAACCAGAACCTGAAATCTACTGGATAACACCATCAGGACACAAACTTTTGCCTAATACTATTTCTAATAAATACTATATTCATTCCGAAGGAACATTAGACATAAGTGATGTAACACAAAAAGAAAGTGGCTTATACACATGTATAGCAACGAATTTAGTTGGGGCAGACCTAAAGTCAGTCATGATTAAAGTGGACGGCTCTTTCCCTCAGGACAGCCATGGATCTTTGAATATTAAAATAAAAGATATAAAATCTAATTCTGTTTTGGTTTCATGGAAAGCAAGTTCTAAAATTCTGAAGTCCAGTGTTAGATGGACAGCCTTTCTGAAAGCTGAAAACTCTCAGGCTGCACAGAGCGCTCGAATACCATCTGATATAAAGGTATATAATCTTACACATCTAAATCCATCAACTGAATACAGAATTTGTATAGATATTCCCACTATCTATTCACAGAATAAGAAACAATGTGTCAATGTAACCACAAAAGGACTGGACCTGGCAATGAAAGGCTATGAAAAGAACAACATAATAGGATTCCTTGCCTGCCTTGGTGCACTTTTGGGAATCATCTCTGTGATATATCTCTACAGCTGCATCTCACGAGAGATGAACTATGACATTGGACACAGCTATCTAAAGAATTACCTGAAGAAACAATCCTTTTCACTCAATGAGCTTTATCCTCCTCTAATCAGTCTTTGGGACACGGGCAAAGAAAAAAGCACAGCGATGGAAGTAAAAGCAACTGTAATAGGTGTACCAACCAATATGTCATAAATACGTCAGTATATCACTTAATTTCTGAAATAAAAAGCACATGACTGCATTTGTGCTGAATAAAAAGGCAACAAGAAAAAGTATTTCTTTTATGAACTGGATGCCTGGACTTTGCTGCTGCTGACAAATGGGAATATGTACTGACTCAGCATAAGAGAAAAATTTTAACTAACTGGCTTCTAAGGGTATTCTACCAACCAAATACAATTACCTTCATTTTCTAGAACTATCATGGGACTTTTAAGTCTGGAATACAGTGCAAGTAGCCAAGAACATTTTCTGTATTTTTTTTTAATTATTATATAAAAGTAGTGGAACTGAGCAATACCTCCTCCTGTGCTGTATTACACACACTAGCCACGAGTTTTTCAGTGAACAGATATACTAGGATTGACACATGGTGTAATGAAATGGACAAGTTCTGTAGAGTAGACGCAGTGAGTATGTGAATTTTTTTTATGAGGAAAATACATTTTTGATTAAAATCAAAACAGTTTTTGGCTTGTTTGTTTCTAAAAAAAACAGTCTGGGAGCTCGTGTCTGACAATAAACAAACTCATTCTAACATCTGATAAAATATGTCCTTACATATTCTCCTGTTAAAATGCCAATCTGAGCATGTAGGATATTTTTGCTGGTTTTAGGCTGTATAATTGCAATAAAACACACAATAAATATTTTTATAAAGTACTTACCCATAATAATAACAACCATATTCTACATGTTGCTTATTGTGGGAGAAAGAAGAGAGAAGAGCGGGAATGAGACATAAGACTGATAGAGAAATAGATTGTTAGCTACTGATAACAGCAAGTTTTGAGCTGCTTTAGTATTTTCCCAGAAGCCTGAAAACCAAATGCAATGTTTAGACTCAGATAATATAAATCCAATATTTTGTCTTCAGTCAAAAGGGTAATTTAGTTATTACTAATGTCTAAACTTTAGGGTGGCCATACAGGGAACTCAGATAGCTTGAACAGTTTAAATTATATTAAGGTTTTCTTTCTGGACCTGCACACTTCTGTTCAACAATAACAACAACTGACTAGTTTATAAGCCTCCTCAGCTTTCACAATGTAACAAGCAATAAATGACTGACAGAAACATTATTAGTAGAAATGAATTGAAACAAAATGAAAAGAGAACAATAAATACCTGACTACTCATATTGAAGCTAAAGTTCTCACGGGAGTAGGACTGGGCCCATAAGCAGCAAATGTGCACAAGAAGCTGCTGATCAGAATGTTGATTACAAGCTAAACCCAATTCTGTTAGGATGGAAAAAGTGACTACTCCTAAGCCCAGTAAAGACATCTGACCATTAAAATACCTGATGAAAAGATGTGGTATCTCCTGACAAAGACAGCAACAGCAAATTTTTTATGTTACTTTGGTTCATATATATGAAAACAAATAGGAAGAATGAACAAAAAAAACTTATTATTTCTGAATATTGTGCTTAAGGAAGCAAATATTCACAGAATGCATAGGTAGCTTGAATTACAAAGTAAAAATAACAAATATTTCTTGTAAGTCTTTAGTAGACTAACATTTTGTAAACTTGGTAATAATATCCGTTTTATCTTTCTAGACATGGTTGAAGTAAACATTTCTGTGGAATCACTGCAGAATTTTTGTAGGTAGAGGAAAAGTTACTTCTGTATTTAGACATGGAGAGAAGAGTTACTTCTTGTATTTAGACATTAACTTTTTCACTTATTTATAGTTTGCTGCATACTTTCAAAATATTATTGGTATATAAACACTTATATGATGGAAAAATAACTTCATTTTACCTAGTACTAATGAATGATTTGCTCTCATGTGAAAGATGTCCTTTTCTAGTTAAATCCCAGGATCTTTAAATTATGTAAAGGTAATTTTCAAAGTTGCTAAAGGCAGAAAGAAGAATCTGATACTAATTTTAAACTACCAAAACTTAGGCTATTCATAGAGTCGGTATGTGTCACTGAAGAAGGAAGTTTACAATCCTGATGAATCGCTATCGCACATAAGGGCACACCGAAATCGAGCAGAGAAACGCTGAGATGGCGTGACAGGTTTCAGCACCCTGGACAGCGCTTCCAGAGCCGAGCTCTTCCTGGAGAGCTGGTAGCTCAAACGGGACCCATCACCAAGCGGATACTGTACTTGTCAGCAAGAACTTGTAGGTATATCTTGTATGTTTGGAATCACCTACATTCAGAACTTACAAATCTCAGAGCTTAGAAATGAGGATCTGATTTTTTCACGCAAAAACATCTCTGCACAATGTTATAAAACAGCACACAAATACAAGCCTAATGGGGAGGACTGGTAAGAAGACTTTTTCCCCTCACAGAATAAGTACAGGCTTTATTTACTTTATTTAAATATTTCATTAACAGCAAGGGGGTTTTGATAGATAAAATGCATTTTTATATAGAAGAATTTTCATACTAAACTTTCAAGAGCTGAAATGTAACTAGATATATCTCAGAAATATTTGAATTGTTCTACACTTTATACTGATATCAAATGAAAAGATACCTCACATTTTAAGAAGAAATGGATTATCCTGTTGCTGATTGTGTAAATTATTTAGGTGTAAATTATTTCCTTTATATCCCAAAAAAAGAAATATAATTGCATTTTCTTAAAGTAGCTTTGAAATCCTCCTCTCACATGACCTTAAGCCATTATACAACTTTGTAAGTTCCTTTCTCTGAAAGAATATGCTGAGCTTTTGTTTTCAGCATACCAACAAGATGTAACTATTGTTGAGTAATATTCTTTATTTGTGCAAATATGCCTTCATTGCTATCACTCAAAAGTGAAACTTTACAAAATACTAGGAAAATTTCCATAAGAACAGGGTCAACAGTGTCTCTACAATAGGTTAAGAGATCACAGAATTTTTAGTGACTCATAGGATAAAACATATGTGATTTGGTTGGGGTGCTTAACTGATAGGGTGCATAGAAGGAATATAACTGCAATAATGAGAACAGGGATATCCCGTCAAAGAGTTCTCACTCTTACCAAAGGATCTGCAGAAAGAAATGCTTGCAGATTTAGATTAAAACTTTAAAAAGACATACTTACTAGCACACTCAAGTTAATATTGACATCCATTTACTCATGAACTTATATGTCAACAGCATTACAACTCTTCAGTATTCTACTGAGGATTTAAATACCTTTACATTGAAATTTTATATGTTTCTAACAGAAACAAGTTTAGTGATATTTTTTGATCAAATTCTATT
The DNA here is from genome assembly GCA_008921705.1 of Burhinus oedicnemus. Classification (NCBI taxonomy): domain Eukaryota; kingdom Metazoa; phylum Chordata; class Aves; order Charadriiformes; family Burhinidae; genus Burhinus; species Burhinus oedicnemus. The sequence continues at coordinate 1,000,022 of VFFE01007238.1, read as the reverse complement.
TACTGTAAGAACATGTTAGAAGCAAAAACATGGTGGAGTTGAGAACATTTAGACCCACTTAAATTAGATTTCAACATGTATATTGATTAATGAATGGTTGTTTTATCATTTTATTATATTCACTTTTGTGTGTGTGTGTGTGTTTGTGTACACTTCTATTAGCAACAAGTTAGCCTGTCTGCAGGCCTTTATTTCATTATATCTGTATTGCATTATTTTATCTACTGTACAAAAGTAGCATCTCATAGAACACATGGCAATGCTTTCAATGGCAGTACTGTGAACCACCTACTATCCATATAACATCTTTAATATCTACACAGAAACATTTTCATTATATTAGCCTAAAAAAATCTCTAAAAGGATTAATTATTTCTCCATGACCAAAGACATTCTTCATGTTAAAATCCCCACAGAAGCTACAGGTAAGCAGTGAGATTCTTGTGTAGTTGTGTGTAAAAATGGATAGCTGTTCGTTCCACAAATACACTATTCTGTAAACCTGAGGGTCCTTAGGAAGTAATAAATCCACCTTTTAGCTTTAACAGCTTAGTGTGTATTTAACTTAAATCACTTCACAGATATATGCCAAAAAATCTAACAACAATTTTTTCAGCAAAGTAGAATCTGTTAAAAACATGTAGGAAGAACTTCCTAATAGTGGCATAGTATACTTTTTAATAATCTCTTCATTTACAGGAAGGTTGTTTTTTCCACACAAGGCATAGGGCTAAAATTTTTCTGTCTTTTATTAATTGGGATGTTTACTCTCTTTAATGTAGGTACGAACTGACAACAAGCTGTATTTAATTTCCTCAGAAACAGAGAAAAGCATTGTTACACACTTGTGTTTCCATTTATTTAACAGTTTTCTCTCAGGAATCCAATGCATTAAAAGCAGTACTTACTGATTATTCAAACCAGAAAACAGTAGCTCAGATTAACTTTATCTTGGCATTTGACAGCAAATGTCATTCTGAACTATGTTACTAATGAAAGAGAGAAGGCAAACATGAGTGTTTGAAATGTTGGCTAGGCAATACCCAAAACATAAGACTGAAAAGACTTTTTAATTAATTTTTTTTAATTCAGTTACCTTACTTCTTTCTATCAGCTACTAGACTGAAAAGTAGTGTTCTATTCATAGAAAGATTAAGCATTTACTTCTTGGTAAAACATTTACAAAAATCAATTCCAATATTCCATCAGCTAACACAGCCAAACGCTAACTTACATATGTACATTTAAGTTTCTGTATTAGCTACAATGATGTGAAATCATAACTCCAAATAGGTAAAAAACTTTGATAAAAGATCACAGAATAAATGTTGATTTACATCCTAAAAGGAAATTTCCATTTCCAAAATTCACTAATAAAATCATTCTGCTTGTGGAATCTTAAGCAGTGACCTCAAGATAACTTAAAAAAGAAACGGAGATTCTTTCCTTAATCTTGTGCTGGCCAGTAATAGAAGTGACACAATGATCAACAATAATCTTATTAAATATTCTTTGCTATCTATAACCAGAAGAGACATTTCAGAAAAAGGTGCATATATAATCTAGAAAATAAGTTCATATACCAGACAGTATCAGAAGAATTGAGGTTTTAGAGAGAAAAACATTGAAAAGAATCACTCTGTCAGACTTAAGAAAATAATTCTTATTAATGAACTAAATGGAGTAAAACCAGAGCGCAAGTGCAGCACTGACAAGACATGAAACTTTACATAGCAGAAAGTGTACAGTAAGTATGAAAAGTTCAGTATGAAACCTACAGAAGATGTTTTGAAGGATATAGTTAAATGGAATAGGAGAAGATACCCACTGAACACAAACCACTACAGACAAACCAAGATTAACAAATCACCTCATACTAAAGATGAGAAAATGTGCTTGGAAACAGATTAACAATTGTACGCACTTTTTGTAGAGGTAAGAAACAAGATGACTAGAAACATATCCAGAGTAAAAAATTACTGGTGTTGCCTACTGAAGATCATGAGAGTTCATCACAACATAGCTTACAGAAAGACATCTTGAATAAAATTGTTGGGGAAGCAATAGATACAAGTGATCTTTTTAGAACACCTTTGGGTCCCATGAGCAACAGTAGAAAGATGTTGGAATAAACCGATAGGTAGGGAGAAAAAAAAAAAAGCATCTTTCTGGAATATCGTTTGACTGATTGCTTTGGTAGGTCATTTGGTTGATGTATGAAATGTGTAACTTGAATAGCTTCCAGTTTAATGCCATTGGAAACAATTGGAACCAATCTTCTCAGGAAAAGGCTAAACAGACACTCAGGGAAAATGCTAAGCTACAACAGAAAAAGAGAAGGATTATCAAAAAAAGAGAAAGATTATCTAAACATTCAGTAAACATAAAATCAAGACACTGAGAACAAAAATTAATCTAGATGTCAAAGTTTGTGAAGATTAAAAAAAAAACAACCAAACTTCATTTACACATATGACAACTCTAGAAGTTGGATATTAAACAAGATAATTGCAATTACTCATTTATATGGACAAACTAATTTTTAGTTATTACTGAAAGTTTTCAAGATTTGCATGACTGGAATGTTAAAATACATGACCATAACCCATCTAGTGAGAACTGTGTTTGAAACCGAGAACTGAGCTATTCACTTCAGGTCCAATAAAAATTCTGAAGGAGTTGAGTCCTCTTCAATGTTTGTATTATAGGATGGTGTGAAAATTCCGTCCATGATTAGCTGCACTTCAGTATTCTGAGAGAAAATGTACAAGCATCATCTGTAAATAGTGTAAGTATATAGTAGAACTAGCAATGAATAATGAAGACTGACCCTCTGATATGTGACTGACTATGTTTACGTTATTGTTCTGATTACATTAAGTAGTGTTTCATTTCTATAGCCAGGGTTTTCAAAAAGAGATATAAGGTTAAGCCGATTGGACAACATGTTTAAAAGACTTGTTATTTTGAACACTCAACTTCAAAGAAATGTAGTGTACATCTACCTACTTGAATACAGTATTCTCAGAGATACAGTTATAATAAAGTGCTTCCCCATTTTCAATTTTCAAAAATGAAGTAGATTGCTCTACAAAGAAGTCAACTTTAAAAGAAAGACTGCAAACGATCATAAATCTGGACTATTTTTTTCAAATAATGGACAAATCACTTTTGTCTTTGGCTGCTTAAGATATTATGATCAATTGTCAGAGCTACCAAACATGAATGAAACAAAAACTACGACTGTGTAATGTCTATTTCTAGGAATTACAACTACAAATATAATTTTTACATTTAATTAATGCCAGAAAAAGAATATCAATGTGTTTTTTCATAAAAAGGAAAGTATATTCACCTACAAAAAGTCTATACAATTTGCAGATAGTTACGCTATTTACTATTTGACTAACCATTTAAATAACCTGTAAAGTGTGATGATTAATGATGTAAACAAAGCTATAACAACATCCAGTTTCATTTTGAAATCTTTTTGGTGCATCCCTCCTGACTTTCAGTTGTTGCTGCAAAGGACACGTCCTGTCCCTTGTAGGTCTTCTCAACCCTGTATAGATATCTCTGGTATCCCAGGGTATCAAAAAAGAACTCTAGATGCTTATGTTTAGAAACATAACTACAAAAGAACAATAATATACAAAAAGAAATGCCATTATATTCCAAAGAAAATTAGCTATTTGATGGGAACTAATTTTTAGTCTAAAACGTTATTTTACTGTTAATGAAGCTCATTCCTATTTAGACAAAAAAGGGCCAGGGGGACGGGGAGAAAGTTCCAGTGTTCTTGGAAAATTAAAATGTTTTTATATTATTTCTTTAGTCATTTAGGAATAAAACCTTCTGTTTTCATTTGCCAAATTACTGTGACCAAAAAAATACAAGTATTTACACAACATGAATTAATAAAAAACCTCAAATGAAATGCTGATATAAAATGTTGACATTCTTGGAGAACATTTGATATTCATTGAACCAACAAGTTCAGATTTTAAAAAGTTCCACTGGAAAATGTTTAATTCTTTCTAAAGCTCAACCCACAAAGACATTCAAGTATAATGTTCACCACACAAAGACATTCAAGACTATAAATCAACATTCTTCAAAGCAACTGAAGCTTTTATTAAGTCATTTCTCCCTTCAGATGAAGCTGAAAACTACAAACAAAATTCCTCTGGCAGCTAAAAAATGCTTTTTACAAATCTCTCTCACTTGCTTTTTTTGTTTGTTTTGGGTAGGGTGGTTTTTTTTTTGTCTCTCAGCTTCAATTATTTTTAGACTTTTTTTCCCCAAGTCCTTTTCTTTGCCTTGATGCAAATGCTCTGTTCCTCTCCCTTCCATGATCCCTGTGGGTCCTTTGCTTATTTCCTGCTACTATTGTTGCCAGACTGTCACATCATTTCCAACGCTGCCAGTAAGGACAGATGTTGTCTGACTTAATAAAAAAATTATCAAGCAAACATCATATTTGGAGGCAAAATATCTAAATAGCAAGATATAAATATTAAAGAAAGATCTGGAATTCTTAAAGACAACACTGGAGTAAAACTAATCAGCTAATGACATGAAGTATCTTTCAAGGAAACAAAGCATAAAAATGTAATGACATTCAGATAAAAACAATAACAGTAATATGGGAGTAAGATAAAGCTGAAAGGGCAGGCAATTTGGGCAGATGGCCTATTCCTGATCCTAAAATAGCTGATGTTCCTTTTAACATTACAGTTCAGAAGAGTGGAAAACAACTCCATCTGCCTTACCCTTATGTAGCCATTGTTCGTTATTCGTATTGATGACAATTTCATGCTGTGCTGCAAATAGCCATAATGCTTTTGGGAATCACAAAGCTACATGCTGTATGTATTCAGGTGTGGAGAGCAATTTAAAATAAATGGCCAAAAGAAAAAGATATTAAATATCATAATAATTGTAGCTTCTTGATCCAAGACCTTTTATATTAATTTTTCTACTAAATATACCCCCCTAATATGGAAAATTGGGATTTCCCTCACAAGTCAAATACACTGATTCTCTCAAACCCATTCAAAGTATACAGCCAGGTAACACCTCAATCACAGAACAGTATTTCCTTTAGTAGGAATTCTCTACTAAAATAGAGAAAGGAAAGTATATGGAAAAATACTTCCATACTGAAATAACTTCTTAGAAGAACGTAACAGCCATGGTAAATAATCATATTTTTCCTTCCAAGAATTATCCATTAAAGAGACTACCAAGATCTACAGATTATTGAGTTCTAAGCACTACTCTGAATACAGGACTGTTCTCATTGTGTGTCCTGGATAGAGCTCAAGTAAAAACAGAAGTGCTGAGGACAGCTGTATGTACAGGAGATAGCCTTCCACAGCTCAGTGCTAAATTAAGAGATACTGCTTTCTGTTCCAAAATGTCCACACATGAGACAAAACCACTTTCAAAGCCATCATCATGAAATATACAGGCTGATTCCTTTTGACAGTCCAACTCAACTTTACCCTTTATATCCATATGTCATGCAGATTTACACTCTTTCCCAGGACCAATGCAAGGATAGGATCCCTCCACAACATTTGGCGTCATGTATCACCCTGAGACTGCCCGTCAGTACTTGCACAGTGTGGATTTGATCAGACAACATTGTTGCTAGTCAGAGCTCTCGGGTTCACACAGATAAGGACGCAAACATGAAGAGTCCCATGTTAATAACAAGGTATTCATAGGTGACCTCTTCAGTTCAGACTGCTGCTGCAGGTGAAAAAGCAAATAAGAACTGGACTTCTATGGAAGCATGTACTTAATTCACTCTCCAGTCCTTAAGATGACCTGAGAGCTAGGTGCCAGAACAAGGCCCAGTAGGGCAATAGAAGTCTTTTCTACTAATAGAAGACAGAAGACAAGGAATAAATCAAGATGCAAAATTAAACCTATTTATGTTCTTTTTTAAGGACTAAACTCACTAAATATGGTTTCTAGTGACACCACACCAGTGAAATAATTACTTTGTTCATCTTTTTAAGCCAAGCAATTACACCATCTGGATTACTAGACCTTGAAGGTTAGCTAAATAAATGGGAAGATCTGCAAGACAAAAAAAAGGAGTGAGGCATGCCTAAACTGAGGAGTGCAACAGCATGGACAACAAAAAAAATGAGTAGAAAATGAATGCCACTTTGCAAGCTAACTGAATAATTAGGAAACACAAAAAAAAAATCTCAAAGCTTTCCTGATAGTTAATTAGCTGTGCTTCAGAACCTCAACAGAGAAGAAGGAACATGCTCCTTTTCAAAGTAGAATAAACGTGGGCTTTTCACTGACGAAAGACAGATGAACCTGCTGCCTCCCAGGGCCTGGGGGTATTGGTAGACAGCTGGCTGAATATGAGCCAGCAGTGTGCCCAGGTGGCCAAGAAGGCCAACAGCATCCTGGCCTGCGTCAGGAATAGTGTGACCAGCAGGACCAGAGAAGCGATTGTCCCGCTGTAGTCAGCACTGGTGAGGCCCCACCTCGAATACTGCGTTCAGTTTTAGGCCTCTCACTGCAACAAAAACATTGAGGTGCTGGAGTGTGTCCAGAGAAGTGCAGCGAAGCTGGTGAGGGGTCTAGAACACAAGTCTTATGAGGAGCGGCTGCGGGAACTGGGTTTGTTTAGTCTGGAGAAAAGGAGGCTGAGGGGAGACCTTATCACTCTCTACAGCTACCTGAAAGGAGGTTGTAGCGAGGTGGGGCTCAGTCCATTCTCCCAAGTAACAGGTGATAGGACGAGAGGAAATGGCCTCAAGTTGCACTAGGGGAGGTTTAGATTGGATATTAGGAAAAAATTCTTCACAGAAAGGGTTGTCAAGCATTGGAACAGGCTGCCCAGGGAGGTGGTGGAATCGCCATCCCTGGAGGTATTCAAAAGACAGGTAGACATAGTGTTGAGGTTTAGTGGTGGTTTTGGCAGTCTTAAGTTAATGGTTGGACTTGATGATCTTAAAGATCCCTTCCCACCTGGACGATTCTATGATTCTATGAAACCTCAAAGAGAAATATCTAATACTATTTTTGAAAAAGCAGTGATGATAGTCTTCATCTATACACATTTCTTCCAGTCCAGACCTAGATTCTATCAAGAAAGCATTTTAGCAGTCATATACTACACTTTACAGTTCAAAAGGTTTACAGTTTTGTCATTTAGCATGTGAGCACAAGTCAGATTCCTTGAGACGGCTGTTGGGAATAACATTTGAGGGCAGAATCTTGTCAGAAATTCTTATTTTTTTATATGAAATTGTACTTTGTGCCATTAACATTTATAATGTCTCTTGTTTTCTGTCTCTAGCATGAATTTCAGCTAAACTTAAAAACATAGAGCTGAATATAGCACCAAAGAAACTGGGTTACTGTCTGAAGACTACTAAGGACAACTAAAAGACAATGCTCTGACATAATAGTGGAATGATTTTATAGGACACAGAATCATATGATGAAAATTATCTCTTCCTATATATTCTAACATTTAAATGTAAGATAAAAAGGCTACAAATAGAGTTAGAATTGTCACTTTTAAATTAAGTGCAAAGTGTCCAATAACTACGCAAAATAAAAAACAACCATTTAGTCTCAGTATAGTAAAGCAACTATAAAATGATGCTATAGTAAAGCATCATTAAACTACAGGTAATCAGCTATGTCTTTCTTTATATATCAGGTAATAAAAGGATTAAATTAAATCAAACTGTTAATATCAATTATACTCACTTAGATTAATTTAATCTTACCTTAACATTTACTATAAAATGGAATAGGTAAATATATATTATTTAGGTAGCTATTTAAAAAAATGCATTTTTGTCTAGTTAGACTATTGTGTAAACAGAAATACACTGACAGCTTCTGAGAAAAATTAAGTTATATAAATCCATTTTATATTACTTTGACTCGACATGCAAAATGTGGTCATATACATTTTATCCAATGCACTATTGGTTTTGTGCTTTACAAAATTTAAAGTGTTCACCAATTGTAAGTGTTAAAGTCTTACATAATTTATTTCATAAATGCTCTGCAGGTATTTATGAGAAGTACATGCCCATTTTTAGCAAACTAAGTGCTATATTGAATATTCATGTGCCACACAATGTATTCCAAAACAGGAAACAACATTTTCTCCTAAAATACCTGCTTGCTCAAGTTCACCTATCTATACTTAAATTATGTAACATATGCACACCACTATCTCAACTCTATTTCTTCTACAGCCATATAAGAACATCTCAGTACTCAAGCTAGGATGAACTCTATCCCCATGACTTCCAGACTCTTAGTTTGACAAGAATAGCATTGCCCACTGTAACAACACTTATAAATGTATATTTGCATTATCATGCCCAAATCACCCCGTTGCCTTTCAGGCTGTTAAGAGTCCAATTCAAAATTACTTCTTTTTCTTCCTTTCAAGAACTTCAACCTCGCTCTCACCCTTCACATTTATTCCATTCATTTAGCATTAATCTACTCTTTGCTTTTACACAAAATCACACCAGCGTGGGCATGCAGCCCTCCTTTTGAACTTCCTTCTACTTCACTAATGCTTCATCTTTTTCCCAGTCTCCTATGAAATGTATTTCTAGAGTACCCTTCTCTGTGCTATTTGTTATCATTTTATAATTTTCAATTACATGAAAATAAATAGAAAAAGTTGAATTGTTCTGTGGATTTGAGTGCAAATTTCAAGTGTAGCCAGAAGAATACTGCAATCCTGAAAACTCTGCAGTCTGTTCCCCCACTCACTTCAGCAGTCAACTCTTCTTAAATGATATTACGTTAACTAAAGCTCACTTTCTCTCCCTTGGTCTTAGAAAAGCTGATTAAAATGGAGGGTGTCCACTACGGCTAGAGTAATTTTGAGTTATTTCTTGCCTGTGTAATGTCTGGATTATTAGAAAGAGAAAACAAGAATAATAATCTTATTATTCATCCCGGCTTTCAAAAGCATGTTACAATTTATAAGCATACATGAACAAACATATTACACCAAAGCACATACACCAAAGCGAAAAGCCTCCTGCTGCCCTGAACACTGCTTAACTAATAGTTTCAAATAAAATAAACAAAAAATATATTGTCAAAGTGTTGTTTTTTCCCTACCACCTCAAGAGGTACTAAGTGCCCACCAGTACTTCCTCATGCAGCAAAAGCATTTAGGTGGTAACTTCCACTACATTTACCAGGTACTACCCTCTGACCTGTTCGGGTGTTTTGGACATTACTGAGCATGTCCCTGACCCATCAAACGCCTGGCCCCATGAACCTAACTATCTGACTCATGGCCCTCAAAAATTTTCATATGCATGGCTCTACAAAAGCATTCATTTAATTGAAAATATTATATATATTTTTAATTAAGACAAAATGGGAAAAAAACAATATTATTTATTTAAAATGCTTAGAATAGAATACTTTGTGGAGTGCATCTGTTTCAGGATTAAATAATTCAATATCCATCAAAGAAATACTGGATAGTCTAGAATTTTAAGCACCAGCAAAGGAATGTTCTCTATGTTCATCTAATTACAAACAAAAGTAATATGCCATACAATATATGTGAAATTATTCTAAGATACCACAAATAATATAGGTTTCCCTCAGATTCTTACTCCTCCTGACCTAAAAAGTTTCTAAGAGCCTGCTTCTGCTATTCATCTCTAACTATCAATTATCTTCCTACAGCATTTCTTAGGCTTCAGCTTGTCTTCCTCCTCCTTTTGTCTCCTTCATTTGAAAATTTCTTTTTGCTTCAATTATCTTACACGTGAAAGTTCCCTGTCTTTGTATGTCATGCAATATCATTCTCCAACTATCAGCATCTCTTCTTTTGTTTAACATTCTGGCACAGAACTCTGCTTTTTCCTTCCCAAAATTAATATTCCATCACACTGGATGTGTATAAAATAATATAAATTCTTCTTGATAGAACCCTTACATTAAACATACCAAACTGTACGTATAATGAGATGACTTTCCAGTGAGTAGGGGTTTACTTTAATCAAGAGTGTGGAAACTATCTCATAAATATTCAGAAAATAGAGAGAAAGTCTAAGGAAGGAAGAAGAAAACATTTAAAACAAAAAATGGTAGATTACAAACCTTGTATGTTGAAACAAATCAAGTGCAGACCATGTAAGTATTACAAATAAACGTGAGGAAAAAATTAGAAACTGTAGATACTCAATGGTAGATAAGTCAATGCTAAAAACCAATTTGTAACATAGGATGATAGAAGTATTTCAGAACAAACCAGAAAAGAAGAGAGCTGGAAAAATGTGGCCGAAGAGGACAAAAAAGCTAAAAGACCAAGTTTGCAACAGCATCAATCAATAAATATGAGGGGAAAAAAAAAGTTGAATGAACAAAGAGGTGCTACAAGTAGTTTTAATGGTGGTGAAGGAGAAAAGTAGGGGAGAGGAAAGATATAGGAAAAAGATATAGGAAAAATTGTTGAAGAGGAAAGAGTGAAGATACTGGGTCTAACAACTGGTAACACAAGAATTACAGGTAGCAAGAGACAAGTCAGTAGTTGGAAGCAAACTTTGGACAAGAGGAAGTGACAGTATTATCAAAACCTAAGAAAAAATAATTCTAAAGAGATGAAAGAACAGCCAGAGAAAACAAGTGAGCTTGAAGATACCATGAGATATACATTTCCAGATGTTTCAAATAAAGACAAGACTTAAGAATGGGGGAGAAGGACAAGACAGAAGGAGTATGTGCTTTGATTTGGCCAAAATATTTAGTACAGAAAAAAGTTGTAAGAACTTTGGCCTTATGAGTATTTTGAAATCAAGAGGAACAATCATGCTTAGGAGACAAATTATAATTTCTGTACCTAACAAGTCATAATTCACCAAGTGTCTAGGAATAAGTTACAGTACTAATTCTAAAACAAGGAGTACAAAAATATTTATTAGAAAGTGAAAAGAAGTAAATGGTTAAGTAATGAAGAAGAGCGTGCCTGGAAATTCTGGCTATAATGAGGAAGGCAGATACAACAGGTAGTGTCATTTGGGAAGTTTCATCCAGAAGACAATTGAAAGCTGATAACCCTGTGTTATTAAGCAAAATACTTTCGTAAAGAAATCTCAGAGGGAAGGAGACACTACTGTCTCTAATTAAAGACAGAGCTCAAGGTCCAGGAGCTGCTTAACAGTATCAATTATAATGCCACTAATAACCAATTAAGGTTTGTGAGTTTTTGAAACATTACCAGAGCCACAGCAATTTTTATTGTTGCTTTTAAGAAGCCTCAAAATTCTTTAAAAATAATTAATTCTAAAGGATTAACTCAAAAAATCCATTTAAAGACAATAACAAAAGACACTGGAATGTATTCAAGTTTGTTCTAAATCATATCCAAAGCAAGTGTATTTCAATAAAAAGAAGCCAATCTTTGTCACACAGAATAAAAGCCTGAAGAAAAACCAAAGGGAAGAGCAGGAGCACAGGGGAGAAAAAAAGAAACCAAACCCAATAAAATTAATAAGAGGAAAGATGGAAGACAAGAATTATTCAATTTAATAGTAAGTTCAGTTAATATATTTGTTATATATGGAAATACTGATGCAAAAGAGGCAGATGGAATACAGTAACAGAAATTTTTTTTAAAGGATTTTTTTTAAAACTCATTTTAAAACTGTTAGTAAACTAGCTGAAAACTCAGTGAAAACTTGGAAGCAAGAGAGACTGAATAAGCCAGCTAGGTTTCTGTATGTAAAATCAGAGCTGATCTGTTGAGTCTCTGAGGATATATCTACACTTACAGATTCCTCTCAGATGCAATTTGGACAGATCTGAATTAGCAAGTCCATAAAGTGCTGTGCAGCACTTCAAGGCTTTTACTAGCTTGGGTCCAAGTGAATTTGAACATTGTTAGCCTGACAGAAACGCGCATTAGCTTAATATCACTCCCACCAGCCCTGATTAGCTTGGAAAGACCCCACATTCATATACCTAGACTGAAGGTGCTAAAATACACAGTACTAGCCATGGTAGTTTGGACAGCAACCCTCCACACTCAAAGGGTAGTCGTTAATGATTTGTGCTCTTTAGAGACCAGTCACAAGTGGTGTCCTTCAGGGGTGTATTCTGGCATTTACACCACTTAGCATCTTTATCAAGGACCTGGAGGAGGAGACAAAATCCTTATCAATCTGACAACGTTAACATGAAGGATGTAGCCAATATATTTGAGGACAGGGCTGCCGTTTAGAGGAACCTAGAGAGGCTGGAGAATTAGGCCAACAGGCTGTTGTTGAAGCCTGAAATTCAGCAAGAAGACATGTAAAGTCCTGCACCTAGGATGGACTAGCCCCTGAATGCGTACAAACCTGGGAGTGGCTCACTGGGGAGCAGCTCTCCTGAAAAAGACTCAGGGGTGCTAAGGACAGTTAGCTGAACGTCCCAGGTAGTGATGCAGGCTAACAGTATACTGGGCTGTATTAACATGAGAGTAGCTGGTAAATCGAGGAAAACAATTATTCCCCTTTACTCACCACTTGGTAGACCACCTCTGTAATACTGTGCCCCATTTTGGACCCCTACCCCCCTGTACAAGGAAAACATTGGTCAACTGGAGCGAGTTCAGCAGAAGGCTCCCAAGCTGTCAGGGGCTGGAGCACTTGCCCTAAGAAGAGAGTCTGAGGCAGCTGGGCTTGTTCAGCCTGGAAAAAAGGATTGGGAGTGATAAGTAGCAGCCTTTCAGTATCTACAAGGTGGCTACTAAGAAGACAGAGCCAGGCACCATACTGAGGTGCACAGCAGAAAAATGGGCAACAACTGTAAATTGAAATGGGGGGTGGGGTGGGGTGGGGTTTAACTAGATATAGGAAAAATAATTAATTATGAGGAAAATAATCTTGGGAACATGTCGCACAGACCTCCGTTCTTGGAGGTTTTCGAGACCTAAATGGACAAAATCATAAGCAACATGATCCGATTCATAGTTGACCCTGTTTTGAGCAGAAGGTTGAACTAGATGACTTATCTTCCAACCTGAATAATTCTACAAAGGAACTATATCCCCAGAGATGTGATGTAACCTGCCCAGAGAAGCAGAAATATTTTAGCTGAAATGACTCCAAAGTTTTGATCAGGAACATCCTATTATTCCTTTTTAAATGATTCAAAGAGTTTTTGCAGAGACGCTATAGTTTGAGTAGGTTGTTAGGCCTTTTAATTTTCTAAATTTTAAAACTGTATTCATAATGCAGACAGATATTTCCATACTTTTTCAATATGGGGCTATACTTTATTTCAAATATACTTATTCTACTTTTTTTGACTAAATTCTTAAGAATTTCTTACATGCCTTTTCTCACATTCTACCATTTTCATTATGATGCTCCTTCTACATATCTAAATAGCATGATTTTGTATAAATGTAGAGCAACAGACTGTGAAACTGATTATAAGAATGTTTCCTTCTTTTTTTCCAATGCAGACGTGAGTAACTAGCTATAACTAGCATCCATTTTCTGGAATTTAAAAAAGTTAGAATAAATCCATCAACATGAAAAAAAGATTCAAATTACCTTCCTCCTTCCAAAAAAAGTATGAAACTGATGATCCAGAAAATCTTTCCTCTTGTACTGCTAATTATTTCAAAATTTCATTTGTTTGGGACATGGTTTTGTTCTATACCTTCAGTCCTTCCCTCTTAATATTTCACTCTATCTTCAAGCTTGAAATTTCAGTTTGATCAAGGATAATTCTCTTACAAGTAAGGTAACATCCCAGACTGTATGCCTAAACATGCAGTTTCACCACTATGATGAAACACTGCCACGAAATTTAAGAACTTGGAAAAGCACAGACTACTTTACAATATCAAAATATTTCCAAAGTGGTCCAGAGGAAAAATTCAGCCCAAACAATACCTTGCTCAGAGCTTTAGATAGTCCACTGGAAATGCTGTAATTAATAACAGCAAAATGGATAAGTGGAAAGAGTAGGTGGAAAAGGGAAAAAAAAAAAAAAAAAAAAAAAAAAAAAAAAAAAAAAAAGAGATACAAACAAGAACAAAAAATGGAGACGGAATCCACCCATTCCTTCAGGAAAATTGCCGGAAATATACATGGAAAATGCAGCAGAAATCAAGACATTCAGTCACAAAGCAGAAAGCCGATAACAAGCAGAGCTTATAAACGGATATGAGATAATACCATTGGCTAGTGGGAATAAGGAACACATTAGAAAAACAATTTTCTGATAAGCTAAGCTACAGATATATTAAGTTCTGATTATTAAGCAATCAATTAACAACCAAGCATATACATAGGAATACAATGATAGTTATATTGAAATCACAAGCTTTCCTAGCTTGGTATCCTGTCTCTGACAACGCTCAACAGAAGATGCTTAGTGAACAGCATAAGGTCAGGGTGACTTCCCATAACACTTACCCATAATTCACCCTACCATCTCCTCGAATTTCCAGACCTCAGGGACTTCTTCACCCAGGGGAACCTTCATGTTTAACAGCCTTTCATGGATTCTTCTCTCATGAATTCATCTGAGCAGTTTTTTAATTTATGTAAGTGTTTAGCATTCAAAACATCCTCCTGATGTGGCAATGAGTTCTAATGATCTTTTAACAACATGCTAAGGAGATATCTGATTTTTTTTTTGCAGTCACATGCAATTACAAAGGTTTTTATTTTTTAGTAAACACAGAGGGGCCAAAACATTTTTCTTTTTAACTAAAGAGTCAATTTTCTGAAATATTTGGTAAAACTTATGTTAGAATTGTAATGTAGCCAACATCCTAATAGGGATAGATGGAGGAACCATAGTAAACTAATCTATGAAAACAAAGTGCACTAAATCAACACTCTTGAGACCATTACAGAATGATTAGATTGTTGTCCCTGGTCTGAAACCCACCAAGGTCACTGAAGGAAAGAAACTGTCTCCCCAGACACTTTGTAATCTAAAGGTGATTATTACCTAAAGAGGTGTTAAGATTTATTCTGGGACAGAGAGGAAATACAATTTGGGGATTGTGTAAAATTTATTATGGGACGTTTTAAGCAGAATGAAGAAAGGCAGGAGGAAAGTATCAAGGTGGATTTGGTGGATGAAAAACTGGATATGAACCAGCAATTTGTGCTTGAAGCCCAGAAAGCCAACCGTATCCTGGGCTGCATCAAAAGAAGCGTGTCCAGCAGGTCTAGGGAGGCCATCCTTCCCCCTCTACTCTGCTCTCGTGAGACTCCACCTGGAGTACTACATCCAGCTCTAGGACTCCCAGCACAAGAAAGACATGGACCTGCTCTAGCGGTCCCCAGAGGAGGGCCAAAAAAATGATCAGAGGTCTGGAACACCTCTCCTATGAAGAAACACTGAGACAGTTGGGCTTGTTCCATCTAGAGAAGAGAAGGCTCCTGGGAGACCTTACTGCGGCCTTCCAATATATAAAGGGGGCTTATAAGAAAGATGAAGACTTTCTACCATGTCCTGTAGTGACAGGACAAGGGGCAATAGTTTTAAACTGAAAGAGAGTAGATTTAGATTGGACATAAGGAAGAAATATTTTATTATGAGGGTGGTGAGACACTGGAACAGGTTGCCCAGAGAAGTTGTGGATGCCCCATCATTGGAAGTGTTCAAGGTCAGGTTGGACGGGGCTTTGGACAACATAATCTAGTGAAAGATGTCCCTGCCCATGGCAGGGGGGTTGGACTAGGTGATCTTTAGAGGTCCCTTCTTACCCTAACCATTCTATGATTCTAAGTAAGGAAAACACAAGAGAAAAAAGGGCCACTCACATGCAAGCCAGTGGCTCGTCAGTACATTTGTCTGGCCAAGTGTTGCACCTGATCACCACAGTCTGTCCTGTCTCATTAAACTCTAGTCCTAACTATTTTCTGTGTAAGCATACTTTCCAGTCTGTGTGTGTACATGCATGATCTGCTAGAGAACACCAAGTTGAATGGGAACCTCTGTTGGATGAGGCATCTCAGTGCCAGTCACTCAAGAGGGACTGCATGTCTGGGAGGGCCATAGCTCTGGATGCCAGTAACTGCAGGAAACTGGAGCCTGGGACACAGTTCTGGGTGGAATGACTGAATGTCTAACACACATGCGTTGTGGATGGGTTTGGATGCGAGCAATAGCAAATTCCAACCCTGATCAGTTGGATGGAGGGAACAAGATCAGGCTATCCATGCTGTTCACGTTTGTGTGCTTATGCCAGTGCTGTTAAACTGTTTTCTGCCTGTGTTGATCTGTGTGGCCAGCCAAGTGTGTGTACTGCATGGTGTGTGCATCTGCCTGTGTGGGATGTGTGCTTAGCCTCACCACTGGCTGGACCCCTGGGACACAACCACAGCAACCTCACATTTATTGCACCAGGACAGGAGGCCCTGCATCTTAACAATGCTCCAAAGTTGGCTATAGCAGACTACAAAAAAAACCTTCTCTGCATCCTGAAGTTCATAGGATCCAGTAACTCTAACACAATTTCTAAGGTTACCCTACCAATAAAAGTATTTATCATAAGTAATAATACCTGAGGTGATGACTGGTTTAATCTCACAATCACTATATATGTAAATAAGTGTGCTTCTGCAGCTTAAAAAATAGCTTCTAGTTTAAAAATATTTAATTACAAAACTTTCTCAAACTATTTTCACGCTTTCTTTTCCCTCTACAGCACAAAATAAACTCTCACTGCAACATCTCCACCACAGGCAATAAGAATTGATCAGGGGTAGGCTTATTGGTACCGATGTATGCTTACAAACACATGCTGACTAGTTTTCTCTGACTTCAAACACACTACACCACTGAAAGCATCTGCTTTCTCTCCACAGGCAAAAGAACTGTCTGGTACTAAAGCAAACAACCTTTGCTTCTACCTTTGAGATCCTAATAACTAACCATTCAAACTGACAGCACCAACCAGGGTCAAAATCTTATTGCGTCCTGAGGAACACACTTAGGAAAGCCACACCTTAATTAGTCATGCTACATTTGGTGGGAGAACAGTCAAAAAAGAGCAACAGCTTTCATTTTACCTTCTGATATTATTGTGCTCTTTCATTTAAAACAATAATTAATCTCATCAATGCTTATAAATATCTAAACGGTGGGTGTCAAGAGGATGGGGCCAGACTCTTTTCAGTGGTGCCCAGTGACAGGACAAGGGGCAACGGGCACAAGCTGGAACACAGGAAATTCCATCTCAACATGAGGAAAAACTTGACTTTGAGGGTGACAGAGCACTGGAACAGGCTGCCCAGAGAGGTCATGGAGTCTCCTTCTCTGGAGATATTCAAAACCCGCCTGGATGCAGTCCTGTGCAACCTGCTCTAGGTGAACCTGCTTTGGTAGGGGGGTTGGACTAGATGATCTCCAAAGGTCCCTTCCAACCCCTACCATTCTGTGATTCGGTGATTACATCAACTTGAGTTTGCTATCCTTCTGTCACAAAAAGCCAGTTTAGTAATTGTTTGACTACCAGCTCTTACTTCTGTGTTACAGCTGATGCCTGCAATCTTGACTCTCTCCTAAGCACTTGCCAAATTTTAACCCAGTTACAGACAGTCTAAGCTATACCTGTATCCCCGTCCCTGATATTTTCTTAGCTTCCCTCAGAAACTCAGTGTAAAACACTAGATGCAGGGACCTAAGTTGTATTTAGAGCATCTTTTTCTTAGTCTTGAGTCATATTGCTCTCCATTAATCCTTGTTCCTCAAACTAACAAGTTAATCATGCTACAACAGCAATAATTTCTTTGTTTTGTCAAGTTGCTAATGAAGGAAGAACTTCAAATATTTAAGTTCATGCATGTTCAAAATTTTCTACTTGTGTAATCTCCTCCATAGAATCCACTTTTTAATTCCATACTAAAGTATCAGATAGGTAAGTGACAAGGAAACCTCCATTCCCTTTGCAGCTTCAGGTTCTTCCTGCTCTATGCTAGTCAGACCAGCAAATGCAACTTACTTATTGTAATTTCATACTAATCAAGCATTTAACTGCATCATTACCTTGACGTCTTTCCTTGATTCAAATGTCACATTCATCTCAACTGCAAACAAGCCACCATTTCTTCTCTTGAGAGCAGCCCTGTTGAGAAGGACTTGGGAGTACTGGTGGATGAAATATTGGACATAAGCCAGCAATGTGCGCTTGCAGCCCAGAAGGCCAACTGTATCCTGGGCTGCATCAAAAGCAATGTGGCCAGCAGGTTGAGGACGGTGATTCTCCCCCTCTACTCTACTCTCATGAGACCCCACATGGAGTACTGCATCCAGCTCTGGAGTCCTCAGTACAGGAAAGACATGGACCTGTTGGAGTGGGTCCAGCGGAGGGTCGCAAAAATGATCAGAGGGCTGGAGCACCTCTCCTACGAGGACAGGCTGAGAGAGTTGGGGTTGTTCAGCCTGGAGAAGAGAAGGCTCTGGGGAGACCTTATTGTGGGATTTCAACAGTTAAAGGGGGCTTATAAGAAAGATGGAGATAAACTTTTTAGTAGGGCCTGTTGCGATAGGACAAGGGATAATGGCTCTAAACTAAAAGAGGGAAAATTCAGACTAGATACAAGGCAGAAATTTTTTACAACGAGGGTGGTGAAACACTGGCATAGGTTGCCCAGAGAAGTGGGAGATACCCCATCCCTGGAAATGTTCAAGGTCAGGTTGGAAAGGGCTCTGAGCAACCTGATCTAGTTGAAGATGTCCTTGCTCATTGCAGAGGGGGTTGGACTAGATGCCCTTTAAAGGTCCCTTCCAACCCAAACTAGTCCAAATAATATCTATAAAAAGTACTGACTAAATGCTTCACCTTACTGGAGGAAATATCAAAGCTTTTAAAGATTTTTCATAGTTTTTAACAATTTATTTAAAAACAGTAAGGCAAAATATTTAGTAATTTTTAATATTTTATTCTATTTACTTCACCTTTATAGAAATTTCACACGTCGATTGATTAGGAGATACTGGTAAAAAAATCCTCTTCCGCAGTTAAGATGGTCAAGTTTCACTTTTCAAATACTTTCCCATTAAAACAGCCACTTTAATGTAAACTTTATATATACATTTTAATAGCGTATAGTGCAATGAATGCACAAGTTTCCAACCCAGTCTACAACACTGTAAAATCAATTGTTCTCTGAATGACTGCTCATATCCACTCAGCATGAATTACTGCTTTATAAAGTACATGGATATAGTATATTGTTGCACACAAGGGAAAAAATATCTTGTTAGAAAAAGAAAAGAAAGATTCATATTTTCTACTGCTTATTCAAATTTTGTGTACTAGAAATCTCATACTTCTAATTGTTTCACGATGTTATAGTGAACAATTCTCCCAAACAATTTTTGTGAGCTACTAGTTAGCTCATACACCTGTGTGCTTTCTTCCTTTTATTTAAAAACAAAGGATTCCCAGTAATGTCATAGTAGAATGAGTCATTCATAATCTTTAGCCTATTTATTACATATAAAAAATTATAGATGCATAGGTCCTGTAGCATACATTATTGTTACTTATAATAATCAGCAGCTACTACAAATGGCAGAAATTACAAGGTTGATTCCCACCTTAAAAGCAACAAAACCAACAAAAATCAGCATTTAGATTACCGTTATATTGTTAATTCATGTAAGGACATGTTCACAATTTTCTACTCTAACAATCATTGACTTTAAGACTAGATACTGGAATAAAACTTAGTACATACTTAGGCATGTAAGTGTCTATAAACTCAGACCCAGAGTACTGTGGTGGTTGCATCATTTGCTCTATTGACTTTTGTTCAGAGTAGAAATCAAGCACCACTGTATTCAACATGAAATATTTAACTGTTCAAAAGATTCTGAGTTCATAAACGCACATGCAGTGTTATCAATGGAAAACCTTACTAAATAAATTTCTCATTCCTAAAAATCAGGAAATGCTGGTTTACTTTAGATAAAAGGTTCTTATGAACGATATGCAACTTGGAAAAGCATTCTGGGTAATATACAATTACCTATTCCACATGTATTGCTAGATTCAACATTAACATTGAATAAATAATAGCTCTTATATTTACAGTCAGTTAAGCTACCATGAAACATCCATTTTCTTCCTAGACATCAATATCATACCATAACATAGAATTTCTGTATAAGCAAAGGACAAAAAGCAGGAAAGAAAAAAATTTCCATATTAGAAATTAAATAACTGTAATTACATTAGAGAATGGAGATTTTTTTTTCTAGATTAGAGAGTTTGAAAAGGTTAGTAACATGGCTAACAACAATAATTATAAAATTAACTGCCTTAATTACTAGTCTATAACGGAATGTTCCAAAATAGCCTTACCTTCTATAGCACCTAAATGGATGCTACAAAAATTGAACTAGCCTTTGGAAACTATTTCACTGAAATTTAACTCCAGAAAGGTATGAATTCAGTGGTATCAGTTTAGCTATCAATATGCAAGCTAAACAACACACATTAAAAAAATGAAATCCACAAAAGAAGCAATTTCATGAAGCTTTTTCAGGCTTAGAATTAAAAATAACTTAAGCCAGAGGCAGATCTTACTTTGGAGAGAGTGAGGTTCAAACCCAGCAGAGTTTTATAAATCTCCCTAAATTTTCTCTATTGTTCTGATAATAGTGACACACAATGGCTGCATAATACAACAGAGGTTTAGAAGAACAGTACTGCAAAAAAATCAGTGTCTGTTATTATCAAGATGACACAAAAAAATGATAATATTTGTTTGTTCTTGAGGATGGGTCTCAATTATCCTTCTGCATCTTTAGCATGTTTCATTTATTTATATTCACAAAATGACTAGTGCAGAATCGTTACACAGACACTACTCTTATCATGAAACCAGATTATCACCTTTTGTATAACAAGGAAAATTAACGAGAATTTCCTGCTAATCAGAGTTTTTCTTTTATTTTAAATCACTTTGTTAAAGAAAATCATTCAAACACTTGCTAAAGACTTTATATTAATAAATAGCACATTTATTACACAGCAGATGTGCTGAGAAAACACCCCCATATTTACCACCTAGTATACATTTAATTTATTCTTGCTTTCCTCTGATGATTGGCATTTATGACATACCAAATGTATTTTTATTAATTCTCTCTGTGTATGTTTAAGTAGACATTAGACTCAGATGCAGCTCCAGTTCAACAATGGAGCTACACAGCCACAACATGCCTGCTAAAGGCCCCTTACTTTACAGTTGCCAGTATATCTGCACTTGATGCAATTTGTCCTGGAAAAGAACGCAGGAAGGATAAGCAAATAAAGACAGTATTTTATATCCGAGTAATTCTCCTCAGTATCAGTGATGCCCTTTGTTCCAGAAGTATATATACTGTGAAAAGAAAGACAAGTTTAATCCCTACAGTGTTTATAGTTTTGTGGCTTTTGAATTTCTTAAAGGTATCTTTGCTCTTGTGTTTCCAGAAGCAGCAATCAGCACAATTCAATTACCTTCCTTGTAACGAACATTATTTTTTACACTTCTCCAGAGAACATTTTTATTCATCTACTGACCAAATAAAATAGTTGCAGTTTTTAAACCCTCTCTTCTCAAGAAAATCTCTCCCTGTATTCATCCTTCTACCTGACTATATGGTAATAGTAACTTTAATGAATCCACTTAGGAACTCTTAGGGTAACTCAGCTTACTACTTCTTCTGTTCATCTGTTACTAATGAATTTTACATTCCATTAGACTGCCTATTCACCTTGGCTGTTTTTCTGGAGTTCCTCAGTCTTCCATAGTACTACCTAATTCAAATAATTTGATATTACATATGAAATTTGTCTCCTCTTCAATAGCACCACTCCTAAACAGCCCACACATTAGAAGAAGATATTAATTTACTAAATTTCCATACTGAAAAAGGACCCCTCAACCTTACTCCTTCATTTATCTGAGCCCTCCAGTCTCATCCTAGAATTACTGCCACAGTATCTGAGTACCATCTGTACGAAATCAATAGCAGTAAGGCAATTTTAATGGAGCCTGCCACATTTACTTGGGAATATTTAAGGCGTCACTTCATTTTGAGAAAGTCTTTCTATAGGGGTGAGTCTGCTATTTTTCTCAAATAATGTCAAAAGTTAGATCTAGTCTGTCTCTTCTGGAAGATTAAAATCTGCATTATTCCATTTTTCTTCATTTGTAGTAATCTCATAATCTTCAAAATTTCATAATGTTTTATTATTTGAAATGTGTGTATTCATACAGTTTGTGCTGGCCTGCTACCTGCATCTAGCAAAAGGCCAAATCTTGTTTTTCCTGCTCGAGCTACAACTACAGTTATTCAAAGAACCTTTTTTTTTTTAACAAGGAAGAAAATGGTTTTAGAGTATCAGAAGCAGAAAAGTTTTTGACGAAGAAACAAGGAATTATGACAGAAACTATTCTGCAACAGTAACATGAAATTAGTACTCTGATCATAAACTACAGCCGTCACTATTGTTCTATTCTGTCCCTACTCTGCACAGCAATTTATAATACAAAATAAGATGCAGTATGTCATATACCACTGTCATGATTAGAGCAATAAATTTTAGAACGGCAAATGATGTATACATCTCTTTTATTGTATAGAACAGCTAAATGAGAAAAAAGCATCTGATGAAGGAAATAAATCATGTGTGAAATTCTTGTGAGAAAACAATCTACTTGCTTCCATAATGTATGTTATTACTAAGCAGCCTAACCAATTACAGAGGCAAAAGGTGACCCCAGTTTACAGCTGTCATATTTTGATTAAGGCAAAATAAGAGAAAAATACTTTGTAGGTGCTACTAAATCTCAACTACAGTAGATATTTTCTAGCTTAATTTCCTGCAAGCTTTTCTTGAATCATTCATTTTTATTATGGGTTTATATGTGGTTAAATTAACCCCAATGTAAGTATTTTAATTCAATCACTAAAATGGATGTTGCCTCAGTGGAAAAAAAAAATGATTTTTTTCTTTTGATTTAAATTTACTGGGAATGAATCACAGAATAATTTTGGTTGGTAGGGACCTGTGGAGATCATCCCACTCAAATCATTGCTAACTTCATAGTTTGATCAGGCTGCTTATGGCCTTCCCTAGACAAACTCTGAAAAAATGTATGAATTTATTGTATCGCATGTTTTCTTTGAATCTTTTATTCTGATTTTTAAATTCTTCAGGCTACCTTGGACTATAGGGCTTTCCTGTATCATATCAGAGCACAGCTTCCTTTTTTTATATATCTTGTTCTGAAGGATACGACTGTAGACACACTAAACTGTTAGTCACGCTAATTTAGTTTTCTGTGTGTGGGAAAAAGAGCCTCCTTCAGTTTGAAAGTACCGGAAAATTCAGAATTCAGCTTACATTTTCCCAAAGTGTATTGCTAGTTGCCAATTTTTATAGAAACCAAAAAAGAATTCTTCTCCATGATGATGAGAATATAAAAATACTACAGAGCACTGTCTAGCTTTAAAAAAAAAAACAAAACAAAACCAAAAAACCAAAAAAAACCAACCAACCAACCAAACAAAAGCCTAAAAAAACCCCAGCTGTGGATTTATTTATTTAGGTCATCAAGTGGTGAAAAGTAAATAGCAATATGGCTATTTTTATAACAAATTTCACAGTATGTCAGGGAAAGTTTTCTCTCCAAAAAGCCATTTTAGCTAAATAGATTCAGCTCCAATAGGGATATTTTTATTACTGAATTAGGTAAGCCTTCTCAGTTAGTAGTAATTAAAACACTAAAGTCAAAATAATGTTTATGTGCTCCACTTTTGCTTCATGAGTGAAGACAAGCCAGTAGTAACTAAGAAGGAAATGTTCAGCGGGGGCAAGAGTGGAATAAAACAAGCTAAGTCTAAGGCATAACTTCCACATTTGTAATGCCCAGGATCCAAGGGTGCTGGGAATAACTCTTAAGAGACAAGACTTTCTCAAGCATAGTCAGTTCTCAGTCATCCACAGGGAAAAAACAAATAACCTGGATAATATATAACCTGATCTGGATAATCTGCTGAGGATCCCCAATTATTTGTTCTGGCTTCCTCACAAGGAAATCTAGGCATTGAAGAGGACAGTGAACACAACCTGCAGCGAGAATGCTGTAGGATACACGAGGGACAGACATTTTGCCTTTTAACTCCATGCCACATGAAAGCAGCCCATTTTCAGACCTGAACAGAACTTTGAAGTAGTATGGACATGGTTTTGCAGCACTGCATATAAGAAAATATTGCCCTATAGTCCTGAGCTGTTTGTGCATGGAATGAGCTTGGTGATTATCTTAGAACAGCACTAACAGATTTTCAAAGTGTCATTAAGTTACTGACACAATCCAGTTTAACCTCCTACAAATCATGCAACTTCAGTCCCTGAGCTCGACTTACTGTTGAACTAGAGCATATAGTTCAGTTTAATTTTTGAATTAAAAACTTAAAATATGGAGAACTTTCTGTTGCAATGTTATAATGCAGAGTTGAAAGGCCACAATAAAAAAAAGGGGGTTGCATTTTTAGTTTAACTGGTTGATCCATATGTTATGAAGAAAAAAATAATGCAAGTGACCTCCAAACAATGTCTGCCACTATCTGTGACTTGAAACTCAGCAAAACTTCTCATTGAATAAATTTTAAAAAATAAGACAGCATATCCTTTGAAGAGAACAAATTGAGATTTGTATCTAGGAGTGAGATTTAGAAAGAAGACTAACCAAAACTTAATTTAGATTTCAACTGTCTTAAAGTATTACCTCCCCATATATAAAGAATTGATTTGTGTTTTGATTTATATCTAAGATATCACCTAAGACACCACATAAAACGTTGAAAGACATTTTTCCTTTTTTTAATTTAGTGAACAAGCTCATATAAAACCTTTATTAGACAGCAGTTTTCTTGAAAGACTGACAAACAGAATCAAGGACAAGCAGAAATTCCCTTCCTTATTTCTGCCAGGCATTTTGTTTTGTCTCACTCTCTTTACTTTCAAATTCTCTTTCAGTCCAAGACAACTTCATTACACAAAAACTTGTGGGGGCGGGAGGAGGGCAGAGAGCAAGAATAAAAAGAAAAAACATTTAGACTTTAAGATAATAATACCAACTGAAGTTTACCTCCTTACCCCTTACAGTAAGATTTTTTAAAAATATATCTAGAAAGCAAGTGAAAGGAGAAGAAGGAAGGAGCTTTTTCTGTGCAAAAACCACGCCGTTTCAGGATTCTGTTGGAGAAGATGCTTTCTTCTCTACATTTTTCCTCTACCTGAACTGTTGGTCTTCCTCTTCAGCATTCTACACTCATTTAGTTTTAAGTCTAAATTCCCTATGGGTCCATTAAGTATGTTGCTAGGCAAACAGTCCAGTAGCAAGTGTAAAACAGGAGGTTTGGATGGGAGCCAGTTTTACAGGTCACTACACTGTAAACCTTCACATCATTAGAGAAGAAACTAGTCTTGCTAACTGCAACTATTAGGATTGGTATTCTTTCATTTCTCTGAAAAGACTGAGAGTCATTCATACTATACTAAGTTTTCAATAATGGATATTTCTAAATCAAAGGCATCAATAAGTATAGTATTTTTCCATATACTAGAAGAGTATAATTCTCTGCTCATTGAAAGTTTTAATACTTTCAATAATCTACCAAGTGTTTAGATTAATACAGTCATAGCCACGTTAAACATGTACAATTACCATGCAACGGACTTCTAGTTTACTAACTTGAAAAGCACATACAGCATAACAGAGGGCTTAGCCCTATGTAAGCAGTATGTATTGTGTTTTCTTTCTTTTCTTTATTTTAATGACAATAAATCAAAGCAGACCTAGTCACACAAAATTAGCCTGCTACCACACTATCTGATTCAGGAATGTGCCATCTCTTACACTGAAGTATTGTTTCTTTGCTGTAATGTATCATTCTCTTGAAACTGAGCACATAAACTCTTCAGAGTGATCCTTATATTAATTCAAACACAGAACACTGAGAACAGCAAACTGCAGAGTCCTGCTGATGTGACCACACTGCATTACCATGTCAAAGAACTGCTGCTCCGACTATGAAGTTCAAAAATAAATAAATATGGTCCCAGAAATGAGAGGATTTCAGTATCATTGTTCTTACAGGCTGGAAATGCAGCAGTGAAAGAAAGCAGCACGCAAAACTGAAAAATCAAGGCAGATCCACAAGAAAAACCTATGACTTGAACAGGTATATGTTAAGGTTTCTTTAGTTACTAGTTTGACATCAGAGCACTTCTGAGCTGAAGAAACAACGTGAACCAGAGCAAAATAAAAACATTTCCTCTGTGAAATTTATACATTTAGGGGAAAAAATATGTGTTAAAATATATATCATTGGAACTGTATCATCACAAAAGTCATTCAGAAAGCAAAGCACTCATGATATCAACTAGTTCTCCAAGTTTCTCTGTTCTGTTCTTTGTCTGTTCGTTATCAGTAACATTTTAACTTCTATGGTAGTAAAAGTGCACCAATAATCTCCATTTATGTTTTCAGGTACAAGGAAAAGAAAAATGGGTTTGGACATAAGAAACGAAAATGCATAAGCTGAAAGATTATCACGGTCAAAGGTACAGAGATTTAAGCAATGACAGTAATGCCAGGGATTTCTCATCACTAGCAAGTGCAAGGAAAATATTGGCAACATTTTCCCAATTAAGTCCTAGATAATCTTGTGTACCCCCTAATTTGTTGGTCCTCGTATGATTTTTTCAGTCTTAACATGATAGTCTGTATATATTTACTTCTCCATAAGTGCAAAGAAATTTCAAGCAAAGAAACTGATTTTTATAATATTACTATAATCTTGAAAGAAGGTTTAGAATTTGTCTACTTATCCTGTCAATGCTTGAGGAAAAATATCTCTCAGAATTATTTAAAATCTCTGATGTATCTATGTTTGGGCTTGACCAGGCAAGATGGTAACTTATGCTTCTAGTTTTACAAACAACAACTTCCTTGTGTTATTTGGGCTTTTTTTGAAGCAAGATTAGCAGAAGTAACTCATGATCTCTCACTGATTCTACTCAAGCAAATTCTTAAATCCGTCTAATCTATGTACGTAAACAAAGATGCCAGAAGGGCTCGTTAAAGTACCCCTTTTTACAAAACCTTGAGTGCTTAAAAAACCCTGCTGGTACTAACATCAGGTTTTTCAACTGCTCTTAAAAATTTGGCATTATAATTTGCATTCAAAAGACAAAGATTAGGTACCAGATACTAGTAAACCCTACGTTGATACAAGCCTCAGAACTACTAGCAAATTGTTAAACTGAAGAACAAAGGCTGGTACCTGATATTCGCTAGTTTTATGGGAATTCTGTTAAGAAACTTGATTTACATGTCTTGACGAAAAAGCAACATAGCATTTGTCTCTCAACGTGCACTTAACAAACACAATCATCAGACTGTTAGTGGTGCACTGCTTTTTTTTCATAGACAAATGTCTGGGCTCTGAGGGCACCCAGAGGCCACAATGTCCCTGCTCGCCTCCCCATGGATGGACTTTGGACCTTCACTGTGGCCTGTCTCCAGCCCCGTCTCTGGTCCCATCAGCTTTTGCTGCTGACAGGACTCCTGTGATGGGCCTTGATCCCGGCTCATCATTTGCTGCGGCCAGGACGATGACGACTGTGGATAGACCCCAATACCAGATTCTGGCTCTGCTCCTGTGTTTGCACCCCTCGGTGAGGGCACAGGGTCCCCTTGGCCCATCCCCCTCGCAGACCTGCCCTGCTCTTGCTGCTCCCTGACAGCAGATATAGGAACATGCTTGTGTTGTTGCAAAATCATTAGATTTTTGTTATAGTAGAAAATAAAATGTTAGTGTTGTGTATTCTGAAATTTGTAACCACAGAACCCTCACCAGATAATTATTGATTTGTATTAAGAAATTAATAGAAACTAGATGAATCAGTGAAGAATAGACTAGAGGTATTTTGGTTTGAGTTTTGTAGCCTTAGGAACTGTGTTTGTTAGTTATTATGTTTTGTTAAGCTCTGTGAAATTAAGGGAACTTGCCATAGAAACCTGTTACACACCAGTGATGCTGCTTGGAAAATCCCCTTACCTTTCACATCTTGATTTGAATATCAAGAATTCCAATCAATAGACATTGGTAGAAGTGATTAATGATTATTTTAGGGTATGAGTATTGATAAAAATATATATGTGATCGAAGAAAAACTTGATATAAAGGTTAGATCTAATAACAAGTATAGTATGTATTTATGTTAAGCACTGCATGTACCAGTAACTAGACATGATCTAACTACCAATCAATTTTGAACTAACCATTATACAATGAAACAATGAAGCATTGTGGACAAGCAGGAGGTTCTTGACAAGAAAGCGATGAACTGTAGGCCTGGTCAGCAAACCGAGAAAACCACCTGGAACTGCCAGGATTAAAGGAGAAGTAGGCAAAAGGTAATTTCAGCAGGGGGAGACTGCGACTGCCGACTCATTGACCACCTACCCAAATAATACCACCTACTCAAAAGAGAACAATGGAAGAGGAAGACAGGGTCTGCGCACTAATTTACATAGGAGGCGAGGAACGTGTGACCAATCATTAAAGAGTATAACAATGAATATGTATTAATTGTTTGAATATGTAATAATCGGTGTATATAAAATTGGAGAGTTTTAATGCAAAGGTGGACACGTCTTTGGAGGAGTTATCCCCCGTGTCCCCAGCACTGCAATAAAGAAGTGCCTGCTCACCCACGCTGTATAGATGAGTTTTTCCAGTTACAGACTGGTAACAGTGTTAACTCATGATTTTACAGGAACGATGAAGGCTTTGCTCTTCAGCCTGGGCCCATATGGAGTAGATCTTCTCTAGCCACACTGGAAGCTTAGAAAGGTCATATGCAAACAGCAAACAGGTGTCCATCTTGAACTCAGCCAGGTGTTATTTTCTTATTAATGCGTTTCGGCACCAAAATATCTTCTTAAACCTGGCCATCAATTATTTGCTAATTCATGTTTTTGAACTGACTAAATAATATTAAACACTCTAATTGACTGAGTTTTCCTGATATTTTTTTTAAGTTCACAGAGATACCTTCTTGTTTCATTCGTATTCTTGTTTCCACTGTTGCTGCATCAAGAAAAAAACAAACAAAATATTTCATAAACATGACTTCACAAACAGAAGTTAGAAGTTGTAATGAGGCAGTTCATTTTGTCAGAACTTGAATGGCCTGAGAAATCTGTGAAGTATGTCCTCATTGAAAATCATACCAATAACAAAGGAATTAAACAACTCATTTCTGCAGATATGCAGTCTACTTTTTTGGTACACTCTTAATACGCATAGACAATACCCATATAATGAATTTTTTTGCAAGTGATTTTCTGCTGTCAGTGCATCACAGAGATGCCTAAAGTAGTTCTAAATGGGCTACTCGGTTGCTGAGCTAGCGTAACCATGTTGGCACAGCCACTGCATAATGTAATCAGACCATTAGTTGCAATACATTTTTGAAGATAGTGGTATATTTAGGAATTATTTTTGATAAGCTATATGAACCTAAAGAATCTCAGTTGCCTCAAAAAGGCAATTCCATTTGGAACACAACAGGACAGGACAATTTGGACTTGTGTAAAGAAATAACCATATCTTCTCTAGACAAAAAGGATAATCATAGAATCATATAGAATCATAGAATGGTTTAGGTTGGAAGGGACCTTACACTTCATCTAGTTCCAAACCCCCTGCCATGGGCAAGGACACCTCCCACTAGACCTGGTTGCTCAAAGCCCCATCCAGCCTAGCCTTGAACAGTTCCAGGGATGGGGCCTCCACAGCTTCTCTTGGCAACCTGTTCCAGTGCCTCACCACTCTCATAGTAAAAAATTTCTTCCTTCTAATCTAAACCTACCCTCTTCCAGCTTGAAGCCATTACCCCTCGTCCTATCACTACATGCCCTTGTAAAAAGTACCTCTCCAGCTTTCCTGTAGGCCCCTTTCAGATACTGGAAGGCTGCTATAAGGTCTCCCCGGAGCCTTCTCTTCTCCAGGCTGAACAACCCCAACTCTCTCAGCCTGTTCTCACAGCAGACGTGCTCTAGCCCTCTGATCATCTTTGTGGCCCTTCTCTGGACCCACTCCAACAGGTCCATGTCCTTCTTATGCTGGGGCTCCAGAGCTGGACACAGCATTCCAGGTGGGGTCTCACGAGAGTGGAGTAGAGGGGCAGAATCACCTCCCTCGACCTGCTGCCCATGCTTCTTTTGATGCAGCCCAGGATGCGGCTGGCCTTCTGGGCTGCGAGTGCACATTGCCGGCTCATGTTGAGCTTCTCATCTACCAACACTCCCATGTCCCTCTCCTCAAGCCTGCTCTCAATCCATTCTCTGCCCAGCTGCTATTTGTGCTGGGGATTGCCCTGACCCATGTGCGGGAACACTTGGCCTCGTTGAACTTCATGAGGTTGGCATGGGCCCACCTCTCAAGCCTGTCTAGGTTCCTCTGGATGGTATTCCTTCCCTCCAGCGTGTCGACCACTCCACATAGCTTGGTGTCATCAGCAAACTTGCTGAGGGGGCACTCAGTCCCAACATCCATGTCGCCAACAAAGATGTTAAACAGCACCAGTCCCAGTACCAACCCCTGAGGAACACCACTTGTCACTGTTCACCACTTGGACATTGATCTGTTGACCGCAACTCTTTGAATGCAACTGTCCAGGCAATTCCTTATCCACTAAGTGGTCCATCCATCAAATCCATGTCTCTCCAATTTAGAGACCAGGATGTCAGTGGGACTGTGTCAAACGCCTTGCACAAGTCCAGGTAGATGAAATCTGTTGCTCTTCCCTTATCCCCCAAGGCTGTAATGCCATCATAAACGGCCACCAAATTTATCAGGCATGATTAGCCCTTAGTGAAGCCATGTTGGCTGCCACCAATCACCTTATTTTCCATGTGCCTTAGCAGAGTTTCCAAGAGGATCTGCTCCATGATCTTGCCAGGCACAGAGGTGAAACTGACCAGCCTGTAGTTACCCAGGTCTTCTTTTTTACCTTTTTTAAAAAATGGGGGGCTATGGTTCCCCTTTTCCAGACAGTGGGAACTTCGCCACACTGCCACGACTTCTCAAATATGGTGGAGAGTGGCTTGGCAACCTCATCCACCAGTTCTCTTGGGACCCATGGATGAATCTCCCCCATGTACTTGTGCACCTTGAGGTTCCTCAGCTGGTCTTGGACCTGGTCTTCTCCTATAGTGGACGGTACCTCATTCTCCCAGTCCCAGGCTTTACCTTCTGCAACTTTGGCAGTGTGGTTAGAGCCTTTACCAGTGAAGACTGAAGCAAAAAAGTCATTGAGCACCTCCGCCTCCTCCATGTCCCAGGTGACCAGGTCTCCCGTTTCCTCCTTGAGTGGACCCACATTTTCCCTAGTCTTCCTTTTGTCCCTGATATACCTATAGAAGGCTTTCTTGTTGCCCCTTACGTCCCTGGCCAGATTGATCTCTATCTGGGCTTTAGCTTTCCTTACCTGATCCCCATCTGCCTGGACAATTTCTCTGTATTCCTCCCAGGCTACCTGTCCTTGCTTCCACCCTCTGTAGGCTTCCTTCTTCTGTTTGAGATTGTCCAGGAGCTCCTTGTTCATCCACGCAGGCTTCCTGGCATTTTTGCCTGACTTCCTCTTTGATGGGATGCATCGCTCCAGAGCTTTGTGGAGGTGGTCCTTAAATATTACCCAGCTTTTTTGGGCCCCTCTTCCTTCCAGGGCTCTATCCCACTGTACTCCATCAAGCAGATCCCTGAAGAGGTGGAAGTCTGCTCTCCTGAAGTCCAGGGTAGCAAGCTTACCCCCTCCTTGCCACCCTAAGGATCTTGAACTCCACCATCTCATGATCACTGCAGCCAAGGCTGCTCTTGAGCGTGACATTCCCCACCTGCCTGTCCTTGTCAGTGAGAACAAGGTCCAGCATGGCACCTCTCCTCATTTGTTAATAAGTAAAACATACTTTAATAAAGCATAATAGAAGAGAACCTTTGCATGCTGCAACAGTAAATGGAGTACTGTCTAGCGTATGCTGCCTAAATCAATAGAATTTAAAGGAAAAACAGCTTTCTAACAACAAACAGTCAAACAGACTCATCTAATCAATATCAGAAGTAATGAATTTACCATGCACCTCATATTTCTAAAGTGGTCTTTATGAAAGTTTAGAATTATTATACACTTTAAATCAAACCACAACCTAGCATTTTCAAAAAAAAAAAATTAGATAATATATGGGAAAACTGAAGACGCATTAAAACAAAAATCATGCACTCAAAATGTTCAAACCAAACACAATAGTTTATACTACACAATTACATCAACGGCCCTATCATTTTAAAAAAGTCCGTAAAGATGCTACAAAGAAATTTAATGGAAATTTATAGAAAAACAATCCTATAGCACATACACTTTTGCTGGAAGTTAAGCACTACATTAACATTGTGCTTCGTGTTCTAAAGAATGTAACAGCCTCTCTTCCTTAATTGCACCTAGATATTTCCTCCACCAATCACAATCAAATCAAGAAAAAACACAAATGTGTTTACAGTGTCTGCCCACCAAAAAAGTAAACTTCACTACAAACACACTACTTGCTGCTGATTAAACAGTTAAATTTCATCTTGCTCCTCTTTGTAACAGGCCAAATTAAAATCTTCATCTCACAAACATTGGCCATGTGGTAATATGAGAAGGTAAGCCTGTCACTAAGTGCTTTTACTTATAGATGCAGCTCTGAAAATCACAGATTAAGCCAAGTTAAAAGTTGGAGACTTGTAGCCATGTTTTGTAAGTTTCAAATCTCACCATAAATGAGATTTTTAAAAAATTATGCTTGCTACATGGAATGATAAAGTTGACATACTAGACAGAAGTTATTTTTAATCTGTTATTGTTTTCATTTTGGGACATATTCAGTGTTTTGTTTTATTTTTTCAAAGACAATTTTTGTATTTACCACTTTCTGTATTTAGTAAAATGAAAACATAGCAAACATATTTATTTGTAAAGCCTTGAGGTCATCCTGACTTTGCCAGCTGCAAGAGAAACTTAATCCAAGCAAAAACTGAAGTGCTTTTAAATGTAAAATGTGCTTGCTTTCACATGAGCAAGCAGCCCGCAGGTAAAAAATGCCTGCCATAGACTCAAAAGATAATGGTGGGATTTCAAGCTCTCTTTTCAGAATATTTGTAACTAAATTTGTTGATCAGAAGTCCACTGAATATCATAATGAATCATACTATAATATGTGATGGGCACAGATGTGAGATCTGACAACAGGATGCCATTTTTCTGCTCACATTTTTTTTAAATTAGAAAATGTAACCATTTCCTCTCACAGCTGATGTTATGTTGGCTAATTTCTATTTTGTGAAAATGTAGAAAAAGGAGGAGGGGGAGGGCAACAACAGACTAATGATATCACGTTGCCTAAAGAATGTTTTTGGCCTGAAAACATTAAGATATTTTACAAGAGTTGCCACCATGCCCGTGAGCGTTGCTGGCTTGGACCGAGCATTTCTGAAACTGAAAGCTGTTACCATGTACATTTTAGCCTACATAAAATTAGACTGAGACGCACCATCAGTAAGGAGACAGTGTAGATAAAAGCCTACAAAACTTCTAACTTAATTGAGAATATCCAAAAGTACCTAATCTTTCTAGCAAACAGCTGGAGGCAGAGGGGTAGCAAAGAGAATATACAGCCATCAGATACGGACAGGCGTTCCTGGTTTTCTGTGCTCAAGACCTGAACATCACATAACATTGCATTTCCAGTCCTGCATCACTGAAAGACTTCAGTCCATAAAGATGTAAGTATAAGTTTTGTGCCATTAAAAGCCTTTTTAACCTGTCAGCACAGCACAGACATTTTTAGTGTACACATACATCAGGCTTCACAGATTTGGACTATCTGAGGGGCTTGGGGATTTTTTTCTTGAGCTCCAGCAAGAAGATACTTTAAGGTTTTCTTAGGCATTTACTACTGTTATCTGAATTTCTTCATTTTTTAATTTGTATTTTAACATCTGTATAGTTGGTTGAATAAAACAGGAGCCTTTGATATTTATTGTGTCATATTATTTTTGTTCAGTGATACTGGGACAGCCACCAGGAACTAGTAGATATGGTTGCAAATCAGAAGTGTTCCAAGAATCAGTTAATTTCATAAGTCCTGTTAAATGCAGTTGCTAGACTTATTTCACCCATAGTTCTTTGCCTTCTGTTATTTAGCAGATGTTAAAAAATTCAAGAAACCCTAATCACTGACTGAAAACTTAATGAATAGTAATTAATGATTACTAAATCCGAGAATTTATACAGTTCCTTTAAAACTATTGAGATAAAGAATGAAAACACACATTCAAAAAAGTAGTCCATAAGTAAACTGCTAAAAATATTTAAGAATGTTTTAAAATTAATTAACAATTTGAAATATATGCCTTCATTTCTGGATACCGACCTTTCTCCTACTCATTTGTTCCACCTAGTCAAATCTAATGCTGGGAAACAGATCAGTAAGTAATGATTCACCCAGGTAGAAACGTGCTACATGGATGAGTGTGTGTTTCATTATACTAAATTCAGGGTTACACATAACTGAGGCATGAATTCCACAAAAGATGAAATTTTTCTCACCATTGACAAGAAGGAGGATAGCACATAATTTTATTCACAATCCTCTCTATGCACTTATACTATTCAAGCAGTATATTTAATGCTTGCATGGTTGAGAAAGTCAGAGACACACAGATGGAAACTAAGCAGCTAGACAGAAACAGTAAAATATCAAAGGTATACTCAGGTTAGATCACAGTATTCTATAGAAGTTCTTTACAATATGTAAGAAGAAAAACCTCTCTACTAGGTCAACATTTTCATTGACTTCAGTGGGATAGCATTTCATCCTGAAAAATTAGTATTAGAGGAATATACAGTTCCCTGGTTAGGTAGCCCAAGTTCTATACACATATCAATTTCCCCTTGGCTATCATTCTCTGTTAGTCAAGCCTCCTAGCCGAGCCATCAGTAAAAATGTCAGAAACATTTCACTTACTCTGCCAAAATAATTAAAAACTGGATCTCTCTTCCCCAACCTGTCCAATTCTTCACACTCTTGCCAGCCTTAACAGGCCTCCAAATCCAGCCAATCCACACCAAATAAGTTTACATTTACAATTGTGTTTGAAAAGCTAATTTCACAGAAACCTTAGATCATACGAAAAATGAACTGTTTAACCTTTTGGTAGTAGGTATTGGCAGCACAGTAAGAAAGTTTATTCTGCTTGACATATACTTAATATGACTTTACCAGAAATCAATTTTCAAGCAAGACTTCAAAAAACTGTTGTTACATAGGTATGCATAAGGGAAAATTGCTATCAGTTGGATAGTGTAGTCTTATTCTGTTCACTCACTAAGATTTTTTCTGTGGTTACACTGAGCAGGAACCCAACTGATTTACTAGGAATCTGGGTATTCAGAAACTTCATATGAAGACAGATATGAGTTCAGATTACAAAATTCAAATTTTTTCAAAAAATTATTAAACATACTGTGCATTTCTGCATTAGAGACTACAAAATTGATGCTGATCTAAATCTAGGTATAGAAAAAGTAAAATAGGAATATGTCTAGTCAGAGTGAAATTTGCCTGACTTAAAGTACCAGAAAATTATGCACGTAGCCGTGAACACCATTGTTCTGGCAAACTTAAAACTGTTTTTTCTTTAAATTCATTCCAGATACTCTAAGAATAAGGATCCACAGTTGCTATGCTTTCAATAAATTCCAAGGGAATCAGAATTTCAAACCAAACATTCTCCTAGTGTTTGCAATCCAATCCTTGCATGACAAGGAGAAAGGACTATGATATTAAAGCTCCATAGCCAGGAAATACAGACTTCAGTATTCCATTTTCATTTTCCAATCTGAAATAAATCACAGAA
>VFFE01007238.1:930067-963969 GCA_008921705.1 Burhinus oedicnemus | reverse complement strand
AAAATATTTTAAAAATTTTTTTTTTTTTTTTTTTTTTTTTTTTTTAAATAAAAAAAGCCATGCTACCAAGGATGAACCACCTTTGGAAAAGCAGAGCTGATAAAAAGGTTATTATTTTCCTGTCTCTATCTCCAAAGTAATGGTCTCTTCCATCCATTAGGACTTACATACATCTGCAAGCTCTCATTACAGAAATTCAGGAAAAAGGAACATATGAGTCAGTAAAAAAACTTGAGAAGGTTAAGAAAACAGAAGGAAAAAAACAACTATGGAAAAAATGCAAACTGATATAAATATTTCATGCCAACTTAAGTATCTGGATGACTCAGTATTAGTTGAACATCAAACTGCAATTTGCTCATCACTCATAGTTTTGGCTCCCTATAGTACTAGTACAAAACAACAGACAATTGTGCAGCAACAAACAGGCACGTACCTATCACAAACCATACCAGCATTCTAGCTGTATGGTGTTTTTTTCCCACTTAGAGAAATTTATTTCTAAACCATCCACTTAATACTTGAACCGGATGCTTAAACTGCTGTATTTTCACATATGTCTGACCAGAGTTATATTTAGCCATCATCAAAGGAGGTCATTACTTGGCCTGTCAGGCTAGTAAAGGCAACAAAATATGGAAGGAGGAGACAGATCTGAAGCATCACTCTCCTTAAGGAAGCACAGTGCTGACGGTAATGAAACTAGCTGGCAGTTTATGGGGCACATGGCCATGTAGTTGATCTCATCTAGTCCTTCCAAAGGAGAGAGATGCTGAGAAGGCAGTGAGTTGCCCAGTGGTCACAGGGACAGAGTGAAGCACCTCTTATGTCCCCTTTTAATCAATGTCCCTACATCATTCAAAGGCATGGGGTACAAACATCTGACATTTATTTGCAGAAGCTGGGATAAAGGCAAGCACAGCTGGCTTGTTGCTGGGGCAGTGAGTTCACTTAAAAGAGGCCATCATGCCAACGGGTAGGGGAGGGAGGACAGAGAACGGCAGCTGTTCTGCTTCAGCAAAATTTTACTATTCATTAGATGAGGGCAAAATAAAGCATTTTATCTTTCCTCTCAAGGGGGCAAAATTAAATTTTTCCAACACTGCTGAGTAACACCAAGATGTGACACACCTAAACTAATGAAGCCAAGAACTGTTGCATTTTTAAAACACACATTATCTACACTTGGCTAGTAGCCTATTCAGTGATACTTTGTATCACCATATAATTACAAACCTATAAAATCTCCATTAAATTCACACCAGTAAACATTTCTTTGAATTGAGTGAAATAAAGCATTTTGATGTATGCTACTCTCAGCATTTATCATAGATATTAGAAATATATTCAGTAGACCAGATAACAAAAAAGTCATAATTCCACAAGAACCAAAGTAGCAGAGCGCTTAATTGCCTCAGACCAATAAAGGAAAAATTATGGCAGAATCAATTAAAAATATATTAAACAAATGTATTTTAGGTGGCAGCACCCTACCTTCATTTTAGTGCATATTTCCTCGGGTTGTATGACCTTGCTAGTTTTACATCAGAAACTGAGGGATATAAAGAGATAACTACAGTCACTGCCTTATGGATTCCAATATAGCCTAGAAGGTAAAACCAGAAAAAAAACCCAACATAAAATATAACCTATACTTTTTGGAAGGGATTAGAGTTTTTCTTCAGAATTACTT
Organism: Burhinus oedicnemus; assembly: GCA_008921705.1. Classification (NCBI taxonomy): domain Eukaryota; kingdom Metazoa; phylum Chordata; class Aves; order Charadriiformes; family Burhinidae; genus Burhinus; species Burhinus oedicnemus. The sequence goes on along the minus strand of VFFE01007238.1, from coordinate 962,276 downwards.
TCCATTTTTTCTCTACTCACAAAAATTTTTATTTTAAAAAAAGTCTTCTCTAGATGAGAAGCACCAAAATGGCTGTTTCCTAAAGCACTGAATATTTAAAATGTTCCTGGAAAGCCCTGATAAATGACAGGGATCATTTGTGAGTGTCATATCTTTCTCAGTCTCTTCTGCTTTAGAGACCTTGGAACCTGATCTTTTAATCGCTGTATGCCAAAAAAAGGGCCCTATGACAAGCATAATGATCCACCCAGACTGCAGCTAGCTGTAAATTAGTTAAGAACAAAGAGGAGTGGAGGACTCAGGAAACCTGCCACAATCTTTTTGTGGGGTTTGCACTTTTCTTGAATGGATGTAGACAGATGTTCTAATTTCCCAAAGGATGTCTAGTCCACGGACCCATCTTCATTGTATCACAGTCACAAGCTACAATATTTCAAAAGTTCTGGCAGACATTTCTCTGATATGCTCACTCCATTAAAATATTGAAGACATACAAGATGGAACATTAAGAGTTTGTGCAAAAGGAATACCTGGAATCAAAAGTTCCTCACATACATCTTCATGCTATCGTCAACAGATGGCAACTTCTAGCTTCCAAACTCTCACTTATATTAAAATAGAGGAATTATTTTCCTTTTTTTTAAGCCACATAAAATGATGTTTAAAAACCAGCAAAAATAAAAATCGTATGTGAGAATATTATGTGTAATTGTATAAACAAACATAATTATTTATAGAAATACACACATTCAATCAAGAAAGGAACCTATAACTTTATCCAGTAACAATATATCTGCAAAACCATGATTTAGTAGCTCAGTACAAATATTGAACACTGAATATTCAACTTCCAAAAGGAAATATTCATAATTTAATTACGTTGCTTTATTAAATACATGTAGAGAAAATAATCAATTAAACCATTGACATATGTCACAATCAGGAAAAGAGGCTGCATTTGAGGGAGACAAAAGTATTCCTGAACCATTCAAGCAGACATCATTAGAATTTAAAACAGAAAATACCAACATATAAACAAAAAAAGCATGAATGAGCCCCAAAAGTGCAGGGAATCGAACTCATCCATCTTGTTTAAGACCTTAGATTGAAGCTAAGGGAAGTCAACGCAAGACTTTCCAGGTTTCTTGAGAAGAAATACGACCATCTCCAAGCACATAGAAGTCTGCCTTCCTTCCCTACCTCTCTTCTCTCATCAAAAAAAAAAAATCCTATCCAAAAAGTCCAAATACATTCTAGTTGTAAATCCTCTTAAAAGATAAGATTATGTCTGAAATCAGTGTATGTTATGCTGGAGAGGTTTTCAGCCACCTACGTAAAAAGTTTTGGCTGGTGTAGTGGCATGACAGCTACAGGCTCAGCTGCCAGCTACAACTTCCTAGTTCATGCACAGACACACTGGGTGTGGATCACCGAAGACGGATGCCTTCAGGGTAACGTGTATCCAAATACTGCTGTAGTGCCCTTGACTATTTTATAGAGCAACAACAGTATCACTTCTAGCACAAGAAGGCCATTTTGCTCTTCCAGCCAAACATCAAGGAATGCAGCTGCAAGACAGAAAGGGGCAGACGCTATATAGGAGATAGCAATCCAAAGCATTACAGTATGTAATGAAGAATATGGTCTCCTTGCCCTTTACTGTATACATTTTCAACCACTGAATTGCAGGGTACCTCCTCCTTCTTATTGATAGGAGAAGGAAGGAACTCCTTTTTTTGAGTGTAAAATTATTTTTCCTTCTTGTTCTAAAAAGGAATAATTTCTAATCAAATTAAGATAATTTAAATTTACAAAATTGCCCTCAAATATCAACAAGAAGTAGTAGCATTAGATTTGGATGAATACCTTCATAAGAACATATAAAATTCATACTATAGCTGAAAAAATAAAATATACATATTCATTGCACATATATAATTTAGCTTTCTAAGTGTAAACATTGCAACAAGAAGTTTTATCACTGATTGCTGCTCTAATAATGTTCCAAATGCCAGCTTGAAAATTAAACATTCACAAGAATACAACTAAAATGAAACCTCCACTCCCAAAATAAATTAAAAAAAACAAACTGTGATAAATAAGTGAATCAAAGAAGTATTCCTGCTGCATTTGTCCAGTTCTTTTTTCCCATATGGTATCTTATTTGTCATATGGAGGCTGCAAAAATACCCTTTTAGAGAATAAATTAGAAAAATGAAGCATAAACAATAAAGCGTGCTCAGCAGTCATGTTTTCCAGTGCACTGTAGGGTAGCTGCAGGAATTTTCCATGCTGTGAGTGTTAATGAGACCCTCCATAGGCACCATTAATACATAAAAGCAATCACCTATAATTCACCTTTTCAAATCTGTACTTCTTGAATTTAGTAACTGGAAGCAAAATAGGAAGCATCATGCAAACATCCCCATTTGCTGATATGCAACCATTAGCCAAAAAGGGACTGACAACAGAAAAGATACCGTAATACATAAATGCTTCAATAATCAAACACAGAGTCCAGAAGCGCTTGGAGAACATGCAGAGTTTTGAAGAGTACAAAACTGTCTCTAAACATATGGTTTTCCTGATGGAAGAAAACATACTTATAGGAATTACTAATTAGCTAAAACTGGCTGGATTCAAGATACTTAGGTACTTAGAATGGAATGGTTATCTGACCAAACTCTATAATGACAGTAATCTGGCATGAAGAAAACTCATAAAAATTTCACACAGTTTATTTCCAAGTTGTGGTTTACTTTTATAACATTTATTTAAATGAAAGGGGGAAAAAATTCAAATTTTCCACACAGATGCCATGGAAGTTCTGGCTAACTGGTGCCAGCATGAGGCAATTGTCACTAACCAGTACCTCACATGAGCAAGTTTCTAAACCAGGCGCTGGACTTCAGCCAAAGACAGCTCCACCAACCTGTGAAGGACCTTTTGGTAGAAGTCCTTTGTCTCTATTCCATTTCTGAACTGCCAGCCCTCTGGGCAAAGACATGAGTAAGGTCCGTCAGTCCCTAATACTTGACAAATTTTAAAGTGAAAGAATATTAGTTCTTTCTGCCAAAACTGCACAGCTTAGGATATTTTGCTATATTTAGTGACAGAAATGTGAAACAACATGCCTGATAGCTATCTTGCACTCTGATCTGGGTTCAAAGCGATTTCTCTGTTCCAGTTACTGGCCAGTTTCTACATAATTTGAGCAGATACCCAGAAATGAGATGCATTTTTTTAAACAAGGCCCACCTCTTCCACAAAATGGACACTGACTTGTGGTAAAAGCTTGCTTCAGGTCACCTTTTCTCAGCTGCATTTCTGCTTCTGTTGATGCAAATTAACCCTTGGGTTTCCCACAGTTCTCATTACCAATAACCAATTCAGGCAGGACATCCTTTATCGACGCAGTCCTTTTTGGTACAGTACAATCCATTGCCAGGTTGTCGCAGATGGAAGTATTTGACACAGTTATGGTTTAGCAGCAATTCAAAATCTGTTAGTGATTTGAGGTAGATCAAGAGGTTGAATTTTAGCAGCACTTAATCATTAACTGATTTAAAGATTTACAAAGTGATTTAACTAAATTACTGAACAGCAACTTGATTACAGATTCAAAGATGAAAAGATTCACACTAACTTACTGTAAGGTACTCCAAGCCAGTACATACACACATGGGCAAAAGCACAGACCTCAAATTAATGCATATACATATAAGCAAAGCATATAAGTGTGCATGCACACACACACACCAGTTTATAACTGCTGAGATCAAAGATCTCTTAATATTGCATGACTTTTAACGAGCTGGCAGGTACCCCTTCTAATTCCCATGTGTGCACAGACAAATAGAAGAACATCCATAAAGCTAATGTATATTTATCATAAACATGTAAATGGAGAGGTGGACGAAAGAGAAGCTATCCTATAGTTAAAATTTCCCTTTTCTTGAGTTAGAGTAAATACTCACAATACATCAGCATTCCTCAACAGGCGATAACTGAGGCTCGAGAGGGGTTGTCTCGCCCTGGCCTTCTAGTCCTCGAGGTGTTTGCCCGAGCGGCGTCCCAACTCAGGGGAGATACTGGCCACAGCCCCTTGCGATCCAGAAGAGCTCAAAGGGTCTTTACTGGAATTGCTACTTATAGGATCCGAGATAATTGACATTTGTCAAGTACTTTTCCACTCTGGCCCAGCTCAGACAACGGAGTATTCTGGTACTTTCCATCAGTTACGCAAGCCCAGGACTTACTAGGACTTGTGGTCCTGGTACCCCCCCTCTGTGGCCACGATCCATATGTTGTCAGGAGCGATCGATTATAGTTATTATCTTCAAATGGTAGGAGCCATGGGAACAAGGTACACTAAGAGGTTGCCGTAGTGTTCCAGTCCATCGCTCTCCACTCTTGAATCACAGAATCACAGAATCACAGGGGTTGGAAGGGACCTCTGGAAGGGGAAGGGGGGTTGCACCACCACACAGGTAAAGATACTCTTTTGAATAGTACTACCTGCTGGATGAGCCCAAGCATGTAATCTGGGCTGCAGTTCTAAGCTGAACATACCAAATACATATCAAAGATATCCCTCAAAGCCAGCTTTGCTAGGGGTTAGTTCTGGCCCTTCCCTACCCTTTCTGGCTTTGATGCCCATTAGGCCCATCACTGAGTAATTTCAGCATGCTAAGTTATCAAAGGCACTTTTATTTTGGTGGCCAGGTTAGCTTCCAGATCCCTTAGTGTGCTGCAAGAGCTCAGTCAGCATTTGATCTGAACTGAAGCATTTGAAAGAGAGTAGTAAGGGAATAGGGTGAAGGAAGATGGCGGCCAGGAGTTACAGGGGCTTGGTTGCTACCATGCTTATTTACACAATGAAATGTACTTCCTGAGTGCATTTCACTTTCATGGGAGGGAAAAATGACTGTGGCTGTACATGAGATTTTCATCCTTAAATAAAATATGACTTCGGAAATACTCATTATGCAAACACATAACTGAAAACAAGAAATGTACCTCATTACTAGCCCTTCATAGAATGAAAACATGATGATGGACAAACTTGAGAATTGTAATTTATTTGAGATAAATGATCTATCAATGTGACTTACTAGAACAGGGGGCGCCATGACAGCAGCCATTTTCATCTAAGACTAAAATTTCTTTTGCTTCCAGTTTTGGACTGGAATATCACCAGCAAGGAGTCACATACTGATATTCAGTAGTTTCAGTGAGTGGTTCATGTAATTGAAATATCATTTCCTCTCATCTGGATTCCATCAAATAACTTAGAAAAAAGTAAATTCCATCACTGTTCATGTTCCCAAACAGCAGTAGCTGAACTGCAGCTTTCAAAGGCAGAAGGCTTTATACAGTATCCCAGTGGCATGTTAAACCACTGTGTCAATTACAGTTATAATCTACATCATTTACTACATCTCCTCTACTTTCTTTTTTTTCTTTCTCTCTCCCTCTCTCTCTGTTTTTAATGAAAAAGAGAAATACTGCAGTGCCCGCCAGACGGGAAATTAGCTTAACATTAAGGACAAGTAAAATTGCATTAACACTCACCGAAAAGAGCATAGCTATTTTCTGAGTTTTTCTTACAGCTTTTCTACTATGCTGCATAGACATTTGACTAAACCAATAAATAAGCAAAGTTCAAAACGGCCTGATCCAGAGCAGAGCAAAGTCAAGGGAAAACGTCTCAACATATTTAAATTTAGACATCTGCCACAATCTCCCATTTCGAAACAACTTTGAATTACTGTCAACATGAGTGGCACAACTGTTATTACCATGAGGAGCTCATTGCCACAGGATGTTTTACAGACCAAAAGTCTGAAGACGTACAAAAAGGGTCACCAGAATTAATGGAAGGGGAATATTAAATTAGATCAGAGATATTAAACAACACAATACAAATGCAACCTGTGGCTCACAGACTCCCTGAGAACCTATTTGTTGGAAGTCAGATTCATCAAGCAAAGAAACATACGATTCTTCTTCCATATGTTATAGTTTGGGCAGATTTATGGGAGTTTGTTTTGGTTTTAAATACTGTTTATGTCTTCATTCTGTCAAGAAAATTCCTTATTTCTTAAAACCCACTTACCGCAGGGAAAAAATAAAAGTAACTGAGACTGACAAAAATAAACATGTGAACCCCATAAAATGCAACATTTGTGATGCTTTCTTTTTTCGTTATGTTGGTTTTTCATTGATTGTTAGTGATATGGCACAAATAAATGGTGCATTCTGCTAGTAGTAGAATTTTTTTCCCCTGTAACAGATTCAGTAAATAATGTTCCACATATTGTGACACCAAAAGCGCTGGTGCTCTTCATCTGTTCTAACATTGTTTCAAAGAACTATACTCAAACATCAAAGGCTGTTTTTCTCGACCCAAATTTTGCACAGATATAAACTGCTATGGTAGATTAAGCTCAACATGTCAAGTTATATACATGAATCATTAGGTTTTATTTAGTGGGCATTTCTAAATATCAGCTTTCAGTGAGGTCTGTGCTGATAATTTTTTTCCCCTGTAATTACCCACTGAATTTATTTGAACTCATTTATTGCTAATTTGTCAAAATAAAGAATGACACTAGAATCAGCAACTTTATGCTAAATTGTACATCCATTTAACGCCTACGAATGCTGACCATGGAACTATATTTCTTGTGTTCCAAGAAACTTTATTGGGATGAGTTTCTCAGGACTTCAATCTTAAAAGGTCCGTTGATAGCAATATATGTTTAATCTCCCTCCATTCACAGATATAAAGTTTATAGATCAGAGATTACTTTTCACTTAAATGATGGCTTCTGTGATGGGTGTGACCTACTTTATTGTGTGGTCTTAATTGCCTCTTTTGTCTCTTCAAGTAGACTGAGTCAGATAAAACCATCTGGAGCCAGAAGATTGTGCCTTCAGTGACCTACTGAGCACCAAGAGACAGAAGGTCCAGAAGGCAGTGAGAGATGGCAGAGCAGGGAGTGCCAAGGGGAGCAGAGCACATGCAACCAGGCATCACAGGAGAAATAAAATTAGTCAGAATCAGAGGCGATGATTCAGAATTTTCTTCATCCCAGAAAGCCATGTAGTAGTTGAAACCAAGCACAGAATGAATGAAGGATCTAATTGCAAGTACTCACTGTACATGGAAAGAGTAATATTGAAAGCATGTTTATTCTGTTTTGTCTAACCTAGCCATGTGGGGTTTTTTTTCTCTCTATTTAAAAATAATTATCCATTATAAACTGGTTTTATGTGTTTAAAAATCTTTTGGTCTTTTGCAGGAGCTCCCTATAAAGAGAAGGTCAAGGCAGATTCTCTTCAAAGCTCTGGCCTTCTCAGGGAACCAAGAGAGCTTGCTAGAATTCTGCTATCAAATCTCATTGCATTAACATTTCAAGATTATATTTTTATACATTTTGTAGATTTACAATTTATAGTTTTACACAATTTATGGAGAGATGCTTTGTCTAGAGATTTAGAAAATTTAGAAAGATAATTTTATAGATCTATAAAATTTACAGACAAATCTTCTCAAGGTAAATGAGAAAAGACTCTTTATTTATTTGATATCTAACACTTATGCCAGCTGTACTTATCAGGGGAAAGAATTTCAGTTTATATCAAATTTTCTCTTTGTGCAGAATTTGCCCATTAGGGATCATATCTATATCTGATTTAATTGATCAATGCTGAATGACAAGAAAAGAAAACATATAATCATCTGAATTTCTATTATATTCAAATGAGATATTATTAAAAAGTTATGATTATGATTAAGATTATGATTACTATTTCTAGACAAGATATCACTCAGATAGAGAAGAGCTAACTTGAATGCTACCTGAAAGCTGAACAGAGGGGCAACAATAGTCTACACATACCACTCAAAAATACACAGCAAACATACAGCCTTTAAAAATGACAAATGTATATAGAATGAGCTATATCTGGTGTTCACTGAATAACTAGAACAAAGTATGAGTGCAGGTCAACTTTCTAGCTCTAGAGGAAGAGTTTACTCAAGGAATCTTCAAAGTGAATCTGAATCTACAAGGGCATCATGTGGGAAAATAGGTTAAGAACAGGCAGTATTACTATTTTTAGGCACAAAGGAAATCTAAGAATATGCGTACGTATGAATCCCAACAGAGAAAGAGCAATGTCAAAAAAATAAAATAAAGAGACTGAACACACAGATAGAATAAATGCTTTTGCCAATATGTGAAATGACTGAGAACTACAATGATCAAAAAGCTCTAAAAAAATACTCTCATAAAAGAAAAAACTACCCCACAAGTCAGAAGGACAAATAATCTAATAGGTTTTTTCCTTAATTTCCATTAATGATAGAAAGTGCTAAAAGGGAATAATTTACCTATCACACTGGGGTTTTGTGAACAGTGCTTAATGTTCACAAAGTGCTCCAAAGCCAAAAATGGCTACTCAGACACTCATACTGCTATTAAAATGTTTCTAACAGTCTGAAATAATAAAATGGTTTTGAAGGCTCTTAAATCAGATGACCAGACCTCCTAGTTTTGGGGTCAGTCTCCGAGTCCAAGCATGTATTTATTTGTAGGTGTTAGTACTAGTTTATGTACAATCTACTCATCCTTTTCTGTTTCCATCCCTCTTTTCCTTGTATTTCCCTAATAGTTCTTTAATTCTGCTGATTTGGGGCCTATTTCTAACAGAGTAAGTTACCACATAATTACATCATTTTTCCTATCTGTCCACCAGCCTCCTCTCCAATTTGTAACAAAATAAAATCTCTGACTTACCAAGATCATTGTAGTTTAGTTTAAGAAAGTAAGGATAGTCCACTTAAACCAGTATTCTGTCTGGCAATGGCCAAAAATGGATGTTTAGGGAAAAGCATTACAACAGGGTAGCTGTGTATTCAAACTACCCTAGAAATTTTTTCTAGCTTTGAGCAATTTTCAGTCCAGAGAATCCTGAGCCAAAAGTGATCTCTTCATATCTTGGATTTTCTTCATGAAGTAAAAAAGGAATCAACTCTGACATGATTACATTGCCTATCTCCACAGATCCACCCCTTTCAAAATTTTCTTTTAATTTGTTGAAAAATTTTCACCTAATTTAGCAGAGGAGTTTTTGCAAACGTAAGGAAAATCAACAGTGGGGGAAACGAGACACTTAAACTACTGACTCTCATGGGAAAAGACTACAAAGTGACTATAATCATTCTCTGTTCCACATGGATCGCACTGTGGCCAGAGGAGCCATGGCATAGTTCTGCCCCTTCCACAACCCTAGGTAGGAATTCACAACACAGTGCTGGGTATTACACAATGAGTTAGTTGGCAACTAGAAGTACTACGGGGTGACAAAACAGTGGCAACCTGGGGAAGACATGGAGTTATTGCTGCGGTAGACAGTAGAGGAAAGAACTGAGCGTACCGCAGTGGGAAGGATAGTGTGAGGAAATGGGGAGGACGCCAAGATATCTAGAGGGGTATTTCATAACTTTGCAGGAAACTTGGCTTCTAGCTCTGTGTGTTACCTGAGCACAACAAAGACAAAGTTCTTCCACCCAGTCTACAGTGAGAAAAGCAGAATACATGAGTGTTGAAAGGAGAAGGGAAGGAAATCAGAATAAAATGTAGTAGAGCCATAATGGAGAAGGCAAGCAGTCTGTACAGTAAGACAGCTCTAGAGATACATTTCTGTACTATTTGAACAAAAAGCCCGCAAATTTAGGTTGATGGAAAAGTACTTAAAAGCCAAATTCTTCATGTTAGGATTTTCTGTCTGTTGCAAGGCTTTAGCGCTACTTTGTGACAATTTTTAGAATAACAACAAAAACTAAAACACCAGCTAAAATAACAATCCTTCCTCACGTTTTGTTGTTCAACAGTTACCTGTACAAATGGCTTCCCCAGCATAAAACATAACTATAGACTGACAGCACAGGTGACAATAAAAGCTAAAACATCTCGCAGAATCAACTTCCAAATGGCTATCAGAATTTTTTGGGAAAAAAAGAATTTCTACTGAAAAGACATTTTTAACATTTTTTAACTTGTTTTCATACAAACAGGAAAGAATAAAAATTCTCACAGAAAAGAAATTCCAAAAAATTTCAGTTAGAAATCAAAAAACTTAACCATTTTGAATTATTCGGATAAATAAGATTAGCCCAGAATGAGATAGGATCAGCAAACTGATTCTAATCTGAAATTGCTGTCTTTTGATATAAATTACATTTTTCATTTTTTTAAACCTTCTTTTAGGTTTTAGAAAATAACCTCAGATCTGTATGCCATGAGGGCTACACAGGGAGTTCTAAGAGCCTCCAGATACTCTATGCCAATAGTTTTTTGATTTTGCTAGAGATGTTAACACTTTTCATTAAAGAGCACAGTACAAAAATTAACATTTGTACAAATAGGTACAAAAATTTGTGTTTTCTTTTATATATATGCTGCCCTTGTCAAGCTTCCGTACTGCAGATGTTTGCAAATATGCCAGTCATCTCCTGAACCATTGCTTATCACAGGCAAACAAAGTGTTTGGGCAGAGGAAGAGCCTTGGACTGCCAAGACAAGAGATAACTCAATCTTGTTGCCTAACTGGCTCCCCTGCCTGCTCCTGAAAACTCTGTGTGGCTCCTACATATTGCCAGACCATGCTGGAACATATTTATTGCCAGTACTACAGAGAACCTGGAAAGCACAAGGCTGAAGTGGAGGCAAAAATGTTGTACGCTGTAAGGATAGAAACTCCTTGATGGGCATTGTCTGTCAAAGGTATTAAATGTTTGCAGCTGAAATAAGAGAGAGCACAGACCCTCTGCCTTGACACAAAAAAAGCTATGCATGTCGCAGTGCTTTTTCTACAGCATTCAGAAAAATAGGCTAAGGAATGGACAATCAATTACTAGAAAGAGCAGCTTGGAGGAAAGGATATGCATCCTGTCTCTCAAGACATTGAGAATCATGTTTTGCTGTCATTATCATAAGAGGTCTTGTCCCTTAGATGTGGACAGAATTCCTGACGTCATGAAATACTTACTGGCTTTTTAAGCTCCACTAATACCTAAATTACTCCTCCTTATATTATTTTTCACAGCTGTAGATACTACACATAGGCCTATCACTATTTTTATTGTAGTAAGAGATACTTATTTTGCTTTTAACTTCTAATAAACTACATTTTAACATATTCACAATCTCATACTCAATTTACTAAAGGAAGCTAGCTGTAGTCACAAAGCTGTGTGTTCCAGTAAGAAGTGACTCAAATTTGGAATATCAGCTAATGAAAATAGTAGAGAATTTCACATAATAACACTAAATATAGTCACTGATTTCATGCTGAAGTAGCTAATGAGCCACACTAGGAAATGAAATCTAAGAGAAGACTTTAGTCACAAATTTTTTGAGGTTCAATAGATACAGCTGATAAATTTTAGACATCTTCCTTTTCTCTTTAATGAACCATGAGCATTTGTGTACTGAAATCATCTAAACATAAATTTTATTTTATCTCAAAGAGGCTATTTTCCTAGCCAGTACTTGTTAAAACAAATCGGTATTTAATATTTGTCATATGTTAGAATATTTTTAAACTTATCTAGGTAAATAATTCAAAGTTTTACTTCCTACACATACTATGATGTACATATCAAAGGTGCTTTTGTTACAACTGTCTGAGCTTATTTACTGTAATTTTAAGTGACATAGAGAGGAGGAAGTGAAATCCCATTATTACCTATGGAATCTCAGATGCACGTTGGAACCCTGTCTGTATTTCATCTGACAGCTGCTACTGCTCATCTTGTACAAGCTGGGCTGACAGGAAACCAACTGATTCTGAAGACTAATTTCATGACAACATCAAGTTTCTATAAATGTTAAAAGACATGGCAGACAGTTGCTAAGATCTTCAGATGACAGGAAATGAGTACTCTCTTAGTTAATGATAATAGACTCAACAATTTACCAGATTTTTTGATCAGATTTTCTTCACCTTTGATCACATGAAAATGCATTTTTACATTATTTAATCCATTATTTAATTAGTTTTAAATGATAGCTTGCTTGTTTACATCATGTTGAATAGAAAGAAAAGCCATTCTATTCAAAAAAAGTATGTGGAACAGTTATTTGCTAAATTTCATAATAAACAGCAAAGCAATTCAATATAGGCTAGTTACTAGTCAAAGTTTCCAGTTTCTGTGCCATTGCTGCCCATTTGTGACACAGAGTTTTCTTTGGATTTTTGTTCTTATATTGCACTTTATAGATAATAAAAGTCTTTAAATGAATGTGCTTGTTGTAAGCTTTATAGTCATAAATACCATAAACAAAGGTCCTGATGCACCACAACTGGTAATGCGGTTCTACTCACTGGAAAAATGGACTCTCTCTGCTTTTCATGTTACATGGTGACCAAGCAGATCAAAAAGAATTTTGCATTTTTTTCTTAAATACCTTTTTTCTTTGGTAATTTTATATACACCAAAATATTTAAAAATGTACAGCTTGTAACGACATTAATTGAATGCCTTAAAGGGGAGACTTCTGACTACTTAAGTGGTAGATGCCTGATAACTGACATGGAAAAGAACTTTTACTACGATTGGCTGATACATACTTTCATTCTTAACTTTCTGTGCTTTTATCTCTTTCAAACCAAGAAAAAAGGTTGTCCTCTGGACTTCATTCTTTGTTCTTTCATACCAATAAAGGGCTGTTTGTACACAGCGGCTGACTCTTTTTCATTATCTGTTCCATCTAAATCAGTCTCCTCCTCCCCACCACTATAATCTGTTTTCTTTCATTGACTGTCATTATAACTTCATTATAGCTCAGTCAAGGTATGCGGATACTCAAAGGATTAAAAATATTCAATGGATTAGCTCAGCTAGTCATATGAATGACTAGACACACGACTACTGTACTTACCAATGACTGTGATGACATAATGTACTTCATTAAACACGGACAAAAAAATACTGGTGTGGATTTGACATATACAAAATATTTTCACATTTGCAACCAGTGTCACCTTTTTTAATTTGACCTGACATTTATCTGTTATATAGACATAAAAATGGTTTCAGGAAAAATATATTTCAAAACTAAAATTTTTATTAATATTAAAATCCCTTATGTTGAACTTGCCTTGGTGGTAATTTTTGAAAGACTGATACATTATAAACAAGAAAATATCTATCGTGGATTATGAAGTGACATGGATATCAAACATGAACTGCTTTACATGTGATCCAGAGACTTAGTAAACAAAGTGCTAATATATTATTTCCAAAAAGCTAGTCCTTTCTCATTCATTAATCGAGAGACAAAAATAATTCTGTGCCGATATAAACAGAGGCAGAATGATGTTAGCAAAAGAAGGTGCTCAAGTTAAACTGCGAATCGTGATCTTATGACATAAAACCCCATCCATTAGGATTCACATTAAAACCATCAACCTAATTTCAGGAGGCCTCACTTAGACATAGAACCCATTGCAAGACATAGAATGTCACTGGTTTATCCTCTAAGTAATCCAGCTCCATCAGGAAACTGGATAGTAGTTTTAATAAAATAGGACTCATAAGTTTTTATTACTTTTATAATGAATGCTTTTCAGTTTTATTGGCTCTTGGAAGGAGTAATTTAGCTTCTCTATTTAAACATGACTTTTTATCCTTCACAACTTGCAGGTTTCAATGTTATGTTTCTAACATTATAAATATAAATGCAGATACTGAGGTTTTAATAAAGGTATGAAGTTCTTTTCACTGATATATACAATATATGATTTTGAAAATCACAGGAAAAGGAAAAAAGATTTAATCACTTTTCTAGGCTGATACAGCTAACAGCATTTTTGAGAATATAAGAATATAAGCTTTACAAAGTGGTTATCAGTGATCACACTGAGTTAGGTAATATATACTGTTATACATCAATTTCAATGCTTCTCTTGCTCTTCAAATTTTTGTGGAAAAAGCATTCTAATATATTTCCCATATATTAATATCATGGCCCTTACTGACATCAGTGAGAGTTTTACTATCAGTTTCTTAGATCACAAAATGGAAAGATGGGACATCAACATTTTTCTGTAAAGTGAATCAGGAGACTGATACATATTTCAAGAAGAAAAAGAAGAAAAAAACTAATTTCTGTTCTGTTCTTTTCTTCTTTCACCATGGTTTAAATAGTTAAGCATCAGAAATTTAAAAATACTGCTCCTGAAGTGCTGTCTCATTTTTTTTCTAGAGTTTTGGGAAAGACAGGAAAGACATGCTCTGATATCATAAGAGTGTGTTTTGTTCTTCTCTGATTTTGTTTATTACAGAGGAAACGGGAAAAGAACAATATGTTTGCACAGTCTGTTTTTAAAATCGTGAGAAATCTTTAATCAGTAGTGAAATTCTGGCATCACCAGACATGTCCTAGTAAACAACTGACTGAAGTACATTGGCAACTTGAAATTCTACTAATTAATTTATAGAAGGCAAAGCTGTCAAAGCTGTCAGGTATAGTCTTCTGGCATAAAAACCATGAAAACTTATTTTTCCCCTTGCTGTATATCTGAGTGACGTGATGTCAGTAAAGTGTTTATAACAAGCTGAAGAAATGTTTACAAATGACTTCAGCTTTAGCTTTAAAAAACTAAACAAAAAATTCTTTTTTCATTTTGTTGTAACTAAAGGGGACATGACAAAAAGAAATAGCAATTTTCAACAATTGCATGCATCCCGCTATTTTGGCAATATATTGGCTAGTTAAACGCAGAAATTAGAGCAGAATTCACAGCTACACAAGTTGTAACAGGAGTTGGCAATGGAAGCTGATGCATGGATGTCTGCCACCTCTAAAATAATGGTGAGCAGCTGCATGTGCATCTTCTGTACAACACATCAGGATACTCTGGCACTCAGGTGTGACATGAGAGCAGAGGGTCATTTATAAAGTACTCCATAGCTGGTTACGGAATTTCTAAGATTATAGAATGAAAAAGTACATAAGAAAGTTATTAAAATCAAAATTTAGTAAAGCTTCACCCTGTTGGACTTCATGAGAAAATCCCAAATTTCATACTTACTTTTTTTTTTTTTTTTAAATTGTAGCTGGCTGTAACTGAAATTGGGAGGTTGCTAATATGTTATCATTACTCAAATAATTAAGCTTGGGAGCAATAGATTTTTTTTTTTTAATTAGCTATCTCAAAGCAAGCACTATTATAATCATCTAATTATCCTTTAAGGAAGCTTTATGCATAAATGCTTTAAACATTCATTGCCTTACTACCGGGGGCTATGCCTCAGTTTGTATACTCTACAAGAAAATAAAGTTAGTGTTATGCACTGAAGAACATGCGTGAACAGAAAATGTCAGATTGCTGAATGCTGCAATTTTATGTTTTTCTTTCAAGACTATCTAAGGCTTAAAGAAATAAACCAATGTGTCCATTTAAATGAAATATATTTTAAAAAATTATCTTTGTATTTCTGTTTGACATGTCATTTATAATGTCTACACCTGCTTCTTCCCCATAAGCCTGGACTAATGCCACTTCTCAAATGACTGAGCTACACAACTGTTAATGAGTAGCCTTTAAGATTTTCACATACACCTGTCTTATATTTAATAAACTATTATTTCAGCGAAACTACTTCTGAAAAAGCCTCTTAGGTATTTTTAAGAATTGCTGGTGTATCTCCTCAGAAAAAAGAACGTTGGACTGCGGCATGGGAAAGTACAACCTAGCTAGAGGGGGTATCAACAGTGCAAATGCAGCAGCACACATTAGCACCAAGCCTGCTGTGGACTTGGGACACATTGGGGATGCCGGCCGATAACAAAGCATGTGCCAACCAGCATGTTTTTATTAATACTGCTACTTTCAGCAGATCCAGGAAAAGCTGAAAGGAATCTATTCATCGGTGTGACAATCAGACCTTCATGTTGCTATACGCATGCCCTAAGAGGGGAAGTTTTACTTAGTCTCATTTCACTTGATGAAGGCTTAATGTCTTAGGTATGTAACATGACAACATGCAATTGGTACATGTTTCAAATTAATAACACAAACAAATTAACCCAAATAAGTATTTTAGTACTCAGTTCACATTTTTAAAGACTACATCCAATAATATCTTTATGAACCTACAATTTGACATAGCATGATCATTTTTCTGTATTAAATATAATGCTCTCTCTCTTTGTACTTCTTTCACATATTTTAAAAACTCCCGTAATTGAGACACCAGTAGATGTTAGAATCATTTAAATATTCTGTTTTAAGATTAATCATTAGATCCACTATCACTATTTTTTATTAAAATGTCATCTAAATATGAGAATTAGCTTTAGTTTTAAAAATACTTTCTTCCTAACTGGTCACTAAAACTAAGCAAATCTTCCCAAATAATAGATATATTAGGATGTATATTTTCTTGTTCTCAGATCACCCTCATTAGATCAGACTTCAACTTTGCTCACAAACTATTTGTATTTTTTTCTCATTTCTTTACTCTTCACCTGCTAATGAGTATTCCTTCTCTAATCCTAGAATTTTGACAGAATTCATTAAGCCTTCTGAAATCCACATTCTTTTGCAACTAACTGGCCTCAACTGCGTTTTCTGTAACTTTCTGTTGTGTCTTAATGCTAACAGGATGTTTTTAGAGCAATACAGCGTTCCTGATACACCTCACAACTCCAACATGCTGGTAATCAAAACTAGACAACTAGTTTTTCTTACTGGCTGTTCTCTCTATTAGAAGGCTCTCCCCAGGAAAACACTGGTCCAAAAGATACTTTTTGAAAATCTCAACACTATCAGGTTTGGAAGACCATAGGCAAAAACTAATATCTATTAATATCTTATCTGCTATCCTTCTGAAATTTAACTCTGAGAACAGAAAAATAATCCTAGTTTTATTAGTTGACATATAAAAGCTCTAGAAATAAAACAGACAGAATTGTAACTTGTGAACAGACAGCTTATAATACATCTGATATAAAAAAACCCATTAAAATATGTCTTTATTATAAATGCCTTTTCTGCTTAATACAATTTTATTCATTACATATATTCTACATAAAGGAAGGTGAACGCTTCACTGTAATCTAAGAACATCTCAAATTAAAAAAAGATCTATCAGAAAAAAGTTACTCAGAAGCGAGATCAACTTCAAAATGTTTAATTTAAACATCTGATACCCAACCACTTAAATAAGAAATTTGAAAGTACATATGGAGTCCATCAAGTAATGCGGTTTTCTGGTTTGTTATTTTTACAGAGAAAAATATATTTTTTACTTAACAGAGAGCTATCTTCTGCCATTATTATTTATATCAAGTCTTTATAATATTGATAAACAGGTGTACAGAAATTGCATTTGAGAGGCAAGTAAAGAAAGTCAAAACTGCAAAAGATACTTACTAAAAGTGATTCTTGCATGATAATTATGTAATTTCTGTATTGAGTTAGAGCAATAAGATTGACAAACGTGCACAGCATTTCAAAGTATTAGATCGATGAAAACATTTCCTCACCAATTTACCATCACACCACAAAAACTGATCTGGATCTATTCCATGAATGTGCATGTCTTCTCTTGATTCAATTTGACAGTATCTTAAAAAAAAGCAGTTTGGATGCAACAGGAACATATTGTTGACATGTTCTATCTCTGGATTTTCAAATAGAATAACAAAATAAAATCAATAATAAACTGCATTTTTTCCAAGAGCCCAGGTTGCAGGCAATATTGCTAGGAAAAAAACAGGAGAGAAATAATTCATATCCAATTCAATTTCATCCGAAAAGATTTGTAAAACCAAAATAATGATCAAAATCATATACCAGCATCTGTAGCTGACTTTTTTTTTTTTTCACTTTAACTATATTCAGGTGATATTTACTTCAGATATGTAAGCAACCCAAGTATTCTTAAAGCTTTTGCCTCCATAGTTTCATCTCTTAATGAAATAAATGTCCAAAAGCAAACATTTGTCAACGTTCTGTCACTTCTCTATTTTAATAAAGAATTTTTAAAAATTCAATACTCTGTCTTTAATTACCCAGCACAGAGAGAAAAGCTTATAAGCACATCCACTTACATTCAATACATATAACTGTCAAAGTACTTCACGAAAATAAATTCATTCCTCATGAGAAAAATGCAGATCTGTTGAGGCTGTGTCTGTAAGGTTTATATGCTTTACTGTATTTCCTAAATTCTGAGAAACAATAGAGGGGTGATTCTTCCATTAAACATGTATAGATATCAGAACTTGAAAAGCAATTCCCTTTTGAAAACAAAATAGAAATGTTTTTCTTACAACATCTTACAACAATTTTACAAAATACTGTATCTCTACTCAGCTAAACTTCTGATATACGTCTCAACCCATGAATGAGCACAAATACCTAAATTAAATAACTTCATTTGGGAGTTAAAATCTGCTACACACAAATGCCTGAAAACTATCAAGATTGGCTGGCCAAGGTGCATGGAACAGGAAACAAAAGTCCTTTTTTGGCTGTATGAGATGTGGAGGCAAGATTTCATTTCATTTTCTAGGTAGCCATTGTATATATAAAGACAGAATGTATATTGAAGATTAAGAAATATCTTTTTAAATTCTTATTTTTAAATAAGTATTTAAAATATATATGAATACAGAAAAATAATTTCCTGTCTTTTTTTTTTTAAACTAGTTGTACGATGTCCATGTGATGCATACTTAAGAGATTATTTTGTTGCTAAAGGTCAAATACAGGTAACTGAAAGAACTGGAGAGAACAGAAATGCTGTAGTTTATCATGCCTGGACTGAAAAGCTTCTTATGACCGAAGGCTAGCTCTTTTTATAGCTACATGTGGCTTTCTTCTTGATCAACTGAACTGGGAAAGACAGTATATCGGAGGGAGTTTAAAACCACCTGGCTTAGATATCTATTCCAGGATGGGACAAATTGCCCTTTGGGTGAGTCCTTCCTCTTTATAGAGCAAATCTGGATGACTTTCTTAGAATACTTTGGTCACAAATACATATTCAACTGGGCAAGGAATACATATGTCAGCATTATTTGGCTACTAATTAAAAACACGATTTTTCTTAAAATGCAAAACCAAACATGAGGGCCCCAAGCGGAACCACAGGCTCTGCTAACTCTTTCCCTCTCATATGAGTTTGACTGCCCAAAAGCATGTCCGTGGACACGTCCAGCTCTGATGGACGGCAGCCATGTCACCTTAGCTGTAGGAAGCCTTGTGGGGTCCCCGCTTGTCTGGTCTTGCCAGAGGCTGGCTGCAGCTTAGCCTTGCGCCTCATGACTACTGACTCACCCAGACCCATGGGGCTATCTGGACTGCTGAAGTGGCTTCATTTGATCTTTAATGAACACAATAGTATTTGCTTTTAATGGGATACCTCACATGCTTACATTTATTCATATGTAAAGAATTATACTGGATATGCACTCTCTGATGAAGTTCAAACAAGGTTTGAGGCTGTAGCATAACCTACAAATCATTAAACTGCAAAACAAATGGTTGGGGGTTTTTAATATTTTTATCAAGTTTCCTTCTTTAATAATTTTCAGTGTTAAAAATTTCATACAAACCTGCCATTATACTTCAGCGATTTGTTCCATTTTCATTAAATCCATATGAATCATCCAATTACCCGGCTCGCTACTATTAGTCAAAGTAGTCCTAACTAATTGGCAGTTTTATTCCAGGCTGTATGTGCTTCTGGAAGCTTTACATCTCGTGAAGTGGAGATTGTCCTTATCTGCCTAACTGAGATTATCTACAAGCTGTGGGCTATTTGTCTCACCAGCACACCATAGGTTAACAATGACAACCAACAGTAACACTGTCCTGATGGATTGTCCTGATGGATCATTTGGGACCTCCTTGAGAGAGCCAAGGGCAAGCTGACAGATAAAAATCAGCAGCAATTGATTTCCAGCAGAATCTTGAAAATCGGAGACATACATCTCACTTGTCTCTTCAGATACACACACTACGTTTCTCCTAGTATGCACTGCAAAAGAAAATACCCATGAAGGACTGACTGGTGGATTCACTCAATACTTAAAGAAGCATGAACTACTGTATTTTATCTTTGAAAGCAATAGCATGTTGTGTTACCAGCTGTTTCAACCCACAAGTATGTACCCAAACTATTTTAACTGAAGGTGGTAACTTATTAAAGGTTTGACCTTTGGAAACCGAGTATTTCAAGTTACTCGGGGATTATTCACACCAACTACTTCACATGCTTCACTTGCATATGTATTCCAGGCTTCCTATATAGCCATAGCACAGTTTTTTCTGTCTTTAAGCAGTACAATCACATTTATTATCGAGTCAAATGTATTTGACCCTTACATGGGTGTTGAGGGAGAACAGGAAGAACTTTAAAAGTGAACACAGTGGCCAAATGGTATTGCCTTGAAGACAGTAAAAGTACAGTAGAAGATGGCAAACTTGCACCAGTATCTCCTTACACAGTGACAAGCAGCATGGCAAGACAGAAGACATATGCCTCATAAAGGAGTACTCAGCAAAAATTAATTTTTAGGAACTGAAATGCTAGAGAATGTTCCCAATAAGATGTTGCCTTGTACTATGTTAGTATCACATGCTTCATTGGGATAATTTAGACATTAAAAATCAGACTGTTAATTCTATCAAAACCAGAAAGACTGCCCACAAAGAAACGTTAAGCCCTGCCTATGCACTTGTCATTTTTCTAAGTAATCCAGACCATTTTACAGCTTGTTTCATAATAACTGTAGGAGTCTATCAAGCAACTACTTTTCTATGGCATTAAAACATCTTCTCTAGTAACTGTTGAGGCTGTTAAAAATACTAGTAACACCCACTCAGCAGAGAAGACTCAACTTATTTGTAAAGCCTAGAAAGGAGTTTGCTCTTGTTCTTCAAAAGTAAAAGTGCTAATAACAAAGACAAGAAACAATTTTCTTGCATTATTTGTATCTTGAAATGCACACTCTAAATTCATGTTATGCTAACATGCAAAAAGGAAACAGTTATTAAAAAGGAAAAGGGTCAATGAAAACTCAAGATAAAAATCTGGAACTGGAACTCTTAAAGATACTTCTATATAAAAGTTATATTCTTCCAAAATATTAATTCATAAAGAGAAAAAAATTCTTCAAGATGTAGGCTTTTTGTTATCTTTGTATCCAAGTACGTATTACTTCTGCAATAGCTGTTCCAGTATGTGACATCATTCTCTTATTTCAGTCTAAATCCTAAACTTTATAAAAAATTAAATAATAAAAATAAATTCAGAAATCCATGTGAGTACAGGCACAACAAAATATATTTTCTTGTGTTGTTTTCTGTTTAATAATGACTAATAATGTCATCAAAAGACATGAATTCAACTAATTGTGCAGGCAACGGTATAATACTTTCCATTAAAAACAGAAAACACATGTGATCAACTGTAAGAGCTCTAGATGAAAAAAACATAAGCCAAATTGGTCCCCCATGGAGGCCAGAAATAAGCACTAACTGAAGTTACACAAGATGAGGAGCCATATGCAGAGGCTCAGCCAGAAAGCTGAATAGAGAGGTTCCTCACATAAATATATTATTGGTGCAATCTTTAAGCTTTATAATTATGGGATCCAGGAGATTACTTTACATATATATATCTCTTTCTCTCCACAGTATCATGGGATTTGATGGAGATAAGAAATAGTGAACATTAAGGGGCCTCATAGATCAATTTCTACCGTGCTTGAAGAAGTCTAGTAATTATGACCCTGCATAAAGTTTCACAGTAACTAAGGGAATTAAGCAAAAGGCTCTTAATAACTTTCAGCATATTTGAATAATGTAACCAGGTTAGGTTCCTAATTCAGAAATAGGCATAAAAGGCTTTAAATGGCCAAGTGAGAGCATAAGCTTTAATTCAAAGACATACCCAAAGTTAAATCCCTACACAAATACATAATTGGAGAAACTCTTGCTTGTCATGCTCAGTAAAATATGTCACGACTGTTGTGACAGGTCTGCGTTACATACCAAGGTAGCCTCCAAAAGCTACCAGTCTGGACCAGCTGAAGCCCTTTCAGCGCTGATGTTGAGTTTAGCTAATGAGCAACAGTTCGTGTATTGGGAGGTTTGATTACTAGGGCAGTGAGAAGCCTTCAGAATAGTGGTATCTGAGTGGGAACTGCCCAGAACTGACTGTTTTTGTAACTGGGTTTAGGAAATTAGGTGGATGATGAGGTTTCCATAATTGTGGCCCCACTGTGGATATTAAACAATTTCAAAAATCTGAGTTTCAATTTGTACTATAGAAAAGAATGAAGATCACTATGTAAAGAACATTGTTTATACAACATAAACATGCCTAAAATATAATGTAATAGACTACATTACAGTTCAAGAATGTATTTATGCCAATAAATAAGTATGCAAATGCTATTAATGTCAACATAAGCCTATTCACTAACACATATTCAGTGTGAGATATCAACAAAATTATTGCAACTATTTCCAGATTTCTTAACTCAGCTGCATTGAGAAGAAAAATCCTACCATTGAAATAGCACCATCACTTAAAGGATCACTGGTCTACCCTTCATATTCTTATAAAATTATTAGAATATCAAATCTCCATAATAAAATATATCTACACAATATGAAGCTTTCCCCTATCAAGTCATTATTTATTTCAACACCATATAGGAGCCTAGAAAAAAACAGAAAAACTAAAATAATGGGAAAATCACAGAGGATTTTAAAAAGATGTTTAAACTTCCCTAATATAAAATGGCCAGAGAACTATGTAGCAGAAAGTTAGAGTGGCCAGCCAACGTGCAAGTTACACTCCAGGGTACAAGCAAAATAGAATTCTAAAGAAATCACTCTAAAAATCTTCATAATTAAGTTTTGCATTTATTCATTTTGCTTGATATTTGAACTTTACATCTTACATGCATTTAGGAGTTTACATTTGTAGAATGTTGTAATAAACCTAAACTTCCATCAATACAATGTCTAGAAAACAACAGAAGAAAAACTCAGCCAGAAATAAACGTCCTTGAAATGTGTTGCTCCTTTTGGGGTAGTTGGTCATTAATCTACACAAGATCTTTGTGTTGAAGGATTTTACAGCGAAAAGTGAAATTGATACAACTTTTTATACAGAACAGGATTAAAATATTACTGAATATATAGTTTACACAGACATTCTCTAAAGCTCAGAAGGAGATACATGGATGAATTGCATTCTAGAATAGTGGCAGGAAAAGATGAACAGATACCACATAGAAGCACAAAAACAATGACATTGGATCAGAAAAGCCTGGTCCTTAACAGGGAAATATTTACATTACATTAATTTCAAGTGACAGAGGTAAAGAAATGCAGGCCAAGTAATCTTGGTCTACTATGGAGGAAGAAATGTTGTTAGAATAAATAAAGCATAATTACCGAAGCTGCTACTTCTGCTCAAGAGGGTTGAGAACTTTCAGCAAATTCTTGCAAGACAACCAGGCAATTCAAGGGAAAAATTTCACATGCTCACAGTGATGGCACAATGAGTACCACCAAAAGAATTTTCAGAGTTTTGCTGTAAATAAATTAAATAACGTATCTTATGGTTTGACTCATAAGGCAATCTTCTTTTCTCACTCATTCGACAGGTGAAACCGAAAGAAGTGATTCCATTTCTTAATTTTTTTTCTGAAAATAAGGTATTTTTCTGTTTCCAGGTACTTTCCAAGAGAGGCATATGATAACAGAGAGCAGTAATCACACCAGAGCCCCATATCACAGTAGGAGAAATGAGTATGGCCACTGTCCTTTTTTTAACCTCATGAAAGCTGAATAAAATATAATAACATGAACTTATCTGAGAAAAGACAGTAAGGTTTTCATATCAATTGACTCAAAGGCCTATTAAAATTAAGTGATCCTTATTCAGCTGTCACTATCCAGGTGAAGAAATGGAAGCAAAATACTAGTTGTTTATGGAGCTTCGTAATGACATTAAGGGAAAAGGAAAACCAACACTCAGAACTTGCTAACCTCAAGTTCTACTCTTCCAGAGTATTCTGCTCATCTCATCTTACCAAACAGAAGACTTTTACTGTATACTAAAATACATTTAAAAATTATGCACCTAAGGAAAGTCTGATAACTAAATATCCATGATATTTAGTATCTACGATATTCAGTACAAAGTGAGTAATTGTCATTACCTTCAGTGAACACCGTAAGAATTATAGGCTGTGTGAATAAAAAAGGAGTATATAATGTTCAGAACAAATTTCTGGTTCCTTTTTAATATACAGAATGATTAGTCATAACCACATATAACAGTTTCACAAGGTATAATACTAATAAAATTAAAATCATTTCGGCAATGTGTAATTGAAATAGGAAAAAAACCCCTTTTTGTACCAGATGAATAATATAGCAATCCCTTTTAAAAAGTTCACAGTAGATTTTTAAAAACCATCCTGCTTCTTTTTTAACAATAACAGATTTTTCTTTATGTAACATATTTACCTAATTAATAATATGTACTGTGGAGCATTTTACGAGCTTATGAAAAATCCACTACACAATTCCTCTGAAATCCTCTACCTTGGATTCTATATTTTCTATTTAAACTTAACATCACACTGTGAGCAAAATGGATGGCTGCTTGCCAATTACACGAAAGCACTCCGACGGTAACACATCATTACTTTAAGTCCACTTCTCAGGGAGGAATAATTCCATCATTTTATATTTTGTAGAGCTCTGGATCAATTCAAATATGCAATAAGAACAGTTTTAAGAGGCATTCTTCCTTCAATTAGGAAGAAAGAAACTTTATTTACAACATTTCTTACACTGCCACTGAAGAAACAGAACTGTGTTTGAACTTGAGTTAGATAAAAAAGAAATTCCCACCTGTTTCCTCTCATGCTTCAAGCTAGAAGACACAAGCTTTAGTAAGGGAGCCGTAAATACAGAAAAGTTATTGGCACTCTGCAACAAAAAATATTTTTTCTTCTGATAGGATGATGATGATAAAGCAGAGCTTGGTCCTCAACCCCTGTTCTTCTCACTTTGCTGTGACTGTGAACATTTTCCTGCACTCACACAGCTTATAAAGCTATCTACTGATGACTCAAAAACCTACCTGTCTCACCAACTTATCTCCTATGCCTGGTTAATCTCTCTTCTTTGGCATGCCACTGTCACTTTAAACGGATGACTCTACCGTGTTCACTTTCAAACTCTTTCTACCCCTTTCTCCATCACTATTACGACTATTATTATCTTAATCTTTCAAGACTACTGGCTGTATCTTTTTCCTTGTTCCTTCTTCTCTATCCCCTCATCAGTTATCCTAAATATCTCTCTAGTACCTATCATTTTATTTCCATACACGTTTCAGCAAGCACTGCCATTCAGCAACTCATCACTTCCCTTCTATTAATAGGGTCTTGTTCTGGCCCTGAGCTATTCTCTCACCAATCCTTTCTGTCTCAGTGACAATCTTTGTTGTTAAAACATATGGCTTTGACGGTCTGGTGAGTCCTTCTTTGCTGCCATTTCAAAATTTAAATTTATGTCACTGTTCCAACGTTTTCGAAAACATCACATTTAGCCTATGTGCTGTGCCCAATTCCTCCCCATCCAATCCACCACAGATTGGCCACATATACTTCAAATCCCTTTTGTTAAGCTCCTCCATCAAAGGCCTCTTCTTTGCTTTCAAGTTGCTCTTTTGTTAATATCTACCTTCAGCCTACATACGAAACAGCCAGCTGATTCATTCTGACAAGTATAGGCACTTACATCCAACTCTACTTACTCACACCCATGTGCAACCTGACACAGTTGGTGAGGCGGTTTCTATCAGAAATGCAACCTGAGCTATACAAAGTGCAACATGGCAGAATAAGGAAAAATTATGATATATACTGCTTTTTTAGCTCATTTACAGTACATTCATACTGTTTGTAGTGATGAGAGTATTTGTCCACTCTTGCACCCACATTCACACATGATGCACAACAGAGTTTCACTACTTCTGAACTACTGAAATACTATATAACTATATATAACTAACTATGTATAACCAGCTATATAACTAGGTGCAGCTGATATGTAATGTCTGTGATCACTGGCTAATGTGGGAAAAGTATCATTTCATCTGATTAGCTGCCACTCTGCCTGTTACATCTGGTACTCACCCTCAGCCTATCAACTGGATTTATATTAACGGCTGTCTTAGTTATTTTTTCCTAAGTGCTGTTCTGCAGTGAAGAGATAATACTGTCAATTAAAAGCCCACACTTGCATCTCTTCAACAACACATCACACACCTGATCAAATTTGAGACAGAGAAACTGTGTCTCATTAGTTTTCTAAATGAGCCCCATATACATTGTATGCATCAAAGATTAGCTCATTCATCAATAAATGCTTCTGCTATTCTGTTCTTATAGTATTTTACATAAGAATTAGACAGTATACTATTCTTCACTGTCCTATACATTGGGGCTTTTTTCAGATGAGAAATAGATCAAATGCAAAGACACTCAAAATATGAACATGCCATCTATCAAACATGCACAATCCCCTATTTATACGTAAAGATTTAAAGCTTGCTACATTGTGGGAATCTCTCAGTTCAATTTTTATCATTAGGATAGTTATGTAATCCCATCTAAACGAAGTACAACTCAGACTGCTCAGCATGATCGGCCGTGTGCAGAAATGGCTAGATCAGAACTATCATACTTTTGCAGATGTTGCTCAACCCATTCCACAACCTGCAGAAGGTAGCTTGGGAAAAGGCAGAGATTACATTATCACTCCGCCAGCACTCCAGCCATCTCAGCCACAGAGCTAAGCGGTTTCAGTTTGCTTTTGAGAAAGAAAAGGAAAAGGGCACACTGAAATGGAGAGCAAACTTCTATAACAAAGCGAAAGAAATAACTGTAAAATTTATAAATGAAAATGTAAAGGACATTTCCTGCAGCTGATAAAGACATGCTGGTAAATTTCAAAGTGGCCTACTGCTGAATGTGAAATATGAGCATTAGATGACCTGACCATGGAAAATGCCCTTAACCAATCTATGAAATGGCTTTTCTCTCCAGATCATGAAGAAATATGTGCTGAAAGAGCTGTGCATCATGAAGTTGAGTAAGAAAAAATTGGGACAAAGAATGAAAAAAAAAAAAAAGAAATCATAGAAAATGGACTAGTAGTTCCTTTTACTGTAAAATTTGTTGAATATTCTTTAGGGAAACAGAGACGGCTACAACACAGGAGAACAAGGACAGGTGCATGCTGCTCAGTGATCATTCAGCCGAGCAATAACTCAGTGCCTTTAAGAAGCTATGAGTTTAACATACGGCTGAAGTACATCAGCAAGGAGAGAAATCCAATCTCCTCAGAGATTATTTATGACAAAGTGCACCTAACTGAGGCCCAATTTGTTTGTGGAATTGCAGTCATTCCATTTCAACTAAACAACAAATGAATCTGCCTTGCAGAGGATTGGTTCAGAGTATAAAAGAAAACAAGGGAGAAAACAGATACAACATTTCATTTACACACCAATTTACAGGCTCACTTACAGAAATGATTGATAAAGCAGTTTTTTGAAAGCAGAGAACTATCTGAAACAGAAGGCCTCTGAATCACATCTAAAATTTTTCCTCTGTAGACTGAGCACTTCTTATTTCAGATTTCTTAATGGATACTCATTGGCTCAAAATTCAAACATTGCCTCATTATTTTATTGTTTCCCCTATTTACTTTACATGGCTAAATTGCAAGTCTTGTCAAACTAACATAATTCTTCTTTAAAGTAAAACACACTCTAACATTTAAAAAGGAAGAAAAAGTCAGGGCGTGGTGTGGGCTGGCAGCTCCCCGTGGGCAGGGGCAGTGGGAGCGGTGGGGGCTCCCCCAGGCACAGCCTCCTAGCCAGGGCTCTTCCCACTGCCTCCCGCAATGGAGCAGGGCAGCCGGGGGGGGCAGCTAGGGGCAGCCCCAGGCATCAAGCGCCTCCTTGGAGAGGTGTTTTTCTAATTAATAATATTTAAATTTTATTATATATGCTATTTGAAAAAACTCACATTTTATATTGGATCTGCTGTGAAAACATTTAAATCACATAACATCAGGTAACATATCAACCAATACTTCATCTCTTGGCTTGATTTTATTCAAAATTAACTTCAAGTATGTCCACTGTAAATTAAAAACTGAAAAGGAATTTTAGTTGCCAATTACCATTTTGGGTCAATTTCTGCTCCTTTTCTTATCCTTATCATCCACAGCAAGACTTTTCATTTCCCCACGCCAAAGTTCATACCAGCATTTCCCCAGTCACTGAAAACGATCACACATCAAATAGTAAACAAAAATACTCAGGGACAGACTGGGCAACATTACCAGAGGGGCACTGCTGCAGTCTTCAAACTGGAGTAGGAAAAACCTGAAATTGTTCAGAAATAGTAATCAGTGGGTCCAGAAAAACCCCACAGGTCCACAGAAGAGGGGTAGAGAAAACAGTGAGTGTTCACCAATTAAAAGCAAAGCTATAATTTTTCATGCACCTAAAATGAATTCTCAAATCCCAGGTCTTAAAAACCACCAACAATGGCAAAGCAGCAGCGCACATGAGATCTGCTTTTCAAAAGTTACACTAAAAAAATACTTCTTAAATAAAATAATGCACTGAAAATGCAATTCAATATATATTTCCAAGCAGAAAAGGCAACAGTTATGGCAAACATTCAAATAGAAGAAAGGCAAAAGGTCAGAAACAGAAAACTAGACAATTTAGAGAATCTGTATTTGAAACAGGATAAATTAGCACCTACTAAAGAGTAGTGCAGAATGATTTACAAAAAAATATACAAAAATACCCAGTAATCAGACTCTGTTTGTCCAAAAGCTGAACATGAAAAGAACCTCTATTAAGCATTAAAAAAATGGGTTTACTCTCCTACTGAAGGAAAGCAAAAATATAAAGGAGGCAGAAGCTTCTCTCAGCTTCTCAAATATGTTATATGACAGAAGTAAACGAGGTGTATGGTATTTTTCATTGACAACCCCCAAACTTTAAAAGACATACAATGATGACTGAACTTTGGCAAAAAAGAAGGGAATCTTCTGTGCTGATACAACTATGAAAGTGGAAAGCTGTACGGAAAGAACGCAGAGTTAAATGAAGCCAAAGGAGAGAGACAGGACTCCCAAGACTGACCTGCATATGAGAAATGTATATATATGTTTGTAACTAGCTCCCCAATGTCTTATTTTTAATATTGTGATGCTTATCAAAATATCTGTTTTATACACAATGCAAACAAAATTAATATTACTCACACCACTAAATTTAAAACAGTGCAAAAGTAAATAAAAATGAAGCAGCTGATGTCAAAAAAGGTAAAGGAGCAAAGAACCTGACCATCAATTTAAATAATACTATGAAAGATGGCTTAACTTAATACTTCCTTGTTTCGCCAATTATGCAAAATCTTTTGACTGTGTGATTATGAAATATTGTGAGAAGTGATGTGTGAAATGGGATTTCCTAGACACTCCATAGACTGATAAGCAATATATGTTAGCTGTAGGGAAAATATCAATAGATGTGACAGGACAGTTTAAACTGAGGAATATATTTGCTAAAGATGTGTACAGTTGTCTTTGGTTTAAATATACTTAATGTCTACTTAATAATGTCAGACTCACTGGAGGAGTCTGGTTTAAGAATGAAACTTAGAGTTGTCATATAATCAAATTACAGTATATAAATTACATGAACACGGAAGAAATGAAACATTACTAAATAAAAACTAACATAAAAAAACCACCATTAGCAATTAACGATGAACATAGCTCCAATATAATGCAGTTACCAAGTCATTAAGGGAGGAGCATTAACAACAGGTGATAAATTTGGAGTATTTTGGATACATCATAAATACTAAGGACAGGGGTAAATTTGAATGCTGCATACTGTCCTGAGCAGGAGGCTGGATGATTCTGTATATATTCTTCACATGTTTCTGTAGAAAGCTCTGTGAAGCCTGCTGTCTGTGAACTCAAGGTGGGAAACTATTCATTCCTTTTGAAGCTGACAGCGCTCTTCTGAGTAACTTCTAATTTTGAATATGGGTTTGAAAATCTCATTGATGGGGCAGAGGCTTTCAGGATTTGATGCTGTCAAAGACTACTATAGATATCTCAGCACATAATCTCTTAATGTTTATTTCTGAATATTACTGTAATCTTACTTTACAAAACTTACTGTAAAAAGAAATCCGTACTTGCCAAGAAACGGGAGTTCTTGGAGGCTACCTTCTTTGGCTTCAGAAAAGGTAAACAGAAACATTTTGAGACTTTGTGTTCACTGTATACATGACATCTAGCTCAATGGTAGAAAATGAAGAGCCATCCTGAGTGGCATTAGTTGTCTTCCTACAACATCTGTAACTATCTGATGCAAAAAGTCACAAGCAAATGTCACGATCTCCACTCAGTAGCAATATATTAATTTAGAAGCATGTAAGACTCTTAGCCAAGAAAATAATTTGTACTATCAGAAAAACAGAAACATTGTCTTAATAAATAGTAAGGCCCTTGATAAAACCTATGATTTAATATTTTAGTTCCAGTAATGCAAGGCAATCATTTTACCTGACTTTATGGTTTTGTCCTGCTATCTTCCCCCACCTATACTCTAACCAAATACATTATCTTTTAATGCCATCAAGAAAATATTACACACTTGAATTTTTTTAACATATTATGTATCATTAGTCCATGTATTTCAAAGGGATCAGAACTGTCTCTCCTGGTGAATGCTAGAAGTGTAGACGCTTAAGAGACTCCCATCAGAAATGCTAGTTCTTTGAAGATCTGCTACAGACTTTCTACATGTTCTCTTATATTCTCCTTTTCTTCTTCCTTTCCCTTCCAAGACTTCTGTCATCTCACATTGCCTCCAAATTAAGGATGTATTTTATTATTTTTTTTTTATATTAAGCATCACGGTTGTTTATAAGCGCAACTTGCTTTGGAAAACACAAGATACATAAATATGCCTCCATCACTAACTCGCCCATATTTTTTATCAGACAGCGTAAGTTTGCCCAGTAATAATGGTCTTGAAAGTATGGGAGCAGTGCAGGCATCCTGACAGCTATCTGAAGAACAAACTAGAAAAGAATATGGCTAAACAGGATAGAAAGCAACACAGTCAATAAATTTACTCATTTTACTGGGTCGTATACAGTTTATCCACTCTATACCAAAAAAGCGCTTATCCACTTTTTGGTTTGAGTGTACGGTTCAAATGACATAGGCAACTCTTTGCAGTATAGTGGTTCTGGTGAGAGTTATTTCAGTTTTAATTTTATTGGCTAAAGTATGGCAATTTCTTATTCATGTCTCATCTTTCCTGAGTGGAAAAATAAA
The DNA here is from genome assembly GCA_008921705.1 of Burhinus oedicnemus. NCBI lineage: Eukaryota > Metazoa > Chordata > Aves > Charadriiformes > Burhinidae > Burhinus > Burhinus oedicnemus. The sequence continues at coordinate 930,755 of VFFE01007238.1, read as the reverse complement.
TTGTATGTAGTCTGGGATATTTTTGCCAAAACAGATCAAAACCTAATGGCTACTTAAAATAAAATTAGCTGATAACTCCTTTGTGAAGCTGCACATTTGGTATCTTTGGAAAAGTACATCACATACTGCTAAGGAAATTCAGCTGAATAACCTGGTAAATATATGCAGCGTTGCGTTGTATTTTTCTGGCCCTAATGCTGTTAACATCACATTGTTAAATTTCAATGTCATCATAATTAAAGTTTGCAGTAGCTAGTATCTTCAAAATGGGGTAACTCTAAAAGGAATCTATTACTTCTCCATTGCAACTACAAGTAATTCCAAAACCTGATCAATGAAACCCAGTTTTAAATATAGATCTGACCTGAGATTTCTACAGTAATTTAACTTCCATGCTAGTCCATATAAAGCTTATTGGTTTTATATCATTATCATGTTGGATTATACCAGAAAAATGACGTCTGGGGAAGCGGTGGTGGTGTCCCTACATATTCCTAGTGTAGTTATGTCTTTTCAGGAACAACTTTGGCTTTACAACTCCCTTAAAGATCTAAAATGTGTTAATGAAGAAAAACTAAATAGGATCATGCCTATATCAATAACAGAAAGTGAATTTAACAATTAACATCCTGGATGTTTTAAAATACAATTTTGTATAGTTTGCATTATCAACACACACAGGCACATG
>VFFE01007238.1:801585-925851 GCA_008921705.1 Burhinus oedicnemus | reverse complement strand
TTTTTTTTTTTTTTTTTTTTTTTTTTTTCCTTTTCAGTGCCTCAACACCACTTGTGCAAAAACAGACAGTGCTTCACTGTCTGAAAAAGTTGTCTGGAAAACACTCACAAATTTTAGTGAATTTAAACTCATTTTACTGTAATGATGTTGGCTATATGTGCATTTAGATGGAAAGCAAGGTGAAACAGGTACATCCAAAATCAACCATGCTTACAGATAGATGACTATGGAAATGATGAGATAGAAAAAGAGGACGTGGGCCTTACTGCATCCATTAGCCAAACCCTTGGTAAATTACAAGCATCAAAATAAAGTTGGAAGTTGCAACTTCCCACTTATCCATTGGCAGTCATGGAAAAAAGTATGTATTCAGTAAGGCCCATGCTCACCTCAAAGGCTGCCATCCCTTCTTGAGAAGCTAATGGAGGTTACCTGTGATTTTTTTTCCAGAACTGCCAGAGATCTTTCAGAAACTCACAGTACATGCAAAAGTATTCAAGGAGCAGCATACTGTTTCTTTATTTTCCAAGGAACAGACTTGCCCATGGCCATATAGTCCTGCTAAGAATCTTCTAAAAAGGAAACTTACCGTCCCAGCACTGCTGAGATGGCAGTATTTTGAGAAAGTGGCAAAAGCTCACTTTTATGTAAGTAATGCAACTGCCCAGTGAGCAAAATATGTAAAAGGCTGTTGCTGGAGAACAATCTTCTAATCTAGCACTGAAAAGGCCTTCAAGAGAATCTAAAGACTATGCAGTGTCTTATGTTACATTAACTGATGCCTATTGATCTTAACAATAGCTCATGACCTGTTGTGATGGCTGGTTACAATTTGGTCATGCATTTTAGGTTCTTCATCTTTACTTAATTTAGATTCCGTGAGTTACTACATGATGTTCTAGCCTCTAGTTCAATTTCTTTACACCCCTTCAAAATTTAGTTGCTTCACATGCTGTGGAAAATTCAACAGGATGGAAAAAGCGTCATGAATATTTCTAGACTACAGTGCAATGTGCCTAATGAGAAACTTAAATTTTAGTTTCACAAAAACTAACATATGTAGTACTAAAAGTCCTTGTCAGTGTGTAACTATAATTGTACTCTGCTCACTTATAGGACTGCCTAATTAGTCATTAGTCACATTGACAGAATGCATCCCCTATCTCCCAGAATCAAATATGACACAGCAAAATATTTTAGGCTTGTGTTGCTAACTATGTATTTTTGACATACTGGATATTCCAGGAACACAGCCATCAGAGACCAAGAGATTCTGGTCTAATTTGAAATTGTCTAGCAAGATGGAAAACTTTAGAATGAATCTTTTTATTGTCTCACATCCAGATTAACAGATAAAAATCTACAGCAATGTTGAGCTCAGACTATTCACAATTAGAAACAGGATTTCTACCCGTTATTTCTTTTCTTTGGATAGTAAATAGCATAATGAAAAAATTAGCATGAATGCTTATGTCTGGCATCTAGCAGGGCTCAGTAATTTAGGGAGTGCAGGAAAGTGGAGACTGGCTGATGGGTTTAATTTGGACTTGTTTATACAATAATTTAAAGTAAATTTTGCTAAATTGTTTGGACACAAAAATCTGAATGTTTAATTTTCAAAATGTTTAGTTTTTTCAGAACCTCTTACTCTTTTGGTATAAACTGTTATACAAACAAAGATTCACACATCATATAATTTTCTTAAAAGATGCAATTCTATGAATAAACTGTCCATTATTAAACTTTGTTTAGAAGCAATATGATTTAGTCTAAGATTGTGAAGTTCTGAATAATTTAGATATGTGACAGAAACCAAGTTTACAGTAAAAGGTGGCCAAGAAGCTCCTTGCCGTGAGATGTATATCATACTATTGTATTTAAAACTGTCTTCCCAATACTGTCAAATTTCATGTAATTTCAGCATTCCATGTACATTTGGGTCTTCAGACTACTGTATTAAGCACAAGAGAGGTAAAAATCTTTGCAAAATGTGTGGTCCTTGTAGTTTTTGTAGAGAACAAAGGTTGTCCTACTCCCAAAACTTTCCCTTAACTTCCAACAGACTTCTAAAGACCTGTGGCAGGCATTTACAATAAGCTTTCACTCCATTTAGACCACCTAATTGGTACAGTTTGCTAACAGCCTAAGCCTGAAGATTTCCTGGCAGTTCTAACTCCCTTCACACAGCTTGACTAGCATAAAAAGATATCTCCAGCACCTAGTTTCCCTAGATGCTTATGGAAAATTTTAAGAACAGGGGAAACATAATTCACGCCAATATGCTTTTGGCCACTGGTCTAACACAACATGAGCATTTTCACATGTTTTCCTATACCCTGTTGAAATACAGTACCTAAAACTGCAGGCAGTCATCAAGATGCAGGAAAACCATGGATTTATACAATCTTACAATTAAATTCTCTGTTTTGTTCTCTGTTCTTTTGCTGAGAATTCATAGCACTTGCTTTGCTTTTTTGACTGCTGTTGAGCATCTAGTTTTCAAAGAATTACATGTCATAAACCCAGGCTTTCATTACCATGTGATGGTCAACTCAGAACCCATATATGAAGCTCAGATTCCTTCCCCCCCGCCCATGTACACCACCTTACATTTACCTATAAAGATTTTCATTTGCTATTTTATTTGCCAGTCACTCAACTCAATTAAGTCCCCTGGCAAATTTTCATTGTTGGTGCTACCTTAACTACCCTGAATAATTAGTAAGTCAACAGCAAATTGACTCATATCACTGCTTACTTGCCCCCCAAATTATCCATGTATATATTGAAAAGCCTATGTTCAATGAAGGTCTTGCAAACTTCACTGGAAACCACCCTTCACTGACCAAAGCATCATGCATTTTAATCAAGTATTTATCCTTGCAAACCTTTCCACTTACACAATAACTATTTAGTTTCCTTTATAGCTTCTGGTAAAGGACCAGAGCGAACACCTTTTAGAAATCCCTGTCAAATGTATTAATTAACATGATCCACATAACAACTGATTGTCTCAAAGCAGCACCGTATATCCAAAAGGCAAGATTTCCTTTTACAACAGCCATGCTTGCTCTTCCGAAAGAATATCATATTCTTCCATTCATTAATCAATTCTATTAGCCATTCATTTTCACTAATTTGGCCATGTCTGTAGTTCTCCCAGTCGCCTCTGAAATCCATTTTTTGTTTAAATTGCCATCATATTTGCTATTTCCAGACGTCAAATTCTAAAGTAGTTTTAACCAAGAATAATCCTCACTGAAGGCCATCAGAAAAACGAGCTCAGTGCATTCTAATCCCAACTTCACATGCATTCACATGGTAACAGGAAGAGTTTTTGTTTCGCAATCATCAATTACACAAAACGACGGAGGCGATTGAATGTTTTTCTTAGTAACAGACAAAGCATATATATATTCAAAAAGTGTTTTATTTTCACACTCAATTTCCTCAGTCTGTATTTCTGCACAAAGATTATGTCAGACATTTGTAACAACTGCATAAATGCTCTGCATTAACGAACAGCATTTCAGTCATTTATAGGACTGCTAATATATTAGCCTATGAAATCATTATGTAAATTAAACTAATTTCCACGGCAGCCATTCGACTTCAAACAGCTGCACAAACGAGGATTTTTCCTTCTCTAAAGAAATCTGCATAACATTGCATTTTGTATCACAGTTATACAGCACCAGTATTGTCCTTTACCAGAACAAAACAGACCTTCAAGCCATGGTCCATATTTTAGGCACTGCTGTGATGCTCACCTTACCATCTGTTCACATTAATCTCACGAACAAATCTGCTCCAACGCATGCCAAATACAGTCAGGTGTACAGTAAAAAAATATTCATAATTAGGGGCAGAAAGAAGCATTTGATCATTAGAAATGGTGCAGATCTGTATACATCTAGAGTCAGTCACCTTTAAGCTTGTACTACCATAATTGAGAGTTTTTCTTCTTTTGAAAACATTCACTTAACAAAGTGGACAAGATAATCCTGCTACTCCATTAGCTCAGTGGCTATTCTGATCAAGTTCCCTACAGAGGCAGAGCCAGTCCTGGCCTCTCTGTTTCCTTTTCCTTCCCATCACCTACTGCAGCAGACTAGCAGAACAAGCTACATGTCTGCAAGGAAAATAAAATGCCATTAATTAATGGATCCAGTTGAAATAAACATAACGAGTCTGGTGGATTCTCAACACCAAAATGATGGAGAAAGACAAAGGGATTTGAACAGCAGGGAAGAGAGGAAGCAAGAAAAAAGAGGGCTTCTGTGCTCCCAGCCCTTTAGAAGCCACAGCTCCTCTTGCCCTCTGAACATCGTTAAATTATCCTTCCTAGCTCGCTTTCTCTCCTGTCCAGAATGCACTCGCTAATCATTATGAAACTGAATTTTATCTGTCTCAGAAGTCTTGTCTCACTTCTAATTATATGTATTCTGAGGCTATAAAAATGGTGGTTACAGATGAAAAAATTGGGAGAAATAGATAATTTGTTGAATATACAGAAATCGAAAGATAAGCAGGAACCAAAGAGCTCAGTGAAAGATGGCTCATTCTTCATGTAACAGTTACCAGAATTATTAGTCTATGCTTTGTTAAAAAAATGCAAAAAAAAAAAAAAAAGTAATTTTTAATTGAAGAGTAAGACATATGGTAGAAAAATATGACTAAGCAGAGACCTATATATGGGCATAAGCATGTGTTAAACATTGGCTATATTTGGCAGAAGCGTAGATTTCAGCACCTCACACTTAGCCAGATGGATGAACACAAGCAGGTGCAGATTAGAAAGCAGGACCATATAATGCCAAAGTCACGTACAGAGATTACACAAATGCAAATAGGCATAATGGAAATTCTCTGCTTTCAGATAAAAAAGCAGCTCTCAGTGTTTACTAAAATTTCTGATATTTGGTATTGCTTCTGATTGCTCAAAACTTTGTACCAACATAATTTTCTAATTACAAAACAACAGAATGATAAGCGTATCTGACAGGAAAATTACTTTCTAAAATAGAATGTGTATATACAAAGGAACTAAATCTACATACAAAATCATAATTGGAAATAATGTAAATAAATTGTAATACATGTGCAGGTTATCTTATTCTTTAGAATAGTAATTTATCTCACCCTCAGTGCAAACAGTATGTCCAGCTTGTAATTTTTGAAAATATGTAATGGTAACCAAATGCAGACACCCAGAGAATTCACCTGTTCTCTTTAAAAAAACTATGTAGATGGTATGTTTGTCTCCCCACCAAAGGAAAAACAAAATAAAACAAAACCCACCTCCTTAAAAACCCCAAAAAACCCCAACACACCCAAACCCCCTCAATATTAGCACCTATACTTGGTGTTCTGCGGGATTATACAAAGACTTTCTGGAGAGATGCCCTCATTTTCTGGGTATCCACTGGAGGAAAAACAGCCAGCTCTTGAAACTCAGAGTTATGAAAAAGCATCTTAAGAAGTAGAAAGCAAATAAATGGTTCCTCCACAACCTTATAGTTAGTTTCACACAACACAGCAAACACGTGCAATGAAAAGCAAAATAAGATGTAAAGGATAAGGACTCACTTTTTCTATTAGGTACCATATTAAAACAAATCATTCAAAACCAGTAACTGGCATTTAGGAAATACAGCTACTAAAATGGATTTAATAATCAGAAACTGTCTGGATTATTATCTTAAATTGAAGTAATGACAAGATGAAGATAATGTTAACAGAATTAGTAGTCTTCCTTAAATAGAAATCTACCATTTCAGTCACAGGATCAGATATTAGGGTCTCATACTAAAATTCATGTGTTGGAGACAAAAAGAGCAGAAACAATTTTTAAGAATGGAAAATAACCCTAAAACATCAAGGTGCTTTTTTCCAACCCAGATGTTAAAACTTCTCCACCTATGGTGGTCTATCTTCAGTACTGATTTTTTTAAAATGTGTTGTTGCTGTGATGATATTTTCTGCCTATATATTGCAGGTACTTTTGACAACTGTCTTTCAAAATTCAGTTTTGACTTTTGGCCTTATTAAGTGATAAACATTTGTCAATAAAAAATGTGCAGAAAAGGTATGCATTAAAATCATCAACTGAACATTATTCTTCCTATTACACTCATGTCATTTTGTTTCAAACCTCTGTTAATCAGTGAACTACCAAATGGTAAGAAGATGGATGCTTAATCATTTACTAACTCCCTCAATCCACTCATGCAGATGTGTAATTAATGCCAATTATGTTGATTCCTTTTGTAACTTAAAGATTTGTCCTGCAGGAACCAACACGGTACAAATTCATTCCATGCACAATATTAACCAACTACGAATTGTTGATTTGGCCAATTTTAAATCCTTATCAAGGCACCATGTACTGTACAGATCTATGTATAACTTATGTAGTAGGATTCCTGTATTTGGCAGAAGCCCTACTACAGTCAGACTGCTTCAATTAGTTCTAAAGCAGGATACAGTACAATCTCCCATCTCGCTTTTAATGTTAAAGGTGAATCTGAGATTATTTTACATACCCATAAATGTGCAACAGACTATTCAATTAATAGTACACTCCACAGCTCACCAAGAAAATCTGGAGGTGATGACGACTGGCAAGCAGACAGTTTGCACCGTAAGGAAAATCCTTTAGTTTTGGAAAAGATAACATTATTTATAACACTACTAATCATGACACTAACAAGACACACAACCACAGCAAAAAAGAAGCCTCTGCTTCAATAATTTACTACAACAAAACCATAGTAAATTAAGCAAACTGTGTAATAAAAAGAACATTGTATTTGGTATGTGTTACTGCTTTTCTTGAGATCTTGTGTAAAGAGACCAGATTTGAACTCTGATTGTTACTTGGAAAGGAACAAGAAGTGCCCGTCGCCTTCCCATTTCATCCTGTTTTGGAAAACAGGAAAGTTTCTTATCCAACACCTCAACACATTTTGACAGCAAACTGCACATTTGCCATTATGAACCGAGAAAATGTTAAGTGAAAAATCACCCTAATGGTTATCAGTTGAAAAAGGGTAAAAAGTGCTGACATCTTAAAATATTGCACTTGGACTTTACAGATCCAGTTTAAACTGCACCAGTGCCAGGTAGAAAAATAAGCAATCACAAACACCGAGTTTATGTTCATCTATTTCTCTTTCTCAATTAACAGCACTAGCCTACACTACAATCAATAGGTTTAAAAATTTTATTTGTTAAAAAAGAAAGTCTTAGATTTCATAGCACAGCTCTTCAGCCACACCAAAAAAAGATGACATATTTGTGGCAGGTTTTTAAGGCACCATACTGTCCTGAACAGAGCTCTCTAACCCATGTTCATGAAATGAATGCGGCACAACATACTTCTAAATTGAGCCTATACCTATTTCAGGGGCCTCAAGTAGGTCAACAGACAAGGCCACATTAAAACTACTTCCACATCATCTATCTTTATCCATTTGGCCAGCAAACTCAAATGCAATTCAGAAGGATGATGACTCAAAAGATTTCATTTAGAAATACTACTCACTCCAAACCATTTTAGAAAGTAATCTATATAACAAAATAAAGGTCAAGCACCAATTAGTATTACATGCAATTTATAATGTTATATTTTAAGAGAAGGGACTAAAATAGACTTGATTTATTTGTGATAACTTTTCTCAATATGTCAAATTGCATGAATAGAAGGATAATTACAATAAGCAGGACCAGACCCCAAAGGGTCACTGTGCAAAGCCCTCTACAATGGCAGGTCTGTCTCTGTCCAGAGAGTTTACAATGCTAATGCTATTATCCTTTGTGAATGAAATATAGAGAAGGAGAGGAGAGGAGAGGAGAGGAGAGGAGAGGAGAGGAGAGGAGAGAAGAGAAGAGAAGAGAAGAGAAGAGAAGAGAAGAGAAGAGAAGAGAAGAGAAGAGAAGAGAAGAGAAGAGAAGAGAAGAGAAGAGAAGAGAAGAGAAGAGAAGAGAAGAGAGAAGAGGAGAGAAAAATAAGGGGGGTTTAGATTGCTGAAAAGAACTCTCGGCTAAAGATGCTTTAAATATCCTGTGGTAGTTTCCAGAAATGCTAAACTCAAAGTGATTCAATGTAGTACCTGTCAGCTAAGGTATTTCACTCCTAAGTCAGTCTATAAAACAGACTACAATGATTGAAATATTTGTTTGAACTGTGTCCCAAACTATGTATGTGTGGTTGAAAGCTTTTTACTCTTCAAGCCTGGCAAGCTGCATACGAGTGATTAACTGAAGTTATCAATCTAGATTTGCCACTGTCACTTTTAAATATCCTGCTCCAAACCAATGAGAGAATTACCTGAAGCGCTAAGACAGTACTATTTGCTGCTGCAAAGGGACTATAATTAGCTTGTAAATTGTTTTAATTAGTTTGATTAGCCTCAACAAAAAGCGGATGATCTGAAATATTTCTTCACTGCTTTGATACCTAAATTACTTTTCTCCTTTGGATCATTACAGACAGCATGTAGTGACACCCATTGCCTAATTGTAAGATCCAGCTTTTATAACCTCCGCTATTCAGACTAGAATTTTCCATGCTGGGTATCTATTAAAAGCTGAATTTTTTTTTTAAAGTTTCCAATTAAAATTGCTCAACTATTACTGGAAACCAGGTAGAGGTAGAATACATTATTCTGCCAATACTATGAAGTTCTTACAATTATTTCATTGAGGTATTTTAATGACCCTTTCTTTTGAACGAGGATCTGTCCAGAGATTAAATTTCTATGAAGTTATAGCTTCTTCTGAGCCCAGAAAAACCTATTTAAATCCTGGAAAGTGACAAACCTTTGAAGACCACTTTTTGCTTGTACTCTGTTGGCGTCACCTGTTTTACCCTATGACAACCTTGTTTATACGGAGCATATTCATTCCTCCCATAGAGCCAGCACAGTTTATCTACCCCCAAAGGAAAACTGGGCATGTTTACCAGCCTGACTCATTCTCCTAATTAAACTAATCATGCCAGAAACTGAACTTCTAGTCCTTGATTCAACATTTTCTGTGAATCCTACGCTGAAGACTACACGGGTCATGCTAGACAATTAGTATCATCATCTGCTTCAGAGGTATCAAGCATCCTTCTGCAAGTGCTCCCCAGGCCTGGTATTAGATGATGGAGAGGTTCAGCACAAGAACCAAACTCGAGCAGAATGTCTCTCCTGTACTTTCAATAGCTCTACCAAAGGCATCTAGGGAAGCCGGAGAAAATAACACCAGCTGGTCTTGCTGGGAGCTGAAAACAGAAGCAGACAAGATAATAACCTAGGGCAAAGGAGGGGAGACAACAGAAAAACAGGATGAGACAGACACACAGAAAATTGTCTTCGCAACTCTACGTATTCCTTTTCAGAACAGAACTTGTGTTTGCCTAGTATAAAAACTAGTCTTATGTCACCAATTACCAGCAAAAGCCGCTAGCAAAGTTGATGTCTCATCCCTCTGTGCTGTTGCTTATATAAAGCGTAACACTAGCTTGCTATTACTAAATAGCTCGATATTTCAACCCAATAAAAGACAGTAACTAAAACACGGGCTTGCATTTGCAAGTACTTCCTATTTTTCCATAATCCTTTCATACACAATAACCTTTCTTTTTTTGTGAGAAAAGTCAACTGGTTTCATTTCAATGGTTACTTTGCTCTCCTTGTTAATTAACTGTGATCTATAAAATAAAAAAAATAAACAGAGACACATCACTGTACCTCCCTATTATTTCAAATGCTAATGTAGATTTAACTGATTAGCCCATTTGTTTAGACAATTATGGTATTAAAATAATTGTTTTAAAAGAATGTATTTTTCACGTGTGTCTTAAGTAATGAAAGCATTGTTATTCTGAGTCTCTTTCTTAACCATGTCCAGTTTATTTTAATCTTAGATACCGTTCGATTGTGCTGAAATGTCAGTTTCTGGATCAGACTTCATCTTTCTCTCTTCCCCAAACCAAACTGAAGCTTATGTCTTTCCAGAATACCTTATATCTTTCCATCACTTCAGAGGTTCCTGCTTATTGAAAAATGCACCACCCCAGTAGTTTCATTCTGTTTTGAGGGAGTTTTCCCACATCTCTAACCATTTCCTTTAACATTCATTCCTAGGCTATTCTTCAGACTTACATTTTCAGGTTGTATCTGCACGGGATGATGGCATGTCAGGATTAATCCAGAGCTGTAATACTAAGCACACACACCATCTGTAAAGGATTTTGTTATCTTTTGAAAACATCAACTTTCTGGCTCACAGGTTTGACTGATGGGAGGTTGTTTCCTTTTACAAGGAAAACAGTAATCAGATCTCAGACTAGCAACAACCACTGATCATATCAGAAGCATTTAATTTGGCAGTGTTCCAGAAACTCAAGATGAAAATTAATTTATGCTGGGCATTACTGAGATAGTGTGATCAAATCGGAGCATTTCAGTGTTTTCACTGTTCCATCAAGAAATTATTGACATCATAGAATCATTTAGGTTGGAAGGGACCTTTAAGGTCATCGAGTCCAACCCTTAACCTAACACTGCCAAAACCACCACTAAACCATGTCCCTAAGCACCACATCTACACATTTTTTAAATACCTCCAGGGATGGCAATTCAACCACTTCCCTGAGAAGCCTGTTCCAATATTTGATAACCCTTTGGGTGAAGAAATTTTTCCTAATATCCATCCTAAAACTCCCCTGGCACAACTTGAGGCCATTTCCTCTTGTCCTACCGCTTGTTACTTGGGAGAAGAGACCGACCTCCACCTCACTACAACCTCCCCACAGGTAGTTGTAGAGAGCGATAAGGTCTCCCCTCAGCCTCCTTTTCTCCAGGCTAAACAACCCCAGTTCCCTCAGCCGCTCCTCGTAAGACTTGTGCCCTAGACCCTTCACCAGCTTCATTGCCCTCCTCTGGACTTGCTCCAGAATCTCAATGTCGTTCTTGTAGTGAGGGGCCCAAAACTGAACACAGTATTCAAGGTGGGCCTCGCCAGTGCCGAGTACAGGGGGACAATCACTTCCTTAGTCCTGCTTGCTACACTATTCCTGACGCAGGCCAGGATGCTGTTGGCCTTCTTGGCCACCTGGGCACACTGCTGGCGCGTATTCAGCCAGCTGTCTACCAACACTCCCAGATACTCTTCCTCAAGGCAGCTTTCCAGCCACTCTTCCCCAAGCCTGTAGTGCTGCATGGGGTTGTTGTGACCTAAGTGCAGAACCCGGCACTTGGCCTTGTTGAACCTCATACAACTGGCCTCAGCCCATGGATCCAGCCTGTCCAGATCCCTCTGCAGAGCCATCCTACCCTCAGGCAGATCAACACTCCCGCTTAATTTGATGTCATCTGCAAACTTACTGAGGGTGCACTCAATCCCCTCGTCCAGGTTGTTGATAAAATGCACCTACTTTTACTGGTACCGTATCATATGACAATCAACAAAAAGGAAAAGAAGAAGAGTTTTTTTCTGGAGCTTACAGGGTCTTCATCACTGGAAGTTTTTTGAGGACAGGTTAAACTATTCCTGACAATGTGTTAATTCTACTTGGACAAACATCTGAGTGATACAAGGGTGAGAGGCTACCTGTCATTGTAGACAGGAAGTCAAAATCCAGCACCCAGAAGTACGTGCCTCTATAACACCATTAACATATGGGTGCATGTGCGTGCTTAATCCACATGGAAGTCTAGAAACATCCAGAGAACAAGGACTTTTGCTTCCGCTGCTTATCCCACTGGACACAAAGCTGCAAACTGCTCGTCCCTCCTTCTGCAGGCAGGAATCTTGCACTGAGTACCCAACAGTCCAGTTTTCACAGGTTGGATGAAGGATTCTTCTCCCCAGAATGGTGGTTAGAGCACTGGGGTAAACTACACAAAACCACTTTGGCTAAAATAAAGCAAAATTTGCCTCCTGGTCAACTATGCTAACTAAGAAGTTACAACGCTGAAGCAGGTATTACCTAATCCTCCAGCTACATACTATCACAGATTTCAGGACCTTTGCAAAGGTCTGATCTCCACACTCAACATTTCAAATACTTTTAAGCCTTCTGTAATTTCATGCCACTAAACTCTCTAAACTTTCTGCCTTTCTTATGATAAGTTAATTTTTTAAATTATTTTTACAGTCACCTACTCCTCATGTTACCTCTTTGGGGGGGGGAGGGCGGGAGAGATCCTTCTTGTCAGTGATGTGGTCCTAATTTTGATTTCTTTTAGTATTCCTCATTATTCACCATCAGTGAGTGTTAGATCATACATTTTCTTTTCTTAAGAACTAGAGATTGGCTCACAGAAGCACATGAGAAAAAACTGCAACGAGATGAATTTGGCTACACAACACAGTGTAATTATATAGCTAGCTAGTTTTATGTATTAGTTCCCATTCCTGATGCTGGTCTGATCGTTCTTGTGATTCAACCATATTTTGTTTGAGTGGTTGTAATTTTAGGACTTAGAGACATTTCTAATAATTATTTAGGATGTCTTGCCTTGCAGCTATCCAGATGAATTTCTATTGCAATCACGCCACTCAACTCACTAAGTCAAGTCTTGCTAGAGTACTTCACAACCTTCCCAATTTAAGTAGCTGAAATGGTGTTGTGTCTTCTGCAAAATTTTCTACCTCTCTGTTCATCCTCCATTTTCTGGCTAATAATAGCACATTAAGTAACACGAGTCTTAGAAAAGACCTGAAGTACATTGTACTACTAATATAAAACTTGAACATACATTCTTACTGCCTACTTTCCTTCTGTCAGAGACTGTCCATTTGAGAAACCTTGCTTCTCCCCTAACATCTTTGATTCTACCTAGGCTTTTCTACAGAAAACCTGGAAAATTACTAAAGAAAAGTTAACAGACATCCTTTGTACAAATTTCTTCATCTCCTTTACAGTTCATTTTGGAACAGATTAAATATTTTCTTTCTGGTATTTTTTCCACCTACTATAGCAGTAAATATGAGAAATACTATTGACAGTTTAATTATTACAGAACAGCTTGATTTTTTTGGAATAGCTGTTAAGATAAGCCTTTCTCCTTATCACAGCCTTCCTCACCACTCAAGCCTGCTCTTAGCAAAAAAATTCTCCTGCTCAGACTGTTCCTACAATGAGTCAATATAGTACGCAAGTTTAAAACGGCAAAAAAAGTTCAAGAGAAGTCCTGAAGTTTCAGAATCTTCCTAAAGTTCCAGAATTTAAGGAAAGAGTGAATATTTTTAACAACACTTCGTAAACTATAGAAATGCAAATTTAACTCTCCCCAGGACAAGGACTGTAGTCTTATCAGGGATATTATGTAAGTAATATCATTCATTGTTAATATATTCTTTATTATCTAGTACGCTTCGGTAAAGTTCTAAATTTTCACAACTGAAAACAGAATCTGATAAATATAATAATATGCACCACCACCTTTATAGAGTTTACTCTGTAAGCCAGATTAATGCCAGTAAAGTCAAAAGTCATGGTATGGTAACAGCTGTGAGAAGGTAAGGATATAAGCAAGTCAGCGTTTGGAGGGAGAAGTACTATGTTTTATTAAATAAAATCACACAGCTGGGCTGCTTGCATTTAAGATCTGGGTTTGTGTGCCCAAAAGCCTGTAGTTTTTTTCCTAACTGACAAAAATCATTACCCCTCTCTGTAAGTCTTGCCTTCCTGATAGGGAAAAAAAGATCAAAACAAGGCTTGGAGCACAGTTCTGAAGAAGAGCTTAGTTTTGGAAATCTAACAAACCAGTAGCACACAGTTGAATGTGTTTCCTGGCCATTGTTAGAAGGAATAAAATAGTACTCCTTGTTAAATGAATATTGAAAATCAGGAAAAAGAGGTCCCTCAGTTGCCTTGTTTACAAATTACAGTGGAAGTATAAAATTTTTTCAACATTTCACCACAGAAACTTATGAAATAATTCTCTTTTAAAAATATTGTTGGTATACTAGGTGTTTTACAGGCTGAAAAAGACCTCAAGAAACTGCCAGTCTAATAACAGACAGTGTTCAGAGTGGAAGAAAGAATACCAAGGTATGTTAACTCAGATGTGCAAATGGATTTAAAATTTATACCCATAGGTGACAATTTAGTAAATTATTTATATGCATCAGAAAATTTACAGTAGGGATCTGAAAGCACAGAACAAAAATGCTTTGCAGATAGACTGGAGAAGGTACCTACAAGCGAGTAGGAGGGAAGATACGGAACATTAGGACTAATAAATGCTAACCTTGAGGATGAATGCCTAGAAAATGATGGCACTCAGAAGACTTAGTACTGAGTGCTGCTTGCCTTTACTAAAAAATAAGCTACGAAACAAAATAGAGAACATGTAACTGAAATGAAGAAACTGGTATGAAATATTTTTTGCAGGCATAGAAGAAAAAAAGAAAAAAAAAATCAGTTAAAATTGTCTGAGGCAATGTGTTTTTCAGATACAATATACCCATGGCACTTTACCACTCAGTATAATTTACTGTTGCAAGAATTACATTTTTAAAGTAATTATTTTGTAATTTCATATATTTTGAATCCCTGTGGGTTGCTTATTTGTTACAGGAAACAGTGTACTTTACTATAGAAAAACATTATTATGGGTGCTTAGCTCTAGTGCCAAGCAAATAGATGAGCAAAACCTGACAAAACTGTTTTACAGATCTGGTTTCTACAGTATTGTAAGCAGTCATGTCCCTTTATAGCATGTAGAGTAGGAATGGGCTCTAGTGACATACAAAAGGAACTCTTACTTTGATTACGCTGGTATTAATTATACAATACAATAGCTCCTCTGAGATCAATAGAATCATTCTAGCTTGGTGAAATATTTGAGTATTTTTTACTACTGAGAAGCATTGCAGAAGTGTAATAATTAAATTAACAAATTAGAAGGACTGCCAAGCACTTAGCATGATCTATGTTTATGGATAAGAGTGAATGAAATGATAAGATTAAAAAGTAATTTCCCTCTTTAATCTGAGACCTTCTGTCATGCATGGAAACAAGCATCCTACATGTCTGAAAATTCAGTCCCGAATTCAGAAAGTCACAATGTTGCAGTTTTTCCTGTTGTACAAAGGTAACAACAAGGTAATTACTACCTGCCAACTTTCCCTATTTCACTACTGTCTATGTCTTATTGCGGACACAGTTTACTTCACATTGTTGTCAAAAGCTAAATCACTTTTTCATAACAATAATTCCTGTATTTTTTAAAATAATATAATCCTAAAATATTGTACATTACAGGCTGAGAGATTTGTGGTTGTTCAGCTTGGAGAAGCGAAGGCTCGGGGGAGACCTTATTGCAGCCTTCCAATACTCAAAGGGGGCCTACAGGAAAGATGGGGGCAGACTTTTTAGCAGGGCCTGATGCGACAGGACAAGGGATACTGGCTTTAAACTAAAAGAGGGAAGATTTAGACTAGATAGAAGGAAGAATTTTTTTACAATGAGGGTGGTGAAACCCTGGCACAGGTTACCCAGAGAGGTGGGAGATGCCCCATCCCTGGAAACATTCAAGGTCAGGTTGAACGGGGCTCTGAGCAACCTGATCTAGTTAAAGATGTCCGTGCTCACTGCAGGAGAGGTTGGACTAGATGACCTTTAAAGGTCCCTTCCAACGTAAATTATTCTATGATTCTACAATATTGCTGAAAATAAACTTGTTCTTGAAAATACTGCATTTGACTGTAACGCTTTTTTGTGTAATTTCATTTTGTAGTTACACATTTGTTTTCGCCATACATATGTGGTTTTTAACTTCTTTGTTTCTTCTCCAGTTTTCATAAATTAATAAAGAAGCAGCAGTGGTGAACCATATTCAATGTTGCATTTAAGAGTTCAATTAATCAGGAAATTTAAACTTTTATTCATGTGCTCTAAAATGACAAGATGCAAAGTGTTAACAGATTTATTTATTTTTTTTAATGGAGAATAAAAATAAAGAAAATCCCTAAGAACTCAGAAATAGGCTTTTTGGCAATTTGTCTTGTAATCTTTCCTATCTCTTCTGCCAAGTTTTCTGGGACACGTTCTCATCCCCAGTCTATGAATATAGAACAAGTATGGCACTCACATAGCAAGTAACATTTTGGTTATGTAATACGATGTGACATTTTAAATAAAAGCGAAAGTTTGCACAGCAAGATGAACGTGCAGTGGAAACACCTCAAGCAGCAAAAGCAGAATCTGTTCACTGATCAGGCCTTTCTGAAAATAACTTGTTGGTCCAGACCTTAGAGAAACAACTGAGCTCACTTAAGATTGTGCATGAGAAAATTTAAGTTGATGAATGTAATTTGATGAAGGTGGAACATATTTACTGTTACCTTTTAGAAGCGAAAAACCACTCATATAGTTGGGGCATGACTGATGGACTTATGGGAAATATATGTGGTGTTCTGCATGCTCATATTTCTCCTTTGAGCAATTTGTTTCCATCCTACCTATGGTTTTGGTGGATGAGCTACAAACAGTGTACTCCTGGAAATTAAGCTGCCATGAAGTTGTGATGGCTAGTTACTTAAAAAGTCTTGAAAAATGACACCCATAACAGGCACTTCTCTAATTTTTCCCTGTTTTATACAGCGTAAACATTCTGCTACTTTGTGCCTGTTTCTGTCCTCAAAGATCTGTTCCTCAGCTCTCATATACACAGAGCATGAATAATTTCCAGGGCTGGGGAACAGCTTATGAAACATCTTTCCATCAAAAAAGCAAATCGTAACTGTTTGGTGGTTTGTCTCCCTCACAGTTCTAAGGAGAACATGGAGATCTCCAATTCCAAAGAGTTACTCTTGGACCCAGTTCAGCAGCTTTTTCCCTAGTACCTTGACCTTGCATTAGACAAATATGAATCACTTGGGTCTGTTCTGAATTTGGGAAAAGCAGAGTGTTTCCTTCCTTCTCTTTTCTATTTTTTCCAGGGCAGAAAAATGTGGGTTTTGCAACAGCAATTATGGTCAAGATTCTGATAATCCTTTGCTTCTATTTTTAATACTCTCTCCCAGTGAACAGGTCCAGTGTACATTACCTTTATCATAGTTACAGTTGCTGATATAGCTTTCATTCTAATCTAATTTCACCAATTACCAAAGACCTTTGCAGAGACAAAACGGTGACATCAGCTATTATATCAGCACCCATTTAGTAGATATTCTTTGCCAGAATAAAGAAATTATTACATAAGCAAAATAAGTTATTTTTTAAGTAGCGCTTGTTGAACAAGGAGTCTCTACTCACCAGGGAGCAAGTAAGTGGACTTTCCCATTTTTAATTACATGTAAAGTTACTCAGTTCTTAGCTGTGTATATAATAAACTGTGTAATTGTTTATTATGTTAAATTGCTCAAAAACTATCGTCTTTCAAGTAAAATTCCATTATTGCAATCAATTCTCCCAGAAAGAAGAAATAAAGCTGCAAAACTAGAACTTATGCAGGTCATACTAGAAAATTCCCTATTGGTTCCTGACTTTAAGAGACAGTATTTCATTTCACAAATGAAGAGAAAACAACTGCAGGACAAACATAGCCTTTATCTTTTTAGGGTGTAGAACACAGAAATCCACTAGGAATGATCACAGCTATTTCACTGAATCATGTTTTAAATTAAAAAGAAAAATCTGAATGGAAGTATAGATTATTTTTCTACCTCAAAATACTTCCCTGTTTCAAGACTTAATCGCATTATAAGGTATCAATTACAAAAGCATCAATAAAAGTAGTAAACAAGGAGTCATCCAGTCCTGGTTTTGAATAATCTTGAAATACTGACCTAATAGAAAAGGATGAAGTTAAATCTGCATAAAGGGTCTGATGTTTTGAAACGGACAAGATAAAGTCTTATATTGTTATCTACATACATGGACATGAAGTACGTAAACATATGGAGGCTATTTCAGTTTGCTGCTCATTATAATTCCTGAAGTGACAAAGTGTATTTCAGATACCAAAGGGGAGCAAAGGAAAAGGCTGCCCATGACCCTGGAGGCATTTTCATACCTGTACTGCTCTTTTCTACCAACTTCAATGAATTTGAGCAGTAGTTACTGTAAATTATATCCTTCTTATCCAAACCACCACAAAGGCAGCTTAAGGTATTTCCCCTTTACAAGGGCATTCCTTACTTTGATATCTACGTGATTAGCATGACCATTTCTGTATTTCAGTATCTCTGCAAAACACATGCTGCATATAAAAAGTTATTTGGAATACCTGAGGATAATAATCTCTGATATTTCAGTCTGAATTATTTTATGAACACACTTCAGATAACAGGTATTATATTTCAATATCAGTATTATTTTAGAAATGTGGACTAAAATTAAGTATTTTTTTGCAGAAAAGCCTAACAAACTGTTGTTTGTGGTGGGACCAGATTAACACAGAAACTGACCTTACCTTCTTCAGTCTTCCAAAAAATAAAATATCCCACAGTTTATGTGACAAAGCAGCTGGATAAATGCAGATTTAGCTGTCAGACAGAAATCTGGATATGACTGAGCTCAAAACAAGAAGTAGAAAGTAACTCTTTGGCACAGTTTACCATCACAATTGATTCCTTTTAAGAAGTGAAAAAGCAGCCATTTCTGGTGATTGTATAGAAGCATATGGTTAATTTTCTCCCTGCTATTTTTAAAAACAATGTGAACAAAGTCAGCCTCTTATTTGTGAGCAGACAGACATCTTTTATTTTTAGTTTTGACAGGCTTTAGCTAAATTTGAGATTGGCATTAACCCCAAGAAACTGGACTGATGTTTCTATACTGCTAACAACTCAACTGATTTAAGACTTCTACAATAGTCAGGTAAATGGAAGCGTCAAAAGGCATCACATTGCTAGTCTTACATGTTAATTGTACTAAGAGCTTTGTTTGGTTCACATAAAATGAAGTCTGGCAAGGGTATCACTGCATTTTCAAATGTATGAGGAAGGAAGATATGGAAAGACA
The DNA here is from genome assembly GCA_008921705.1 of Burhinus oedicnemus. Taxonomy (NCBI): domain Eukaryota; kingdom Metazoa; phylum Chordata; class Aves; order Charadriiformes; family Burhinidae; genus Burhinus; species Burhinus oedicnemus. Next base: position 906,878 of record VFFE01007238.1, on the reverse strand, counting down.
GTAGAAACAGCAGAACAAACAAATATAAACCTACTACAAACACACTCTATGTATGTGTAATAATCAATTGATCATCAATAAATACAGGCTAAAATGATAGTATCTGATCCTGCAAGAAGAGATTCTGGAATAATCTTCCAATTAAAGCACTGGGTACACAAAGTTATAGAAAAATACTGTATGGTGTAGTTTGCAATGGAAAGGTACTGACTGACATGATGCAGGAATTATTAATTTTTTCTTTCCTCTCTTATTAGCTATATATTCCGCAACAGAAAACTAAGAGAAAATTCCTTGAATTCTAAATCTTACCAGGATAAGTCAAGAAAAATATCTCACATTTTGAATTATTAAAAACCAAAAAGCTTAATAGTACTTTTCAATAAAGCCAACTTTCAAGTAAAAAAAAGAAAAATTCTTCAAAAATGGATTGGAAATGTTGACTACCAGTTGACTACTCTCTAAATTAAAGGAACATCAAAGAAAATACCAAGTGAAATCAGAGATCCAGCTTCACTAGAAGGAGAATTTCTTTCCTGGAGAAAACAGGGAATCAACAGAAAAATACACGTTACAGAAAAAGTGCATGTAGAAATCAGCTATATTTATTTCATTGAGGAAGTGCATATCCATCCTTAGATCAACTCCAAACTTATGAGACTCAAAATGCAAAAATACTTTAAAGTGTTAGAACTAAGCTAAACAGCATATATTCCTCCAGCTTAAAATATCAAGGAAATATAGTACATCAGTCTGAAAAGTTCCTATTGTATTTGCAGAATAAAATATTTCAGTATAAATTTTTTTTTTTAAATGTTAATTTAAAATGTTAAGTAATAGCAAAAATCAATTTCAAGGTCCTATACTCAGACAACACCTATTTGGCTACTGACTACAATAATATTTTTCAAATTATCACAGCACCTTAATCAGTAAAACAGTGTATGGCAGCAATGCAGACTTGACATCTGTGTTTTAAGTTCACAGTCTAAATAGGATCACATAAAAAAATTTGCTTCTCACTGCAAGAACAATTTGCACATGCTTGAACCACTTAGTATGATGTTCTATACTGTTTAATGTGGTGCCGCTGCCATTCCAAAACCTCATACAAAAAAATTTCTGAAACATACCTTACATAGGACAGTCAACATCCTCTCCAGAGACAGAAAAATGACTTACATTTAGGTTCTAAATTCTTGACTGCTGTTTTACATTCAACAGAATACTTTCCCAAATTTAGACAAAAAGGAGAGCAAATGGATTATAGGTCAAAATTTCTGTAAATCAGTATTTAATTCCTTTTAGTCTCTAATTATCAACTCTCCTATATTTACACTCTCTTTCCTTTTGAAGATATATTTTTCTAGAATCTAATTATGTTTTTGGCAGGAACATCGCCCAGAGCATTCTGGAGTTCTGCAGATTCTTAACACCAGAACTCCTGGCAGAATCTCTATATAACAGATAAAATTCTAGTAGAAAAGGCAAGAAAGAGGAAGCAGTAAAAATGAAAAATCTCTCCTCATCTCTTTCATAGCCAACGTTCCACAAGCTTACTTTGTCCCATTTGGCCAAAAGTGAAGGGCTATAACAGGGCTCAAAGGTACAATTTTGGATGGGTACACTTTTCACTGGAAGCTATCTGAAGTTTCAGCAGTCAATCGTTTCAATTATTTTTTTCATACAATAAGGAGGATCCTTTGAGAGAAAAAATACATTTAAAAAAATTTTACAAAATCATTAAAAAGTTTTAGTATTTCATTACTCACATATATAAATTCTATGAGAAGGAAACTTTACTTATAACCCCCTTTTCCCCAAACTCAACTCCAACACATGGAAATCTAACAAGCATTATAGAAAATTAAACACTAGAGACGGGAAATAGAAAAATTTATGTTAAACTGCAAAGGAATGCAAAGGATTTGTTAAAGAACATGTGAAAAGAATTTGAAATATTCTCTCTCTTGATATCACTTCTACTGTACAAAGGAGAATGGTACTATGAATCACCAGCATGAAGAATGAGTGAATGAATGAACTACTTCTGATTTCTCTCAACTAATCTTACAACATCATCCCACAAAAAGAGAAAATTACTTAGTATTCATGAGAAAAGAACATCATAAACACTGTACATCATTTTATAATATAACTTCATAAAAGAACTTTACAAAGCCAATATAAGTTCTTCAATAATAATACAAAGTATTCTTAAGATATATATTCTTCATTTCTGCAAATTGTTTTGCAGGGACTACGGAACACTATTCCAGAGAAAGCCTAATTCTTAAACAGAATCAGAGAGAATGAAGGACTTTAAGAGGTCTCCAAATTCATCCTTATGCTCCAAAGCAGGTACATCTTTACCTACAGCATTCTTGACAGATGCTTTCTGGTCTCTTTTTATGCACCGCCAAAGTCAGAAGATCTACAGCTTCCTTAGGCAATATAAAAAAGTGCTTTTACTTTACTGTCAAAAATGGTCGTCTCCTGTTGCTGTTTTTTCTCCCTAATATCTAACCTAAAAATCCCTCACTCTTATCTAAATATACCGTTTGAAAAGCAAGTCAGCATTCCACAACTATGATCATTATGCTTGAGTTAACTGATTATAAATGGGTGCATTGTTAATTTAACAGCTGATTCTAGGAGTTCTATCAGCAGATTATCCTAGATGGTAACTCCAAATTTCTTTGTGAGATTTTTCTGAAATTTAGCAGAGAAATATTCAAGGAAAAATATCATAAATTCTTTTGTAGTTATAACATTCACTGTGTATATATACACATCTAATATATGTACCTCTAATAATTCAGTACATACCAAAATTACAGAATTAACACCTCCTTAAAAAAACCCATAAATATTAAACTTTTAAAGAAAATATAGTTAACAGAAAGAATAGTTAACCTCTTGAAGGGGGGGGGGGGGGAAATCAGAACTTACTTGCTCTGAGTGTCCAAATTACATATTATGTGGCTCAAGAACATACAAAAAAAATAATTTTCAAAATTACAATGAATGTAAAGTAATTTAACACAGCTACCACAGAGAAAGTTATACTGTATTCAAGGAAGAGATTCATATGATGTGATTATTCCTGGAAACATCATGGCCATTTTGGGCACCAGCACAGGGTTGAATTCAGAGCTTGTGGAGGTCATAGGAGCTCATAAGAAAGAATATAATACGATTTCTCATGAGGGTGTCGTGATTTAACCCCAGCCGGCAGCTACAACCATGAAGCCACTCACACAGTTCTCCCCCTTTCCCCCACAAGAGCAGAGAGAAGAGGGAGAAGAGGAGGGTAAAGGGAAAGAAAAAAAAAAACCTTGTGGGTTAAGATAAAAACCGTTTAATAGAACAATAACAGAAAAGGAAAATAACAATAATAATGACACAAGTCACTCTCACCACCCAGTGAACTGGTACCTTCCCAAGCAGTGATCACTAATTCCCCTCCCCTGGCCAACCTCCATTTATATACTGAGCATGACCTCAATGGCATGGAATATTCCATTGCCCATTCCATTGTGCCCATTCCCTTGTTCTGTCTATGCTCCTTCTCAGCCTCTATGGGAAGTTGAAGAGTCCTTTGAAAGTACAAACATCGCTTTCCAACAACTAAAACTATATGCATTATTGACATTCCTTTCACAGCAATCACTAGAAAGAAAATTAACTCTTGCCTGGCTGAAATCAGGACAGAGGTCAAGGAATAGATTGAAAAGATGATGTCCCATTCAGACCTAAGTTCCCTGATGCAAAGAAGAAGTAAAGCAGAGCAGAGATCCTGCTGAAGACGCTCAATGAAAAAAGAGGTTTAGATGTCAGAAGGAGTACATTTGGCGTTTATTGTTCCTACATTCTAAGAATGAAGATTTGGAATACAGAATTTGCAAACAAACATGACGGCAAACAAGACATGCATAACTAATTTGATCAATTACTCTACCTTCTGGAAAGAAGCCAAAAAGGCTTTGAGTATCATCTCACATCTGTAGGAGAAGAATATGTTTAAATCATCTAAAACCTTGCAAGAATAAGTTTTTCCTCAAGAGGTTTTGAATAAGCTTTAAATACCACAAAATACTTTTTAATGAATGGCCCTTCCTGCTAGATTCAGTCGGATGAGCATTTATTGAAGCACTAATTGTCACCACTACTTTCAGATCTCCATCAGTTCTCGTAAATGTCCATATGTTCTTTGGTTAAAAAGTGCAGTTTAATGATACAGGAAAGTGCAAGCCAATTTATCATCCTTCCTTAACCTTTTGAAAAATAAATTAGTTTTTATGAGAAACAATCACTGTAAATAAAGTAAAAAGCATTTCAATTCTATCATAATACGGTGTCGTTTTGCATTAAATCTTCATGCAATTGCTTAATTTTAAAATTATTTAAATCAATCATTTATTTTTTTCCTGACCTAAGTGTTTAGTACCTATAGAAGGCCAGAGACACAGACCAACTTTGCAAATAGCTGTGTGTGATTAAGATGTGACTACCCAGCAGGTGTTTATACGGCCCTCTCAGCTGAGCCACATTTCTACAATACAACCTCTACTTTCAACATATTTATGCTAGTATAACATTCTTTGTGCTACAGGGATTTATCGTCCCTTTAAACACCTACACTTATGTAAAGGATTTTAACCAGTATAACTGAATCCACACTAGAGGGTGCTACTATTTTAATTGTAAAAGGTTTTTACAGTTAACCACAGATTCAGAGCAGTACATTTTATAATGTTTTGGAAATGCTTTGTTGCTATCTGGGACAGCAGCTTGCTACCAAATGAGAATTAAACTTAGCATCACAGACCTGCCTGCTTTTGTGCTGAAGTTCAAGTATTGCCATGTGTTGCCCTAGCCAACTGTACATAAAAGAAACCTGCTACCAACCTCATGCAGTACACTGGAATCTGTACTTAATGCTTCAATTAAAATATTTTTTTGTCAAAGCAACAAAGGTCATAAGAAACACCGGAGAGCCTTTTTTCTCTATCTGCTTCACTACAGACCATCAGACACACCACTGGTACACATCAAGTCTCCTTCCAAATCTAGAAGTTGGGGGTTTTTTGCTATCATAATTGCATATCAGTGCTTGTATTACAGATTTGAATCAAGTAGTTAAGAAGAGGATGAAGATTTTTTAGCATCAGAAGAACAATTTATAAAATGAATACTGATAGACTTGAAACTGCCCAAAATTATACTAATGCTTCCAAACAAGAATATGTACTATTCCCATGTTGCATTTTTGGTGAAATGGGAATAATTAGCTTCTACTAGAATCTTCAATAGCTTCTAAGTAATCAGTACCTTAAACACATCTATCTACCCCTTTATAAACAGATTATGAGTGTTATGGAGTGTCAAATATGGTTCCTCTCACTAGGAAAAAGAACTACCTAAATGAATAACATATGAACCTATTAAAAAGCTCTTTTCTCAAAAAAAACTTTTTTGCATTTTGCAATTCCCCTCACTATGTGGTGGTCACTGTTATTCCAAGAAAAGTGTTAAGTACATTCTCATAAGTTCCCTTCACTTCTGAGAGTTTTATCGTGTTTAGAAGTAAATCATTGAAGTACAAAGAAACGAAAGAGGAAGAACAGCGCAATGTGGAGGAAGAAAAAAAGATTGTAAAGGAAAACCCACTTTACAAAATACATACGACTTGAAAGCTTCAAACAGAATTTTGCCTCAGGCTGCAGAATAACCTTTGGAGGAGCTGGCTTCCATACCAATAATTCCCCATCTTCCTTGATCCATACAAAGCAACATTAAGTAATGTGCTGCCTCACAGCTGATCTCCCTACCCACAGTTTGAACTTTCTGTGAACATGGGTATTACTGGAAGGTCTTAAGTGTATCATGTCAGGGCCCATTTGTCTTGGTCCACATTTTTGGATTATAAAAAATTTTACTGTTGTCCATTTCCATCATTCATCCAATAACAAACGCACTCCAGAATGCATATTATAGGTTAAGAAACAACTTGAAGAAATATTTTATTTAGCTTTTACTTCCTCAGAGATTTCTGTTTCTCTTACCCGCAGGTTCTATCCAAGGAGTAAGGGGAGAGGAGAAGATATTACTCCAGCTTCTCTCTTCTACCTTCTCCACAGACAAAAGGAAAAGATTCATAAATGCAATAAAGTGAAGGGAAAGATTTTGGTCTATGACATGACAAATAACAAGCATGATCCCACAGAAGGATCATGTGAGAAAATGTTCTGTGAGCTAGGGGGTATAAACACAGGTGATCTCAGCTGGACTGAAAGAACAGAAAGATTTTATTCTACTTCCACTTATTCTGCAAAAAAAAAAAAAAAGTCAAATTGCAACATAGGAGACTAGAGAGGACAAAAACATCTCAGCTGAATGAAATGCATAACTGAGTAAATGTCAGAAATTTATAAAGAACACACACACACACTGATTAAGGGGTACTATGTACATTGCACAGTGAAACACAGTACAGATTTAAAAGAAAAAAACCCCACACACACAACAAAACAAAAGCAAACCAACAAAAAAACCACCAAGCCAAAAAAACCCAAAAACCAAATAGATAAAGTTTTAAGATTTTGAAACATTTCTAAGCCTGCTTGATTTCTGGTCTCTTCCCATGCTCTCTTTCTCCCTCTTCCTTCATTCCCTGCCTCCCTCTGTCTATTCTTCTAGGGAAAAATAGACAATGAAAGTGCTTCATTAAGTTGTCAGAAGGATATAAGAATATTTAAATTTTTCAGGTGGATCTCCACTTTGAAAAACTTAGTTTATTCATCCAAGGAAGAAGACATTAGGTAAAACTTGCAAGTAACAAAATAGCAAATATTCATAGAATCATAGAATAATTTGCTTTGGAAGGGACCTTTAAAGGTCATCTAGTCCAATCTCCCCCTCCTCCAAATGAGCAGGGACATCTTCAACTAGATCAGGTTGCTCAGAGCCCCGTCCAACCTGACCTTGAATGTTTCCAGGGATGGGGCATCTACCACCTCCCTGGGCAACCTGCACCAGTGTTTCACCACCCTCACTGTAAAAAATTTCTTCCTTCTATCTAGTCTAAATTTTCCCCCGTTTCATTTAAAGCCGTTACCCCTTGGTTCTATCACAACAGCCCCTGCTAAAAACTTTGTCCCTATGTTTCCCCGTATGCCCCCTTTAATTATCTTACAAGCCCCCTTTAAGTATTGAAAGGCCACAATAAAGTCTCCCTGGAGTCATCTCTTCTCCAGGCTGAACAACCCCCCAACTCTCTCAGCCTGTCCTCATAAGAGAGGTATTCCAGTCCTCTGATCATTTTCGTGGCCCTCTTCTGGACGCGGTCCAACAGGTCCATGTCTTTCCAGTGCCGAGGGCTCAATAGCTGGACGCAGTGGGGTCTCACCAGAGCAGAGTAGAGGGGCAGAATCACCTACTCATATCAGAATAGCTAGCAAATTATTTACACTAGAAACCACTCAATTCAAAGATGTATTAAAGATTTTTAAATAATACATTTGTATAAAAATAATGTGCTCTGTTTACTGATAATTCTGTAATTCTAATATAATCTTTTTATAAATATATATTGTGAATTGTTTGCAGAGCTGCAGGAACACCTGTAATGGTTAAAACTTCTTATTTTTTTCTGAGAATATTTCAAGAAAATAAGATTTTCATATCTCATAAAAGATCACCAGGATAACTTTGATAATCAAAACTAGCCACACACCTAAGTGGTATTAGGGTTCAAAGACTTCTAAACATACCATAAAACAACTCATTTCTGGGCAACAGGATGCAAAGGAAGACCAACATTACAGACCCGCTACGATCCTATTTCTTGCCCACTTTCACTACTCAACAACATGAGTTGAATGAACATGGGAATGGACAAGTTATGGAAACTGTTGTTTGAAGCAACTAAAACAATTATTTCAAAACAGTTATTTTTAAGATTATCTCAAAAATGAGGTAAATTCAAAGAAGTGCTTTCCTTTAACGTTGTATTGTCTCTCACAAAGTTCATGGTAAGGTTCTTGTTTTATTCCATGTACAGATTGAAACCCCACTTTTTAGAATCTCTGTCACTGAATACTGACCTATTATTTAACTATCTACGAGATAAGCAAATACGTTTTACCATTTCATAGAAATTCAAATGATATTCCTAAGAAAGGTTTCAGAAACAATAGGGCACTTAGAAATTCTCACCACCACTTAAACAGAAGCCCCATAATGATACTATAAAATGTTATCAATTAATTAATTATTAAATGTTATTAATTTACTATGCATGATATTGCTAACACATATAATCTGTACCACCCAAGGCATTCTCTCTTTCTTGTAATGTTAGATATCATAAGAGCTGCATAATACGTATTGCATGGAGAAACGCACAATTGCATGACTAAGGTGAGAACAGCCTTATAAATGTACCATTTCATTATTGAAACCTTTTCCTCAGACTGTACTTTTAATGTAGTAGGAAAAATTATGTCCTTCAAAACTTGCTCTGTTTATGAGTAAAAATATTTGTGCCTGCTATTTATTGTCTTCTAGTCTGTTTCACCTAAATTTGCCCTTAACTTCTCCCCCAAATACTTGAAACTTCTGTATGCACAAAATTTTATTAAGTTTGATTAACTCAGACAGTCTTCTGTGGACAAGTAATCTTGCTCATTTTATTTGATCTGTTTGCACAGCTTCATGTATACTGAGGTCACCTGGGAAAATAAGGGTAAGTTTTCAAATGGCTCATATAGAATCAACTAGTATGGATAAGTCAATCATTTTACAGTTGTAAATACAGACTCTTGTACAGTTTGTGTTTCACTACTGAAGTGTATAATGTAATTTTTGTATAAGAAGAAAGATATTCCCTGCCTATAATAATGGAAAGAGCACAACACAAAGACTAGATAACACGTCTGGAAAGGGGATGCTGAGCTAGCAGACCATGGTCTGAGCCAGCATAGTCCCTGCTGTACTCTTAGTTAATGTCACTTTGGAAAAATGTCAGTTCCACATATATATGAAAAAGTACAGTAATAATAAAGTAAGAAAGCATATTTGGAAAGAAAAAAAAGAGATTTAAAAATGAAGCTATGTGTAGTACAAAGGGGAAATAGAAGTATGAAGCCTGAATTTTATCTTCCTTTCACTAGTCATTATAGCCATTTCCAAGTTCATTTCAAATAATTCTGTACATAATATTTCTCAAATAAGCCACAAATTTTGACAAAGGCTGTAATAATTCAAATATTATTATCAGATTACAGCCGCATTACGACGCTATGCTCCTCAGAACATCGCAAACCGCACTTCCACTGAAAAAGGTCATGCTCAAGAAAAACCATTTGTAGGTGTATTGTCACAAGATTTCACTTTCTGTTCCCACTGCCACTGTTCTTAGCAGCAAACCATTCTGAGCATTCAGAAGATAATGCTAAAAGCATTCCACTCTGGTAAAAATACACTGAAATACATAAAGTGTCTTTAGATTTGGCGAGCCTTTGATTCTTCATTTCCAGTACAAAGAAACTGCAGCCATTACTAAGACACGAGTACCGGAGTTGTACTACCACACGCTGTGCTGAAGAGGATGCAGCAGTATTTAGAGACGTAGTTTCCCTGCCGAGGGACAGGTCTGAGGACCCATGAAGCACAAGGCTGGGCGCAGGCTGAGCTACAAAACCAGAACAGGAATTTATTGCCATCAAATCAAAGAGGTCAGAAAAACGTGGAAAAAGCCATCTCATTGCTTCATTCTATCCATGCAGAAAGAAAAAGAAATCTAACTTGGAAATGCTTTCTTACCTAAAATTTGTCTAATTTACATCTTAATGCACATATGGCTCTGAACCGAGATTTTGTTTAGCTTGGAAATTGCTGAAAATGTTTAGAAGTGTAGGCAATTACAGCTAGTGAAAGATGCAACAATCAGCTAACAACCATCCCACTCGGATATACACAGGTTGGCACTGTAAACAACCACATGAAGCTGAGACCATGCCTTCCGGGCAGCCAGGAATGGGTAATACCTGTCAACAACCAGAACAGGTAGGAGCTGGAGTAGGCAGTAGACTGAATGCATTACAATTAGAAACTTTGTTACAGCACTTTGGTTTGTATCAGTATTACAGTATTATTAGATAGCCACACTGAAGTTTGTCTAACATACCCCCTTGCCTAAAAACTTTCAAAAACATTTAGCTTTTCATTTATTTTTGTTTCAACCTAGACATGAAAATTATCCAATATTTCTTTTTTGAAGTTCTAAAGTCGAAGTCAATAATAAAATATAGCACAGAATAATGGAAATGATATGTAGTAAAAACAAATGAGAAATTAAGTCTTCTGAGATTCCAGGGAGAGAAGTTCATTGCCAGAATTAAAAGAAAGAAAAGAAAACAACTCAAGCATGATATTTTGTGTACAAGTATACAGATAGAGACATTGTAGCTTCTTCCTTGAAAGCATCTATGCTAAACACATTCTCACTAACCCTACTTACCCTGTCAACAGCAGGCATTTTACAGAATGTTTCTCCCACGAAGGCTCACAACTCCATACGAGCAGGACATTTCTTTTCTAGGACCTAGGCTTACGTGTCAGTAAGTATTCAACTAGTCACATAATGCTAATACTCCCATTAAGGAAAGAAAGAAATATTGATTTCAAAGTTATTTGATGTTCAGGTACCATTTAAATTAACAGCATGTATTAATTTTTTAACATATTAGAAGTTTTTGAGATTTTCTAGAGACCTTGCATATGACTTTACCTACCACTTAGCTAGTGCAGTACTGGAGCTTCCGAAAACAGTATTTCCTCCACCCACACTGTATTCGCTTCTACACTGCCAACTCAATCAGAGGGCAAGGTAAGACAACTAATATAAGAAAAGCTTTTTGATAAGAGACCTGAGTTCTGGAGGAGGTTACTACAGCTGCGTGGACACGGGCTATCTTCTGAAGGTAAGCAGCTTGCTAGCACATTCTGCTACAGCATGTTCTTTGCCCACATTTGTAGGATCCATTAAAAAAAAGATAAAAAAAGGACACATTCAATATCAAAGTAAAGACTATGGTATAGAATGAAAGCATACAAAATCCACTGAAAATGGTTACGTGTCTGTGTAACCTAAAATAAGTACATCTTGTACCCACAGAAATGTGTTTCATATCAGCGTCCAACTCCACAAAACTAGCTTTACTTTCTATTTATTGGTATTGTCATAACATGAAAAATAAATACCATTTGTTAGGAAAGCAGCCGTTACACAAAATTAACAGATATATTCTGCTTCAGGGCATGAATACAAGAAAATTGTCAGACATTAATAATGTAGACAGAGCATTTTCCTGGGAAAATGAGGATTCAATGGAACAACAGATAAATCATACCCAACTGCTCACTGTTTGTTGTTTCACAATCTGTTGTATTTTATCGAATATGACTAGTACAAGTCTGTTACAGCCATAAAAAACATTAGCAGAAATTAATATGTAAATTACTGTAGTGCTTGTGTGGGATGCCATTTCATTAATTTGAATTCACTGACATGACTGTGTAATCTAAATTTATGAGTTTTTCAACTGCCTCTCCATGGAGAATTTTGCATTTATTGAATTTTCCTTTAGAAGCATTTTATGCATTAAATAGTATTTGCATGGCAGTAATGTACATGAATGGCTTGGAATTTTATACATATGTATATATATAAAATATATATACCAGGCATTTTGCCTGTGAGAAAACACATAACCTAAAGTGCAAAAAATGCATGTAGATATTCCCTTTTAAAACATTTTTAGACAGCAACAAAAACAAATTATTGGAACAGGGAACAAAAGCAGTTTTTGAGGTTCTTGCGAAAGTAAATATTGCTCATAATTATTTTGTTGAAACAAATGCAAATCTTTTTTTTGTTAATATAAGGGGTTTATGATGCATAGAACTTCTTGTGTCACCCATAAGAGTTTAAGACGAAAAAAGCACCATCAAAAAAGCACCTAAATTTGAACAAGAAGCTTTATCAATACATAGGGCAGCTTGAAGGTTAAAGTTTCAATATCAAGTTTTGGAAAAAGCCATCAAGAAAAGAAATTACAAAATTCTTTACCATTCAACAATTTTCTTTAACTAACATCTGGACACAAAGATAGTAAATGCTTTGCATAATCTTGGTTTTAATATCTTGTAGTTTCCCACATATAAAATGAGGTACCCAAATAAATACTATCAAAATGTCTCTGAAGCAAATAGTACAAATATAATGTTTGCTTTCTGAAGAAAACACAGCAAATGCTAAAGAAAAGAAATAAAACTTACTAAAAATACAACAAAACATTTACTCAGTTACGAAGATGTAATTTTAGAAGCATGAACATTTCAGGGTTAAAAAACATTTCTATGATCAAAAAAATTTATTTTTACTTATTGACAGCATTGTAAAGCGTTCTCTTCCCACTGTGATTCGAAATGTTTTGACATCACCTATTTGCCAGTAGGACACACTACTAGGTTAATTATCTTGCAAATACACAATTTTGTTAAGTAACAGGATTGGTTTATCACTATGCCTCATCAAATTATTTATCTAGGAGTGTCTACGGTGCAGTTTTATGCCTAGACACTTCAGTCTTTTTCACATTGAGACTTGTATGCATAAACAAAATTATTTTTTATGTATCATCTAGCCTTTGAATGTAGAAACTCACTTTGGAACAGGGCTTTTGGGGGTGAGGAAAGGGAGGATTTGATATCAGATTTGTTTAACCATGACACAAGGAGGAATATATTCCCAGCCAGGAGCGAATGTTTCGCACTTGTCAAATCCTCCTGTCAGCATCCCCTACAGCTCTGCTGACTACCAGGAACACCTGTCTGCTCCAAGGTCACTCTGATTCAATGTCACCTTGCAGTGAACATGCTCGCACACAATTAGGATTTCAGTTATCATCTTGCAGGGAATTCTGATATCTCTGTCATTTTACTTATAATTGATTACTAGGTAATTATACTTGGTGAATTGAGATGATCTTATAAATCAGAGCTTTGAATTAGTTTGGATGGCAAAGAAGGATGCACAGACGTGACACAAAGAAGCATGTACACAAGTGTCTGTTAGATGCAACAGACACAGTTCATTTATTTATATCAATTATACGGAGATAGCATTTTCATACATTTCATTCCACTGATTTCCTACTAAAGGAATCTTTTTTCTTTTTTCTTTCAAATTGAGGTAGAAATATGTTTTATTGTTAAAACATCATCCTTTTTTGCCTCCTAAAACATCTCCACCTACTTGCTATTTAAGAAGCTACTTACTTCATGGTAAATCCTGCAGAGTCTTTAAAAAATGCTGTATTTTCTAATATTGAATACATATATAAATTACACAACCATTACATGTCCGCAGATCTGCATTCAGGTGTAAATTATTAGAACAGGTGAGAACTACAACAGGACTCTCTGTTTTGACTTGACCTTGGCATTAAAATGAGCATAATACAATAACTTTGTTCTGTTCCCCTGAGTAACTGTAACTTTTATTAGACTGCTATCCTCCAGTTGTTCTGAGATTGAAACCTTCTCTTCATGTCTTTAACTATCATTTTCTATCCTAAGTTTTGCAAAACATAGCAAGCAATTGTTAGGAGACACACATTCCTCAGCAGCACTTAACTTTTTTACCAGCCACCTCTTCCTACACTCAAGTCTTCCAGAGAAATATTTTCTTCCTACTATCTCATGTTAAACTGTTCTTTCCTCCTATCCACAAATGGAGTAACAGATTTCATAGGTCAGAAAAGCAAAGGGGAATGATTCAACTCTTCAAATAACCAGATGAATATTGATGCCATTGCTGTCCCTCACGGAAAATTCCTTTGTCACTGCAGAAATCAGTGCAGAAGTTTTAAAGACCCACTCATCATGGATCTTGTAAAACTATCTTCTCTGAATTTCTGTAAGCATTGCCTGGTTCTGCATACGCAAAGACAAGTATTTTTCTGCCAAAAAATGACATGGCTTTCTACTAGGAAAGAAATAAACACATGCATCCTAGTCTCAATCAAAACACAGCTAAAAACATACCTCAAACATAAACATCTGCTAAACATTCCCCATGCATTGTCTGGACTTTTGACTGTTTTCATAGCACTGGCTAGCAGTTCATTGACTCTAGGCTGTTTAACTACTGATAGTCAATAGCAATCAGAATCATTAAGACTGCAGATATTGGAAGTCATTACAGATGAAGAATCATGGTGGGTATTGGCTGCTGTGACTCTAAGACGCTTTCCAGGTAGACCTCTGGAAAGTGGCATCTGAAGTCTTGCTGCCATGGCTGTCTGTCTTAGGTCTACAGCACTGACCTAACAGGGATACCTAGGTACAGGCTCTGCAAAGTGGAGTTATTTCAATAAAAAGTGATCAAGTAGAGGGATGTTTAATGTCAGCTCTTTCTCAAGTACCCTTATCATCCTCATTCTGCAGTCACCACTCAGTTTTGCTCTCGATGATCTGTATATACTTTTCATTTAAAGTATCACAGCTTATTAAAGTTTCCACTGTCTGAAATGTACTTCAAAAGTTATTCTTGTTCCTAGAAAGTAAAGGGATGAGGAAAGAAAATAAAATCAATCCCAGGACTTACTTACTTTGTCCATGTCTCACAGTTTCTTTCCCTCTCAGTTGGAATCTTATAATGTGAAGAGCTGAACAGCTAATCTTTCAGATACACAAGTTCATCTTCATATCTGATCCCTCTCCTCCTAAGCTTGTCTTTTGGCGGCTGATTTAAGAACCACAGCCAAGGACTTTATAGATTTTCTTCAGAGGGAGAAAAGTGGTGATGGCTGGTTTTGCTCATGCCTTCATCACTCGTTCTTCTGCTGAAGTCAACAGAAATTTGTGATATTATAATTATAAACTGCAGCAACAACCAATTGACCCCATCTGCTACCAGGTCTTAACAGAGACCCTGCATCCTACTTCACATTATTGACAACGACATCAAATCCTATCCTTACCAGCTCCTAGAAAAACTGTACGATCTGTACTGTCACTCACAGACCCATCATATTTAAAAACCACAAGGAAGGAAGTCCTACCACATTTTTGTTATGTGCAAGAGAATACTCTCACTGAAGAATCAGTAGAATTCATAGAAACTATCATCAAGCCTTCAATTGCTCAACAGTTTAGTTTTCTGGAAAACACAACAGTTTTCTTACACACACGCGCACACTCTAAAAACACCACCATCATGGCTAACCCCACAACAGCAAATCATGGTCTATCTTCAGTAAGAACAAGGCCAATACTCAGATTTCCTGCCTAAATATAAATTGATTCCATTCTCACCCACAACTACCTCACCTGCCAACAGTGACTGATCCACAGCACGCCAAGTTACAAATGAGACACTAAATGTAGCACAATTTTATTATTCACACAAAAGACACAGATAACACTCTTATCTCCTAGACTCCCTCAAATTTCCGAGGGGATTCAGTAACCACTATGTCTCTGTCAAACTGAATCTCAAAAATACCTACAGCAGTATCAATTTCTTAGCCACTGTACTCAACATAAAAAAGAAAACCTACAAACTACTATACATGAAAAATGTGCAAACTATCATATCCATCATTATAAAACCAGCTGCTTCTTGAAACACCCCAAGAAAGCTATAAAATACAGTAAGCCCTCAGATGCCACTAACATTCACTGTGTAATAGTACTCTCACGATGCCCAGCTCAGCAATCTTAGACCCTTAACTAAATAAACACACCACTCTAGAGAAATACTTCAAATCTTTCACTGAGTCTTCTAAACCTCTCAGTTCTGACTCTGAGGGAGACTCAGAAAACCCAGATGATTGTGAGAGCTAAAACATAAACTCCAAAGGATGCTAAAAAACACAGAAGAGAACATTAGGATTCTGACGCTTTATAATTCTCAGACATCCCTAACACAATGCTTTGTATTCATCTGTATCTCCCTGCCTGAAAGGACTTAATGACTCTATTGTCTCTTCTCTGGATAATATCCTTTTTTCTCCCTCCACCCCTGCTCCACAGATACCCACTATTTTTTCTTTCAGATGATACAGCTCAGTAAACAGGTTAAACTTGCAACAACTTACAGCTGCACTTCGAGACCTCTCCTGCTATTTCAGACTTAAAGAGGCTCATGAGCTTAAAGGGAGGTCTATTTTTCAGTTATTGCAATTAGTCTAGAACATTACCACCTCCTTACAAAACCTGTAAAGCTTTTCTTCTTAGAAAATCATAGTTACCATGCTATGAGTGCATTAAAGTATTTGTTGTTAGCATAAAGACTTTTAAGTGCTAATGTCTAGGGGAGATAAATAAAACAAAACCATGTAGGGCTTCAAGAAGCCTGATTACAATGTTCTTTTGTCTACAGCAGAAAAAGTATTTCTACACTGCACATAAAATTCAGATAATTATCTAGCAGTCTGATTTAAGGAAGAGCATACAGGCCTCTTCAGTAACGAGCAATTACTTTTGTGGTAAGTTAAATATTAGATTTAGAATGTTTTCAAACTAAGCATAATAATGTTTTAGCGGCAGTTTATGTTATAAAAAATTCAAGCAGTGTCCTTTTATGCATCTGCAAATTTAATTTTTAACGTGCTAAAACTTTACAGGTACTGCAGTATACAAATTATGTTAACCAGCACCTAACAGGCAGTAAGTATACTAAGAGTTATATTACCATCTGTGCAATTATTAGGTATAATTTACATATGCATGTAAATTGCAAGGTATAGAGGAATAAAAGCAATCTATAGAGTGAGTCAGTTAAAGGGGGAATTGCTTTTTTTGAAATGTGATCTGTTACTGGTTTCTCTACTTGCGTTCATTAAGCCAAAGATACTGCAAGTAAGGTAACGAACTATTGAGATTAGCTTGTTAGTAGTTTGTTGTTAGTTGGTAGAGATCTTAGTAGTTTTGCGTAAGACTATTAAACTCACATTGTGTTTAATTTATTACGCAAGCAAACAATGTTTCTTATACTTCAATAATTTTCATTTGGTTGTTTACAAGGACAGAACTAATTAAAAAACAAGCTTACCAAACTGTCACCTAAGAGATCTCAACCACATGAGAAATTCAAAATATATAGGCAATACTAGTTGAGCTGAATACTACCACGAGACATCTGACCTACGTGCCCACCACATCCTTTGAAATACTGCTTTTTTCCCCCCAAAATAAAACAAGCAACATTAACTCAGTCACATGACAACTCTGTCTGTATAAAACATTTGTGTGCTACACATGAAGTGTTTGCGTGCTGCACATGAAGCGTAGCACCCTTTAGTCCTACAAAGATTTCATTTAAATATACACAAGCTACACAAAGTTAAAAAAAAATGTAGCTTTAGCCACATAATACTAAAAATAAAAATTATTTAAAGTGGAAAAAATAAGAGATCTTCTGATATTAGACTGCCTCCTCAGATAAATTGTTTATTGCTTAATCCAGAATACTAAAAAAAAAAAAAGTTTTGTCCATATTTTGGACATAAGAATTATCTTCAGGCTGATGTTTGGCATACTGTTCAAAACCTCAGTCTTGGAGAGCTATAGCAAATTAAAGTTTGAAGAGGAGGAATCAGATTGATTTTTATGCTCATTTAATTTAAAAACAAAAAAATCCTGAAGTTACTGTTTTCAAAGTCCTTGTTATGCCTTCCAGAATTCTTCACAGGCCATTAAGTCCATAATGTGGATTATTGCCTTTGGGTATTAAAAACAAACTATTAAAAAATGCTTTTTTATTTACCAAGGTAGAACCCACACTAGTTTTCTTCAATGAAGATTTCACAAGATTTTGGTATGCCGTTTTAATATTTCTTAAGTAGCTAGATTATCCTGATAAACTTAACAGCCCAGAGACAGCCATCACACTCCAGTACTTCAATAATAATCCATGAAATGAAACATACTGATTCAATGGAATACAACATCATTATGATCCGTTAAATTCAACAGGGGGAAAAATCCACACAGAGAAATATAGCATGAATTCCCTAAAAAGAAAGATAATGTTGGTACACAGATTTTCAAAGGAAAGGTAGAAAGATATTATCTAGAAATGGAGCTACTCTACTAAATGAGGCTTTCCAAAGCAAAAGTAAACACATCCATTTGTTAATATACTTGGAAAAACTATTGGGGGGAGGGGAGAGGGTTGAAACGGTTTTGTACAACTTTGGAAAATCTAATTGTTTTCACACATGCTTACGTTCTGCTCAATCTCACAGTATATTCTACCCAAAACAGAAGCCCATCCAGCAGATGGGCTGGCCAGTCTCAAACGTTATGAACCATGTAACTGCAAATATCTTACACACTGTGCACCTATATCAAAGTGGCCACGGTTGGTAACTCATCCTACAAGTTATTAAACCACAACTTCTCTTATTCTCTGAAAAATAAAGGCGTTTCATTAAAACAATTTAGTATATGGATTTTTTGGAAGAGAGATGATTTTCAGGTTGTTTGGGTTTACTATTATAAATTTACAGAACAGATGCAAGGTAATTTCTAATGATAACACCTGGATAAAGACTGGACCTAAGCAAACCAAAGATGCCACAGCAGAGGAATATATTATGAATTGTAGCTTCCAGAAACATCACACCATCCTGTACTGCAACAGACACTCACAGCTGCAAAGGGCAGTTAAGGCTCTATCATCCTCCAACAGTTCCCTACTTGCTCTCTTCAAATTACACACAGTCTACCCAGCATCATACCTCACAGAGCCTTCACATGGCTCTTTTCTTCTCTGTAAATAAGTAGAAGTTGCTTTGCATATGTCAAAATAGTTTCTTGGCAGAGATTACAATGCCAGGATCTTTCCAAGGCTGTGGCAACAAGGATCATGAAATTCGAAATGATTTCACAGGATATGAAAACGTTTATCTGAAAATCAGCTTTCAACCATTAGATATATGCTGAATACTTAAATCCAGCATAATAATAATAATTTTTTTTGTTATTTAAATATTTAAATTCTCAGTCATAATATATTTATCGAACTAAAAAAAACAATTTTCTCTTCCAAGAGAAATATTCTTCCAGCAGCATTATTTTAAAACTGTCAGGAAAAGAGCTGATTTCTCTGAGAATTTCTACCCATATTTTATACATTACTCAAGACTATTTAACCTCATGTAACCATACATGTTTTAATTAGATTACAGATTTTAAAAAAAAAAAAAAAAAAAATCTATCTGGGATGACACACTTCTAATGTGGTTTTCTTAAGGTGGTCTACAAATAAAAGAATAATTTCAATGAATTTGATTAATTATGTATGGCAATACTGTATTACAAGATATTGTGCATTTTCAAACAAAGGTCTACAATGCTTTTCTAGGTACGTGGATTAACAAAATTTTTCGTAGTAAATATTTAAATACAAAACTTAGGCACTTTTCAACAGGAATAAAAGTAAGACAATATATCATTCTTAAATGTATTTCCTCCATCATCTGAGAATATACCAAGGGAACT
This sequence comes from Burhinus oedicnemus, assembly GCA_008921705.1. Classification (NCBI taxonomy): domain Eukaryota; kingdom Metazoa; phylum Chordata; class Aves; order Charadriiformes; family Burhinidae; genus Burhinus; species Burhinus oedicnemus. Next base: position 887,297 of record VFFE01007238.1, on the reverse strand, counting down.
GAGTAGACGTTTTTCAAGTACTAATCAACACTCCAAAGACAAAAACTGCTGGAATTTCTCATTTCTCAGTCATTTCCTTTAGCTACTTCAACACAAATGTATCTAAACAAAGCTACAGCTAAAATAAAACTCCTTATGTTATTAAAAAATATTATATTTATATTTTAAATATTTTAAACTTTTTCTTATCCCCAATGTGTTACATTCATTATGAAAAGACTCTTATTTCTAATCGAGGAAGATAAAGTAGAAAAAAAAAAGTCTAGAGGAAACTACAAAAAAACTTCTTTAACAATTAGGAACATTCAGATAACATCTTTTGCATAATATTTAATACGATCACCTCTTTCAGGTAATTCCTGGCTAAAACAAGAGGAAGAAAATGAAGGAAATATTATGTGAAAGGCTTTTCAGACAGAACTTAGTTTTCTTGAATAGAGAGGACAAGAGGATCTCTTTTCCTCTAATCAGAGGGAGCACCAACCCTTTCTAGCTAGTGGGGATCTCAACAGCGTGTATAACATGATACTGTACCTGTGACTTTCTGACTCGAAACGTTATTTAAAGCGAACATTCAGCAAATTAAAAAGGAAATTTATGTTCAGGAATATAGTTCAAAGAGCACTACCTACTGCATCAGCAATTTGGACAAGAGAAAGTGAGCAGTTTTGGACACAGTTAACATCATCCTCAAGATACCTGGAAGCAATAAACCAAATCTACAGCTTGTATGAAACAGTACAGCTCCATTAATTTCAGTGATAACAGGTCAATTTGCATGACCAGAGAATCTGGCACTAATCTGTTAAGAGTTTTTCAAGGTTTAGTTTTTGACATATAACGAGGTCTCAGAAGAGATGACATGTGAGTTGACTCAAACACAGCATTTGTAACGACAGACGTCCATTAAAAGTATACAGATCTGAAAAATTAGTTTGAGTGTTAGGGTTTTAAAATCTATGGTTTAATGATAATATACTAACTACTTATAAAATAAAAAACCCCCACCAAAATGGAAGTGTAAAAAGAAAATCGTGCATTTTTTAAACTAACAGTAATTTGTACATATGTAACTTCGTATTTCCTTGTGTACTCACAGGTAGAAAAATTTAAAGTAAGTCCATGGGATACAAGACACCTCATTGATTTTAAGTCCAACATTTAAACATTTCTGATGTTCACAAAGCCCTGCAGGCACCTCTGTTCACTCAGTGTCTAAGATTATTTTGCTAAAGCTTGCAGAGGAAACCTTTATCCCAGAATACCCTATGGCACCACAGTCATGGCATACTCCTGGGTGTCAAATCTCCGCTGCCAGAGAAAGCGTGAGCCGCAGCCGCTCACAAGGCAGGCAGCCATTAGTGAAAGAGGAAAGCAGTGCTGCTTCACTCCCTCTTTACCCATCCTTCTTCCATTTTTGAAAGGTGGACTTTTCTTTAAAAAAAATGAGAAGTATAAGGCCAAATTCTAGGATCTTGAGAAGACACAGATGCTACCTTGCTGTTTAGACTAGATGCCCAAATTCCCAGGAGTTAAAGGCTTACACCATTACCAACCAATTTAAATCCTCATCTACCTACTGTGCCAGAATCTCCTCTCTCAATCCTGGCCCTTCTTCACATACACCGTATGTAAAAACTGGATATGTCATTTCACTTGGCAAAGGGTATCTAAAGATTATAATTTAAATGCACATTATAATGCTTCAATCATTGTCTGAGTCTAAGTTAAGTCTTGCAAAGATATGGATATAGTCTTGAACATTCCGGAATATATTCTTTTTCTTCACTGACATGCTCCCCTGGCCTTTTTAAAAAACTGTATCTGAAATTTTCTATTGAAATGGAATTTAATCACAATGCACATTTATATGCCTTACACTGCTGACCAGATTATTAACCTAAAATATTAATCAGAAAGCAATACCTCATAGTTCTGACATTTCAGAATCCCAGATTGAGCCTCCTATCGCAAGCAGGAATTGGAAAATTGCCGAAGCATTTACATGTCTCAAAAGTAATTCAAAACTCAAGGAAAAGGCAAAGCCTTCCCAACACCCCAGCCCATCCCTGAAAACCCCAATCAAACAGAAAGCCTAAAGAAAACTACAAGCACTATTGCATGTATTTATGACCTGTGTCTTGAATCAATACAGATGAATTTGAAGTATATCGCTTCTTGGATGAGATAACAGATGGATTTTGGACAGAATTAATGTGCGTGCCTGTGGGTGGGTTCTATACAATACTGAAAGGCCAGAACAAGATGTATAGCTAGGGAAGTGATGTGCATAACTGTCTATCATTAAACAATGGAGAAATTATGGCAACAAATTCCCACATAACTGTTCCATATGGAACTTTAACATGCCCTTCAACTTGCTTTACTTATGTATTTATCCAAGATTAACTCTCCACACCAAAAATCAATGTGCAAAAACATAATCACTGATTCTGCCTGATAGATTCAGAGGTGTCCCAAGTGTGCCCAACTAGCAGGCAGAATGAAGTTTAGAAATTACCCATGTTTATATATTTTACAAACAGATAGAAATCAGAGATCATTATCAAAGGGAGGCAGCAGTTACAAATTTCCTGAATATCCTGTGGCAATAAGGCATATTACATTTTCAGTGCCTGTTTTAATCAGCAGAAACCTGTATTTTTTGTGATTTTTGTAATTTGATGTGCACAATTTGTTTTATGTCCTGCTTATGAGGCAGCACAAATCCAGTCAAAACTATAACCAAGGTGGCACTTTAAATGGAATCACAGGAAGGATTTGGTGTGTTGGTCAGAAACAGAACTCCAAAACCTACTGATTCACATCCAGCCTCTAGTAAACATTTAGCTATGACTTATTTCATTTTCTGTGATTTCCATTTCACTACACATATAAGATAATGATGACTGTGTTTATAATAGGACTAATGTACTGGTTCTATCTGAAATCTTTCATCCTCACACCTTTCAGTTTATGCAGTAAGCCTTTTTAAACAAAAATTAAAAAAAATAAAAAAAATTAGCCTTCATTATCACTCCTTACTGGCAAGCAACACAGCAGCAGAAGATAAAAGATAACATCATGCCCGGAGTAATAGTAAACAAGTATCACCTCCTTAGAAGTTCTCTTGGGTCCAGGTTCCTATTTCTTTCTTTCTTTCTTCGTTATGTGTAAGAAGTTCTCAGTAATGAGCAAGCACTGGCTGCAAAATTAGCCTAACTGAATATCTGAAATATTCTTTTATGAACCTACTTGCTGTTTTAATTGTTAGAAGCATACTTGAAGAACAGTTTATTTAAGCTCCATCATCGTTTCTTGTTCACCACAATGAATTTCTGAAAAATAGTGCCAACTAAAGTGAATTTAAAACTGGAGATAATAATGTTCTTTAATTGTGTGAAATTTCTGAACAAATATTTAAAGCTATCATGATCATAATAGAGAAGATACTGAAAATGTCCCTAAACTGGCACACGCAGCATGGCATATTCTTTAGAAGTTTACATTTTAATGTTATCAGTCAATAAAAAATATTTAGAGAATCTGTTCGCATGTGACATTACTATATACATATAAATCCATAATCCCTCCTTAAAAAAAAAATGAATATAAACTTCATCATGATAGAGATGTTCATACTATAGCTACTTCACAGATGTTTCATAAACAACAATTTCTAAACCACCTGAGGATTTACCTCAACTGACCTTAAACATCTGAAGTCGACACATGGTTTATGCTAGAGATCTAAATCCCCTCTTCAGTCAGTGAAGAAAAAGAGAAATACCTTCAAAATGATTCATGCAGCTTTACTTAGCAATCTTACAGGGTGATGAATTAACCCCTGAAGGTGGTATTTCCTCTATGTTGAGTATTACAGGAGCCTAAATGACTACTTCTAGATGTCTAGAGCTACTTAAGATGGATCCAATCTTTAATGATCTGAATGTCATTGCATCTAATACATCAGCTAAGAAAAACTTCTAATTATTTGAATATTGATTGCCACTGGCACAACTTGCTCTGGAAGGGCTCAGCAAATAAGATAACATAGAAAGATTTATCTTGTGCTCCAATAATGGCTGGAAACACACAATTGATATTGTAAGAAATATGTTTATGTCTTTGTTTCTTTCAGACCATGCTTTCAAGATCTTTGATATCTACAGTCTCTTCTTCAATACGGTATTGTGCAAAGTATAAATTCTCTTTTACAAAGGAGTGGGTGCCTACCATCAGATTAGAACTGCCACCTTCCATTTGAGTAGAGACACTATTCCTCTCTGCAAAAACAACGTATTTGGGGCAAAGAGTTTTACAAACTGAACATCAGTCGGCATTGTAATGTTGTTTTAGAAAAAAAGTATGTTTGATCCCTTAACAGGGATATTTTGGGACACACTAGGAAAAAAAAATGAGATCCTGTGATCTAATTGCTCACAGAGTTGACAGACATCATAAATAAAAGGGTAAACAATCTGAAATGTCAAGGAAGATAGTGACAATCAAAGAACAAAGTGAAGAAAACTCTCTAGAATGTACATTTTAACATACTTGTTAGATATCGTGTCATGCTTGTCAGAATGAAGGTGCCACCCTTGTCTAAATTCAGGAATTTTAGATTACATATAATCTGTTCAAGGCCAGGTTGGATGAGGCTTTGAGCAACCTGATCTAGTGGAAGGTATCCCTGCCGTGGCAGAGGGATGGGAACCAGATGGTCTTTAAGATCCCTTCCAACCCAAACCATTCTATGATTCTATAATCCATGAAGCAATTTTTCCACTGTATTCAGTACTATTAAATTCTTAGGTAAACTATTGTGTCCTATTTTGGACAGAAAGTTCTGAAAAATTCCAGAAAAATTTGGACAAACTACAAAGAATCCAGAAGTCCAGAGAACAGCAGCAAGAACAATCAGAGGTCTATAAATATGATCTACAAGAAAAATATAGAATTGGTTGACTTTGTTAAATATAACAAGATGACTGAAGTAAAGACACAAAGTCTTGAAGTCTTCAAATAAACTCAGAGGTACTGTAAAGAGGAAGGTAATAAACAGTTCTTCATTTCCATTGCAGATGGGATAAAAAACAATGGGCTGAAATGGCACCAGCGGACATTAAGACAAGAAGCTGAGGAAAAAAAGTATTTCTAGTTCTAGTAAGTAAGGTTTGAAACAGCATGCCTAGGAAGCTAAGAGATGATCAGAACAGCATGTTTTTCAAATTTAAAACAGTAGTTTACAAACCAGAATAAGCACTGGCCAGGACAGGTCATCTCATACCATCCCATCACCTCACATCATCACTTTACCTCACCTGCTGCTTCCTCCACCACCCAGTGAGAAATTCTTATTTCTGTTTCACTAATTTCATTCCAGATCCTTTCTCCATATACTGTGTCAGGCACCATAGCTTCCAGAGCACCCTCTGTCCCTAGTTTCTTGACTTTTCTCTTCCATCTCTCACACAAAAAAGAATTTGTGTCTGTTATGCCTCAGCTGAATATATAAGGAGTCCTTTGGACTTGGTGAGGCACACCTCACAGTTTCAGTAACCCTTAATTTTATGTTTTTTCACAGTCTCTCCAGACATATTTCACTATAAATCTATGAATGCAATTTCACCGATGGGGTCACCTGTCTTTCCAAAGCCTCTCTATGGCTGGAAGTTGAAAGAAACAGATTTTCCTCAACCATGCATCAACATATTTGATTGATGGCAGCTGATCTACTGAATTTTATATCCAAACCTTCTGTACAAAATCTGAAAGCATCTGTAATATGTCATACAAAATTGCAGGCCTCTTCAGGCCACCAGTATACAAAAGTCTGTTTAGACTTCCAAGCCTTTTAATAACTGCCAGAGCTTCCTATACTTGAGTTAATTAAATTAATTCTTTCATATTAAGATCAGGAAGCCTCCACAGCCATTCTCTATCTTCATTATGTGTTTGTCTTCACTGATGCATATCTTTAATTGTGAACCAACTGATTATATGAAGTAAATACCTAACTCCAGAAATATCTAGGTAGCCATATTTATAGTTTTCTTTATCTTGAGACTGTTTATTTGGGGAATTTCATTACTCAACTGCTTGTAGATATAATTCATTCCATATAACACACAATGCTAGTAACAGTTATTCAGATAAGAATCAGACTTGGAGTTTTAGTAGGACATTCTTCCAGGTATTACAAGAAACATATACAATGTTTTAACCATGAAAAAAGTAATCATTCTTTGGAGACTATAGACCTAGGGAAGTGACCAATGATTAGAATTAAGCTTCTCCTTTTTTCAGCAGAGTACGGAAGCTCTACCCACAAAGTAAATCAGAGCCAGAAGTATCCTCCTGTTCTTGGCTATGGTCTCATATAAAGGCACATGGATAATTTCTGAAGGAAATACTCCTAGGATGTTGCCTCAAACACCCTCAAGCTGAGAAGCGTCTATGACGCCCAAACCGAGTAGATCATAAACTTCCAAGCTACTATATAAAAGATCATCTCTGCTTAGGTTTTGGATGCAACAACAACTCTTCACTGGACTTCAGAACAAAGATGCATGCTTTCTGAATCCTAAATACCATCGCATGCTGCAAGTGAAGAACTATAGCATTACTAGACATGTCTAATATTATATATTATGTTTGCTAAATATGTTTTGCCCTTAACTTCTTGAGCATCTAAGATCATTCCATATGATTTCCTAAATTTAGTGCTTAATCCTGCTTCAGGATTTTTGGCCACCAAACTCTTTTTTGAATTTGGCTCTTGTCTCTTACCACAATAAAATACCAGTGCAAAAGGCCATGTATTGTATAGAATGAAGGTACCAAGTATCAGCATATTATTAAAACCTTTCATTTCTGTGTTTATTGTTCACATATGGAAGCATAAATTTAAAATCCATGAAATTCCAAAACTTAATTAGATTAAATACTAATTTATGCAAAAATATATTATAGAAATGTTGCTATTTTCCCCAAACCAAGCATAGTGAAAGGAGAGTTGCAATTAGATAAATAATTCCATTCATTTTATAATGCATCAATAGCATTTGTTATTATTCTGAAGTAATTCCAAAAGTTATTAGCATTATTTTTATGGAAAATTTCAATTGCAAGAAATAGATACAACGACGGTACATTAATCAATTTGACATTTGCTAAAATCTAACAGTGCATTTTTGAGTTGGATTAGCACTAAAATATAAAAACATTATGGTATAAATTTGTGAAATTAATATAAGGTAACATATAGTTTGCCAAGCTGAAGGACATCTTGTGGGATTGGTCGAGTAAAATCTTACCAGATAGCTAGGAAGATCTGCCACCCTTATCCATTCTTAGCAGGTGATGATGATGACAAAACAGATAATCTTACTCATCTGTCATAAATACAGAAATGCTTATTTCATTAAAACTGTATTACTGTGTGCTATATATTCACAACATTGCCTACTTCTTCTTATTGCAGATTGAGCTTCACATAATGCTACTCGTGTGCTACACATAGCTCAAATATGAAAGAAAGTAAGAATCCTGCTTCAAAGAACTGATACAGAGGTTCTATCACTTAATCTCATTTCTATAGTGTACTAGGATGATATTTTCTTGGAGATTCTTTTAAGTTGAGAACTGGTAATAGTTCATGCACTAATCAGTCCTCAAATTCAAAACTTCCTACACCCAGAATCACAAATTCAAGAGTTTCCTGTACCTTCAGACAGTCCTACTTTGCTCCAGTTCAATAATCATAAAATTGGTTATATCCCCTGCACCTGTGCAACCGTCTTCAAGGCGATCTACAGTGTCTTCAAGGTCTACAGTGTGTTAAGAGCTTACAGGTAGCTTAGCAAACAGAATCCAAGACCTGATGATGGGCAAAAGCAGATTAACAGCTAAACTACAAACTGAGATTTAAAACACAAACAAAAAAGTTGCTCTTTGTGGACACAATTCATCTAGTGGATTGGAAGGGGGGGGAGAGGAGGGGGGGGAGAAATGTCATCCCCCTGCTGAAGTCAAGTCACAGAAGCCTGCACTTTTTCATACAGACATTTCATCAAGCAGTGTGTTCAATCTAGTTGAAAACACAGATGTAATTTTTTTCAGATTCTTGTCTCCATTTAAAATTAAGACACACAGAGACATATGTGATACAGTTAATATGAAAATAGATATACTAAAGCACAGAAGTTTGATACTTTCCACAATTAATAGATCATGGTATCTTTTATAAAAGAGAATAGATAGACTCTGATTCACTAATTAAAAAAAAAACTAGCAGCAATTGCTGTTCTGACTTTAGTTTTGTCTAAATGATGAAAAAGCAATCGAAAAGGCATTCTGCCTTCTACATCTGTAGCATCTGTCAGGCTGAAAGAGTGCTGCACAGATTAAGCATATGCCTGCTTTAGCACACTCAAATAGAAAAAACTGGGACCATACCTTCAGGTACAGAACTGCTGCCTTGCCTTCATCCTAGCCTGTTGTTTCTGTATGCAGGCAACACAGCAAGCTTCATAAGATTATCATGAAACAATGCTTCACAGCACTGCTATTCCTTTGAGGTCCCATTCAATGGCCACCAAGAGAGAAGGAGATGGTTTTGAAATGCTTCAGGAATCCTTGGACGTGTCTGCTGCCTCGTGGGGCCATTAACAACCAAACTACTTTTGTCTTTCCAACAGTCTTACTGATCCTGGAGGACTAGTTCCACACATTGCCAGAAGTGGGGGGGGGGGAGAGAAAAAAAGATTCAAACATTCAGTGTATCTTTTCATCACAATGGAGACCCAAAGTCTCCTAATGGATTAAAAGTTGATTACAGTTTAAAAATAACACCAGTTTTAGTCACATTCTTAAATTGATGTGCCATTATATTACACACCTTTTTTGGGGGACAGGAGAATATTTTTCTGTTATATTTTGTACCTCATCATTCCATTGATTTTACAGGTACCAATGATCCAAAATATTTGCCTTGGATAAAATATCACATTGACTGACCCAGTATGGCAGTGTTTCACTTACGTTAACAGCTGAGACATTTACCACTAGCTGCAATGGCATTCTCTATGTTTCAGTATCCTGGTTGTTTAACAGGTACAGAGGTATAAAAAAATTAAAGTAAGCACACACTAAGAGAAACATAGAGCCGTAGATATTTGTAATAGAAATATTAATACTGATATGAATGGAAAATTAATGCAATGAAGGGGAGTGGAAGGAAATAACACGAAGGAATGACGAAGGCCTATATGAATGCATGTATTGGTGAAAATGACATTAATAGGCCTTAAAGACCCTCCACAAGCAACTTCATAGCGCACACCAATTAGAAAAACAAAGAACAGACAGGGGAAAACAAGGGACAGTCTACCGCGGATTAAACTAAAGATCTACAGATTCAAACCATTAAAAGATGACGTTGGAAGGTAAAGAACAGGGTTGGAGTCACCCAGGTAAGGAAACAAGAGACAGTGACTTCACCCTAAGGACACAGAGAAGTGGGATAGGAAGGAGAGACAGAAGATCACAATCACTGTCAGGTCCTAAAGAGTACAAAAGGCAAATCCCAAACCAGTACATGGTTACCGACCTAAGAAGAAGCAGGCATGATGAGAACTCAGTACTTATGGTCAGTGTTAGTATAAATACAACTACAGTACAAGTGTAACAAAACTAAATTGAAAAGCATTAAAGAAAACTCAAAGAATATTTATAGCTTTAAATACTTTTTCACTTCTTTTATCAGAGTGACTGATGGCTTGTGAATCCACGTGCACAATATTCATCTTCATTTTCTTCCTGTCTCTTGATATCTGACCTTTTAAAACAGCATGTAGTGTATACTCCTTTCAGAGTTATACAGATAGTGTATGCTAGTGTACAGACTGCATATAAATAATTTAACTTGAAACAAAGCTTTCCAGTTGAATTCCAAAGTCCTGAACTCGTTCTATGTTACTGCATTGTACTAATAAAAATTACTTTTTAAATACCTACTAGCATATCTCTGGCCAACTCTCTTATTAATTTTTAAACCTATAATATTAAGGTATGCTTACAGCAAGAGATATCAGTCTTCATATTATAATTCATTAAAATTGGAATCTGAAACTTGGCAGATGGGTGGGTGGAAGAAAGGAAAGGAACATAGTGCCCAGTCAGTCCTGGGGTTTGCTTCCTAGTTGGCAGTTGTTACAGTCCAAAGCAACCCACAGCCGCAATCCTCTGTTCAGTCCTTCTGTGGAGACCATTTTGCTCCATCCTTCCTTGCAGAAAGTCTGAATTCCCAGGTGGTAACACCCCTGTTCACTAAATGAATGCTTAGCAGATCCAACTGCATTCCACATCCTGCTAGAGGTTTACATTTCAGGGTACCTCGATGCTTTCAAACGGCTATGACAGAGAGCGGGTTGTGGATTTAAAAAAACCACTTCCGTATTTTCTAACACAGCAAAAAGAAAAAGGATTAAGATACCGGATGATATTTAACCTTACCTTTTGCACTTCTTTACAAGTTTTGTAGATCACTTTTCTCCTGGCTTATCATGCCGTACAGTTCTAGAGGCGAGAGACTGCACTTTGCCTGTCACTCTCAAACAGCATTTCCAGTTTACAAATCAGTCTCTCAAAAGCTACTTTGTGCTGTTATGCCTGCACTTCATAAAGCTGTTTGAGTCCTATCTCCAGGAATGCCAGCAGTAGACTTTCAGCAGTACATTTACATTTCAAATCAGGAAGTGAACACAAGCCATTTTTTGACCCTTTTCATTCGCATTTCCTCTGACAGGAATTACCCCACCAGAACAAGGGCACCCCATTGAACCAGTTGTCTTGCCATGCTCCAACGAACGATGAAAGAGAAACAAAACACCCAACAGCAGCAACAATGTAGATTTTTTTCAATACCTGATTATAAGTAGAAACTCAGTTCTACAGACAAGTTGTGAAAGGATACATTGCCTAAACACAAAATCAGATAGGAAAATTTCCTATCTAGAACATAACTGTTTCAGTCCATCCGTTGTCCAGCACGTTTAAAAGACACAAAAGGAAAAGAAAACCTTTTTTGCAACTAAGCAAAATGAGGAAGGTATGACTCTTCAAACAACCATTTTACACTATTTTTATCTTAAATATTTCAAAATATAATAACAGCCGTACTGAGCCTGATCAAAGATCTCATCTAGCTTGGCATAGCGGTGTTTAAGACAAGGAAAGCCTATATCATACTTCCCTCCCGCTTGACTCCATATTCTCCCAGCCTTCAGCTATTTTTACCTCAATGAATTTCAGAGCCAGGTGTTGTTTTCCTAAAACTCCATTCAATCTGTAAAACATAAACCGAGTGTGGTGTTTCGTCACACTGATGTCTTGTCATACTTTTTTCATCCTCGATCTCAGAAGATGGAATACTTTCACTGTCTTAAGCAAAACAACCGTCCAAAGGAAAAGAAAAAACATTTACTGGTGTTTTTTTCGTATATTCACAACAGCAATTTTCATGTAATGAGAAAGAATTTTAGTTGTCAGAATTAACAACTTTATTTAGCATTAACTTGACAGAAAATTAGCAGTTTCCATCTGAAAATAAAACCTGGAGTAGTTATATTTTTCAATTGGTGATCGCAATAAATACAAAAATTAAGGATCACTCAGGATCTAATCACCTCCTTTGCACAGCTGACAGTAATCATAACCATAACATAAATAATTTGTGTATACAGGCATATAAAGAAAGCACTGATGAGATCCACTATTAAAGTATTTTGGCTGCACTTCATTTAAATCAAGTCTAGACTGAAGCATGTTTCAGCCTATAGAGGATCATTTTATATCTGGACATCTGAAGCATATTCTGTGGTCCACTGCTCTGCAATGAACAGATGTTTGAATACACCCTATGCTACAGATAACATTAAATTTTCCTTCTGGGATTTACAGGACATTGGTTCCTAATGAGCAAATTTAATACTATGGCAAAATATAGAATGTGTGAGATAACACACATAGAAAATAATGCAAAAGACTATGATTATCCATGCATCTTTAACTATACTTAATATTTACTATGGACTAAAACTATACCAAGAAGCAAGTATTACACAGTAAGTGTGTCTCGCTATTATGCATTGCAGAGCAGTAGTTATGCATAAAGGAAAAAATAAAATATGTTGGCTACTCTAAAATTGTTATTTTCTTCAGAGAAAAAACATTTTAAAATGAAATTCACTTTATGATCATAAAGTTAATATTCAATATAGGTAAGAGGATCGGGAATCAGAAAATTACGCTTTTCAGCAGGAAGAGATGAGAACAGGGTTCTGTTAGACTGTGTACGGTAAGAAAATAAGTGAAAATCTGAACTTGGAGTAATGTTCACAGCCTACCTGGCAAGACACGGCAGATCTTAATCTGGACTTCCTCGACATCCTTCTCAAACAGTCCCTCAGCCTTTGTCCAGTGTGCAAAATCAGGGATATAACCAGAAGTGATTTTTGTGTTTGTGCATGCATCTTAAAACAGTATTTGGAGAATTTTATGGGTTTTCCACAATACTGTGAATGCCAGTTTTAGGTTTTGTTTATCTAAAGTAGAATTACTGCAGAAATTTAATGTTACTGTTTAAGATTTATAAACAATTTTTTTCAAAGCCACATCACTAAATACATGGCTTAAGAAGTGTATCACATTATTCTAGACTGCAATCCACAGGTAAGTATGGCTGAGAATAATATACGCATACAGACTGCACCACAGATCCAGAAAACATACCTAGCATCCAATATCATAAAAACAACACTTTTTCAACTTTGGGCTTCCAGATAAATTTGTCATTTACAGAACCTATATATTCTTATTTGTTAAATGGGCTTTTGAAATTCAAATATTAAAGCAAGTGATTTCTATAAATACAGAAAACATATTAGTCTAATATATAGTTACGTCAACAATATTTTAGCTGTCTTGATTCTTTCAATATTTTATTACATTTTTTGCTATGTAGTCTAAGCGAGTGAAGAATGACAACTCTATCTCATATTTGTCAGAACTGTATCATACATCCATTATACACCATTTTGTACTTTGCAGGTTTATGTCTTTTGAGAAAGCTGTTACACAGCTCCTCAGCATATCCCATTTGATTTATTAAAATAAAGCAGAATGTGATTAGGCTACCACATCTCAGTGAAATAATGTTCAGCTACATTAGCAGTAGTTCCATTTCAATAAAATAAAAGTTGACATGACAGCTTTCTTTCCGTCATGTCAAAAAATGTCTTTCATATCTGCACATATTACTGTTTTATGCTCTCGCCTACTACATCTGTAAAGCACTCGTCGTATCACTTTTCTGCATGGATCCATGCCTTTGCAAGTGTGATTAATGCGAATGCAGCATGCAAGGCTGACTACAGTCATTTGTGTGCCAGTATCATTGCTGGTATATTGCTCTATTCTAGATCTCCAAGGATGCTGTGATTAGATTTGAGTTCAGAGAATCTGTTATTAAAATCTGAGCTTATTTAGCATTTCTTCACCTAGATAATACTCAGAAACTCCACAATGTTCTAAACAATGAGGACTATTGTAACATAAATATCCTACGATGGGAGTTTAGGAAACAACATCATTGCATTGATATAATTAAGATGTAAACTAGAGTGCAGGATTTCAGTGGGAAACTAAAACTGAAAATGAGGACACTTGTCAACTTATTTCTACTTAAGCACAACTCAAAATTCACACTGAGGTCCCCCCTGATGGGCAAAGAATATACCAATATTCAGTCTATTTGGAAAAGTCCTAATAACCATCTATAGGGAAAAAAGTTCTTTTGCCTTCAGATTTGCTATTTTAGAGTGCAGTTAGATGGAGTGTCTAGGTAGGAACACCAGACACTTCATTTAGTTGGGAAATACTTCTAGTGGATCGCCAAATTAATATTCATTGCTATCTTATTATTCTGAACTCGTAATTTTACAACACATGAAAACAAGAGGAAATATCCAGTACAGATCACTGAAAGGGACTGCATGGACTGTGGCCAAACAGAATCAATACAGGATGTCACAGAGTATTGTTAATCATATGGGAAAAACACTTTAAAAAAAAAAAGAGAAAAAACAAACAAAACCCTCCACAAACAACAAAAAAACCCCAAGCCAAACCAAAACCAAAACAAAAAAGCACAGTTACAGCACTTACATGTGACATACTGAAAATATTTTAAAATATATCAGGATGACTATAGCAAACAGATGAGGGACAACTTAGAACAGTTGGGGCTGGTGAGAAGCATACTTTTTGTAGGTTTGTTTACTGTGTCTGTAGGTAACAAACCCCTTTGTTTCTACTGTATTTTCTGATTTGGGTAATTTCGTGGTGCAGTTCAGCAGGAGGAGTCTAATGCCTCCTGAAATGGAGCTTTCAATGAGAGATTAGTCCTGAAAAAGTGCAAAAGAATACTTATGCCCTGGCAAAAGCAATTAGATGAAATGGCAGTTTTGACAGCTGTATGCCTGTTCCTTGTTACTCCTCCTGCCAACGTAGATGTCTTTCTGTATCCAAGCTATCTCCCGGCTCTCTGGTAAGTATTCAGGACAAAATTGTTTTAACTATTTCCATGGAACAAGGCAACTGAAAGTCAGATATGGACCATTTCACCCACCCACCCTCTTTGTCACCTCAAGGTTGCACTGTCTGTATTTTAGAGCCATGAAGAATTTGCAGCTAACTTACAGACTACAGAACACACATTAAAATGCCGTTAACTGATTTTCTGACTAAGGGTAAACTATTGCTTTAAACTGATGGTTAAATGTGTCCTTCTGAACTGATTTTAGCTAACCCTCTAGGGCTTTTATGAGATTTTGGTCCAACCAGAGCCATCTGCTGCAACTGTCTTATCAAATGGGACCTTTAACCCTCATCTGACGAAAAATCCCAATCATGGGCAGTTTCTGACTTGTTACCAACTTTCTAAAGTATTCAAAAGGCTGCTTACAGTTCAACATATTAATTTAAACAAAACCACAGAAGAGAAAAAATATAAAACTAAATTAATTGCACATAACATAATGGAATTGCACATACCATAATGTTATGTACATTACAACACACTTTGCCGGATTGGAAGAAAGGAGGGGTTTGTGTTACTAAAATGGTTAAGCAGAAAATTTCTTGTATTAAACACTGTGCTTCTGTTTAGGTAGACTACTCCTTTTTGTCTTTCCGAGCACACATCTTTTATATAGATTGTCTTTTAGTTATAAAAAAAATTGCACAATTAAAAGTAAAATTGATGCTTTATTTGCTATTCAACTCCTTCCAAGGCTTTCTGTTTGTTTGATCAGTTTCTAACAAGTGTTAATCACCTTTCTCCTGATCAAGTCACTTCCAACTTTGTTCCTGGCTTACTCAGCCAAGCCTAGTGCAGCGTATCCTTGCCTAGCCTTAGTAACTAGAAATCATTTGCCCTGATCTGGTACTTCATCCAGGACACAAATCCAGTATGTATTTCTCAAAGAAAAATGGTAAGAAAATCATTAGGAGTAAGTATACTTGAGTTTAAACTCTGTATACAAACATTTTCATGGTACAGGTCTTATGGTAGAAATATTATGTTAACAGCAGTTTCATATAATTCATATTTGTATTGTCCTCTTGTAATCTTCTAAGCCATAAAACTCAAGGTATTTTAGAATCATAGAATGATACCAGTTGGAAGGGACATCAGGAGGTCTCTGCTCAAAGTAGGCTCAGCCAGAGAGGTCAGGCTGTTCAGGGCTTTATCCAGTAGGGAACTTCCAAGGATGGACGCTGCACAACTTCTCGGGGCAAGTCGTTCCAATGCTCAGCTCTCATACTGATGAAATATGTTTCTTGTTTCTGTGTTTTCAGGTCAGCACAGCCTGTTTCACTTCTCTCAATAAAAGCTACTTCTCTTAATTCTAATGAATCTCAGATACCCTTAATAAATCCTCAGTTCCTGGAGCTCACTCTCAGTCATGTGTATAAATTAATCTCCCAAATTTGCAGCAGTTGATTATCTTGGCAGAGCCTCCTACTAAGCCTACCCTGAGGGAGAATATAATACAGCATCTGTGCCCTCTGAGGTTCACCTAAGGGTCCTGCTAGCTCTTTGCATTTGCTATTGATTTATTTTGCAGATACCCCATATAGCTTTTTGAGAAAGAAATAATTAATAACTCAGCAGCATTAAGTAAAAAACAAAAACAACAACCAAAAAAACCCCAACAGAAAATCCACCTCGATTTACCCTACTAGAAAATTCCCATGATGGTAATTGCGACTACTGCAAAAAGAGTTTTGTTCTTAACTACTTTAAGAGAGATCCATCTTCACATAATAATTCTGTAAGTTTTGATGTCTTTATATAATTGAACTATGACAAGTCTAAAAGAGAGAGGGCTGGAAGCATAATGCTTTCAGTAAAGTCTTCACTTTTGAACTGCCGCTGCAAACTCAGCTAATGTATATGGTTAAGCACACTAGTGTGAAGAGATGCTTTTTGAAGAGGGCTAAATTAACTGAATTTTGGCATAGAACCTAAAGTTAATATGATATGCACTTGAATAAACCTATTTTCAAAGTTTCTGCATTAATGTGAGGGATAAAATAACAGATCTTAATAACGGATAAGATGTCCACCTAGCAAAGAACAGAAATGGAAAACATACCAAGTATAGCACATCATGCATCTGTTAAAATAATGCGAAAATACACTAGAAAATTATTCAATTCTGGGGCTTAGCATATAGTACCTTGATAAAACACTGAAAATTACTAAAAACGTTTAAAGTTTGTGAAAAACTGATCTGTGACAAATAAGTTCTACACATTTTTTAACTGTCCTGCACAGAGACTTGGAGCACTTTCTTTGAAGAAAGTCTGACATTGGTTTGCAGTATCTTTAGTGAATTATTCCATTCATTCCAACAAAACCTGACAGAGCACAAAGCATCATTTCCTAGTAACCAAGAATACAGAACTACCTATCCATAACCGACAGTGAAATTCAGTCATCCATATCAAATTGTGATGAACATAAATGTCATTAAAAATTTTCTAATTCATGTAGCTTCTAACCATATTGATTTGCAACATTAGAACAGTAAAACGCATTCAGTTTGAATTGCAGAACATGAAAAAACCAACTTGCCTGTTTAAGGCCATTTTCTTAAAACATGTTTTTCAACTTCACTTTATCTGTGAGAAAGTTAAACTGTTTGGTACCAGAGGCTGATTTGTATACTTGCACTACAAAATTTAAATCAATTAGCATAATCAAGTCCTACCAAGTGTTTGCGACCAAGATGAATTATGTCTTTTCTTTCAGTTTACCCTTGAGTTATTGTGATGAATAAACTAAACACAGTGGTGCAAGGTAAAATTTAGAGTTCTGACAGAGAACCTTAAACTATTCCACTGAATTAGGAATGACCATAATTGCAACTTATAAAGCTGTCATACTTCTGCATAGCAACCATTTTATTAGGGTTCACTTAGTGTCAATATGTATCTTAAATGTATAAACACTTGTATATTTCATGTGAAGAGTGTCTTATAGGCAGTACTTAAGTAGTTGTGCCATGTCTAGCCCAAATCCTGCCTCAGATCAGGCATTCAGAAAAAAAAGTGTGAGAAATCTCAAATGAATTCTATTTGCTTGTAACTGTAGATGGTTTCATCACTTTGTACTATTTTGAATCTTAATAAATTCTTAGTTTTACTTCAGTACTGTTTGCCCTAACATTTTTATATATGGCTCCCAAATATATGTATCCGGATAAAGGTACATAGTCTACCCCAACTTTGGTAGTAAAAGGAATGAAAGTTTAAATTAGCATTGTTTAATGCTAATTAAACTCACCATCATCAACAGTTTCATACAAGATATTCTAACATTTTTTGAGGGAGATGAAGTGCACGAGATACTTGGCACCCTCCTGCATACCCAGATTATATAAATAACCTACCCCACTTTCTTTTTTTTTCCACCAGATAACATCATTTTTCAACTCATATTTTTCCTGATGTCTTTAAATTTCAAAGCAAGATAGTCACTTTACCTTTTACTTTCCTATTACATTGACACAGAAAGGAGAAATGTTCCTAATGAAAATGAGTAGTATCCACTGCAGACTGTAAAAAGCATGTAAAATGTCTTCTCTTTCCCAAAGAATATATCATGGCCACTAGGAATTTATGCTGATTGCTACTGGCCATGAGACATGGTGATTAGTCATGATGCAAGAGAAAGAGAAGCTAAGTGCATGAAGCTTCAGTTCATGAATGTAAAAAAAAGAATTTTATCTTCACGAAACACTGAAAAAACCTTAAGAGACAATAAGGCAAAAAAAAAATTATTGCCAAAAGAATAAAAGCAGGTTTTCTGAGAAGGGAAGTTTTAAAAACTGAATGCAACATGATACTAAAGTGAAAATCAAATTCAGTAAGTCTAATGTAAAAACTATACTGAGAGCAGAAACCTTGACATTTCAGTGGGAGACATACTTTTCGAAGGATCCAATTGTTCTTATAAAATGAAGATAAAACAGCAAATTACATAAATCAGATGGAGAAAATCCATAAGACAGTAAAGTTCAAAATATCAGAAATAGACTTTCCAACTTTCCTGAAATTAATAGTTTACAGAAAGCATTAAAGATTCTGTATGAATTTTGTTAGTGCACTTTTCATTTCTATGTTAATAACAGAGGGAAAATGAATACTTTTACAGATCATTTTATCATTAATTTTTTAATATTTTGTAAATCATAGAGACTCAAAAAGGAAAGGGTTTCTAATTGAGAAACACAGTAATCATGTTTTTAAAGGAAAAAAAAATTTCAAAAGTTTATTGGAAACATAAATCAAGGTGGAAATTTTTAGCTACCGATTCATATGAACCATGTCTAAACTGCAGAATGTATTCTCTAGAAGAAAGATTAAATACTAATCCAAGTTAATTGGATGGGAAAATAAGAATGAGCAACATTTTTGGGAAGGTAATCCGTTGCATTTCTTGTAACCAATATCAACAAATCTTGAGCAAGAAATTCGGTATCAACTATACCAAACTTACGTCCTATGTCCAATACCTAGCAGAGCTATGGCTTAAAATTCAAACCTAAAAGAACACATCAAGCTCAAGATCTCACTACAAAATTAAAATCCCTTCCCATTGTGTTGGAAAAGCCTATACAGAAATGCATGTTCTTACACTGCACAGCATGCACACAGGAAACTCCATGTTCTCAGCAAGTACTGAACCTCCTACATACACACACACACACGTACGCCTATATGCATAAGTCAAGTGCCAAACACCTAGTCCATTTGAAATGCAGCAGACTTGTACTGTAATTTCAAGGACAGACTAAACTAACATCACCCAGCACTACATCAAACGAAGAAAGTATTCTCCTCACCCTGCAGCTTCTTGCCTTCACCTTCTCCTTCAACACCCCATTCCAACTGTGACAGAGCACTTGTAGAGCTCCCCAAAGACATGAATTATGGAATTGATCTGGTTTACAATGTTCTCGCAAAACAAACAAACAAAACAACAAAAAAAGCCGAATAAACAGGAAAAAACGTTATAAGTGGCTGCCAGTTAACCAGTTCATCAGTATGATTTACTGGATTACTGCTACATGTACAGTGAGCCAAGCCAGGAGGCTGCCTCTTATTGCTGCAATGTTGACTGCCTGGGAAACTTCAGTGTTATATATACATACCAAGCTCCCACACATGCAACAGAGCTGACATTTCTGGAAATTCTGACCTACTGCACAGGTATGACATGACTATGAATCACGTGCTACAAGTCCCTGCTTCACTCACCACGTCCTACACAAATACAGAAAATTCTTAAAAGTCCAGTCTGCAAACTGTTGCAGACATGTATGGGAAAACCAGATATACAGAAGTCTAAACAGATTAAAACAGAAAGAAAAAATATTTCTGAATAAAAATGTTTGAAGATAAGTATAATATATGACTTTCAAAAATGGTATGGATCTCTTGCAGGAAAAGTGAGAAAATTGAAAGCTATGTAGAAGTTTTATCCACTCTCAACATCTCAAAGCAAGAAAAAATAGTGATGTTTTTACGAAGAGTCAGCCCACTCAAATGAAAATCCTGGTCAAGCCTGGAACACTGTTTTGAACACAAGTATTCTGTCAGATTACCAAATTTTAGAAGTACATCCCAGAGAACCACATAATTCAACCATCATTCAACAGTCCTTATATTGGATATAATTCCCATTCTTCTGCACCTCACATTCTGAAACAGTATTTCTTTCATTGATGTTGAGCTCAACAGATATAAATGAAAATTGCTTGACTAAGTAACCAGAGATGTTCTCTCTTCAACTTGTTGACTGCTCATTTTGGATTACAACTACGTAAACTGGAAGCGTTACAGAAAACTCAAACAATCCCTCTTGAAACAAAGCTGTCAAAATACATTTTTGAAGGTAGCTACTTCTAAAAATACCCCAATAAGAGTAGAAGGTTCACCTTCCTCTCAAACACAAATTCAATTACATACATACATGACTTTTCAACAAAAGAATAATGATGTTTGGCACAGGCCTTTTCTAAAAAAAAGGGTAAGACACTTCAGTTCTGAGTTCAGAAAGCCGAATTCAAGTTTCTACATGTAAGCAGCTGTTGCTTTCTAGCCTGTACTGATGGACTTGACTAGATTTCCACCGTACATCACAGGACTTTAAACACCTAAGTTCCTAGATACCTAGAAGTGGGTACTTACACTGAAGCATCAATCTCCCAATAGGATTCAAACCTTTAACTACTGAGCAAAAGTATTTTTTCCATAAGCTATAAATAACTGCCAGCAAAGAATAGACTTTTTTTTTAAAGTTGAAAAATATGCAATAACAAACACTTGCAGCTATATTTTCTGCTGTATTCTGGCACCAGTGGTAACTCTGAGATAAAAGCCTACTGCTCCAGAATCCTTAAGAGGAAGATACTTGAGGATTACTTTGAAGTTACCCTAGTAATTTCATAAGATGTACAAAATGGACTACCATCAGAAAAGTCTGATTTGTCTAACCATATTTATTAGTTCTCTTGACTATCATTGTCACTGTTACAGTGTCAGTATCACTTGTATGATTAAATCAACACAGCGTGGAAATTAGAAAGGCCTAGAGACCAGTTCCTGAAACACTATGCATAACAATTTTATTTTAGCAGCAGATACAATTAACAATATTGCAAGAACAAGTAACCAAAATGTAGAGAAACAAACCCATGCAAATATAGAAGCTGACATTTGTCTCACAGTGACACAGATGACTACGTTAAAAACACACATTTGAGGAAGGCTTTATATGAAGGTAGGCCACTTCTACCTATTTTTGTACTCTGCTTTCCCAAATAGACTTAAAATTAGACTTCTGAAAAAACACCTGCATGTCTCCCCTATATTCCTGCATCCTATTCCTCCTAAATTCAATTATCACCTTAAATTTGTGTCACTTTAAAAGGATGTTGCCAATGAACGTATAAAAACATTGTAATGTATTTTGTGGTATCTTTGCCATGTACCCAGCTCAGAAGGCTCATGCATCACTTCTCTAAAGCCCATGCTTGCTTTCTTATGAAGAATTTATGTTCTAAAAATATCCTTCAAGATATCTTGCTCTATTAATACGTTTCCATTTCTGACAAGAAAATAAGCAAACTGTTTTGCTAACTAGGAGCTCTGTCTTACTTTCAGCCTAAGGAAATGGTGTTAACTATTTTTAGGTTTTTCACCCAAAAACCTTACTTGCACAAATATGAAAGTTTAATGTTGACAATATCCAAAGCGCTGGGTCAACTCCCAAGAAGGCTATAAGAAGTTTTTCTTAACATTAATAGAAGACAATAAAAGGTTTAAACAGCTGACAAATCTGGTCGAAATTAATGCAGGTGTCAATATGAGATACTTATAGCATTCTTATACAGATAAGCCAACAGTAAAACTATTGAACTAATGAGGAAGGAAAAAAATTTGATATTTTAAAGTGTGCAGTTCATACAAACTTACAGACTGCATACATCCCAGCACTAGTTTCTTCCACACTGGTCCTTCTTGACCTCCACAATTCTTATCAATATACAGGAGCAACAATATACAGCATGAAGGCTTGAACAATGAAAGGAAAGTGGGTGGGCTCTGGAGAATATCTTGGATATTATGGATGGCCTGAAAAGATCTGATGGTCATTAATTATAGTGATTTTAATCCCACATAAACAGAAGGTATTTTCTAAGAAACAAAGGTCATAATATTATGAAAAAATAGTCAACATGGTCCCTTACACTTGAACTGGTACAGCTGCAGATTGCTTCATAATCCTCCAGCTTTTGACCTGCAAATGACAGCAGAAGCCTAACAGGCTTTCTCTTCATGTTTTGGGACTAAGCACATATTCCAATCAGGAAGCACATAATGCACAGAGGGATGGAACACCTCTCTTATGAGTAAAGGGCTGAGAGAGTTGGGGTTGTTCACTCCAGAGAAGAGAAGGCTCCAGGGAGACCTTATTGTAGCCTTCCAGTATCTGAAGGGGGCTTACAGAAAAGACGGGGAAAGACTTTTTAGCAGGGCCTGTTGCGATAGGACAAGGGATAATGGCTTTAAACTGAAAGAGGGAAGATTTAGACTACATAGATGGAAAACATTCTTTACAGTAAGAGCGGTGAAACACTGGAACGGGTTGTCCAGAGAGGTGGTAGATGCCCCATCCCTGGAAACATTCAAGGTCAGGTTGGACGGGGCTCTGAGCAACCTGATCTAGTTGAAGATGTTCCTGCTCATTGCAGGGGAGGCTGGACTAGATGACCTTTAAAGGTCCCTTCCAACCCAAACTATTCTACGATTCTATGATTCCTAAAGCCTTCCACCTCTTACATACTCTGATAGCAGAACTAAGATACTCCTCTCTGAAGCTACCACTATCAAAAATGGTTTTCAAAACAGGGCAAGAGCAGAAAAACAACTGCTGGAGGGGGATTCTGATAACAACGATTTATTGTTATCAGTGTGAAAATCCACAGAAAGGAGTACTCTGGATGAAACAAACTGAACCAATATGTCTGGTTCAACTGGCAAGATCTTGTAAAATAGAATATGCAGACAGCCCAACGCCATTTGAAGGATGAAGAGGTTCAATGTAATAGAGTTCTGACGTCACACCCATGAAACACTGATACATCTCTCTTAAACTTTAAGCCCAAAAAAAGAGAAAAAATATAATTTGAAACTGTGGTAGCTTTAAAAATATTTAAACAGAAGGGTACACTGTTTTAATGAACTAAGCTAAAGTTACAACTTGTAAGTGAATGAAATTAACAGCTCTGTGCAGTACAAGGAAATAGTGTGTATTCATTTCTAAATAATAACCAATGCTTTATAAGTAAAATATTTAATCTACCTGAAAGTTTTCTATGCTTATAATTTTCAGCAATCCTACATAATACTGTTTTATTATGTACATTTTGAAGATTAACACCTTTCCCATAAAGTTACTCATTTCACACTACACTACACTACAGATACTAGTGGATTTCATGGACCTTAATAGCCAGTCCTAATATAAAAATAACAGAAAGACCTATATAAAATTGAAAGGAGACAGTCAGGCCATACAGAACTGACACATCATGTTCTAAACTGTGACTTATTAAGTCCAAATGAATACTCACCTACTTGAACGCTTTTGCAAATATAAGCAATTTGCCTGAAGTTCCGAACTCCTTTATTAAAAAATAATGGAAAATAAAGAAAAAGAATATGAACCGAAATCTATAGGCAAGAGATGAGTGAAAGACACTTAGTTCAACGATGAGGTGTGGGAATTTTCTGGGGCGGGAGAAGAAGAATAGCAAACTAGGCTAGTATCAGGATTAAAGGGAACATTATCAATGGACCTAAACCTGAGTTTAAGCAGGGAATTGAAAGAATTATTTATAAAAATGCAGAACAGGCAGAATCATGCAACATGTATGCTCCTCTGCAGAACAGCTATTGATGCATAACTGTCTAGATGCAAGATAGCTAAGTAATGTAAAATATTTATTACTTAAGATTTAAAATAGAAGTTATTTTGCTTCCTGTAGTTTTCACGTCACTGAAAAATGAGCCACTGTGCCTTGTGAGCCTTAGGAATCTAAACTGGGGATAACCACAAGGAAAAAACAAAATCAGGTCATGTCCCTGATCTTACACACAGATGGTAGCATGGGAGTAATTAAAAGAAACACTTTGGAAACTCTCTAGCCACTTATGCAAAATACTTTTTTTTTTTTTACTATATGAATAACTGAGTTGGAGAAATACATATGATCTTAGACAACAAAGCACATGAAATTGAGTGGTTAGTGAGAAAGCTAGAAAAATTCAAACCCAAGAAACAAGATTACAGACCATGAAAACAAAATGCAAAAATACTTCTAGACATAAAATCTAAGACAAATTTTAAGACTCTAAATATACTCAAAGACTGCAAATGGACACCAGCTGCAGAGTATTTTGCTCTTTCTGATGGTCCTTCTGAAACTGTCTGAAAACATGAAGCAGGAAACATTGAAAGCATCCAGGATTGCTGACCCTAAATACACACAGTGGGACCAACATAAGAAGATATTAGTGAAACACTTAAGAAGACAGTATGCTAAGTCAAATACAGTGATGGGAACGACAGGTCTCATCTGCTCAAATTCCAGGCCCTGGATAGATGTGTTACTGAAAAATGAGTGTCATAGATTTTCTAAGTGTGTGACACTGCAGACTAAAGTTATTTAATGTTCTATGAAATAATCTGAGGTAACATATACCTGATGAGTAAAGAGTAAGCTAACAATTTCCAGGGCATAAACTTTTACTAACCCACTTCAGGGTTCCTCATTCAAGTGAGGTTTTTGAAAAGTGTGTATATATATATATATATAAAACAAGTCTAGACAGAGTCATGTATACTTTCCTCCCACCTGTTTAATATTCCTTTGTATAAAGCCAAGGCATAGCCTTATGTACTAATTACCAAGTCTCCTCTATGTGCACCTTAGAGATCATTAGAGTAAACAATGAAAACCTTAATAGAAACTCTGCATTTGGCTTACTCATAACATATCACCAACAAACAATCTGTGTAATGGGAGGATTGTAGTCATTGACTTCTCCCATCAATATAAGTTCCATCCTCACACAGCTCTACTACCCTTTTTTCCCGTGCTTTTTATTTTGCCTCCTCACCTTCTATTTTTATTGTCCATCTGCTTCTCCTTCCCCTTGCATCCATCTCACTCCTCAGCAGTAACACATGGGGCAAAAATGTATCTTCTTACAGGCCACTATGAAGATATTAAGCCATTCTGACACACAACAACAATCAATACCGCAGTAAAAGCGGAATACTGCACAAAACACAAAGATTACTGAACACAGAAATATTGATAGAAACCAGGAATCAACACAACAATGAACCTCCCACAGTCTTGTTTCATTTTGACCATTTTTATTATTTGGATTTACTGGGAATATAAAGTCTGCAGACACCAAAGGACTGACTATTAATACTGCAAAATTATTAATGGATAAATTTTTATGGAAATGTATGCATCCTCTCATTCGTTGATCTTACCAGCTGTTACATAAGGAAGCAAATTATCAACTATCTGGAAGAGGAAAATGGATGGGGGGGCAATATGTAAACATATAATATATGCTTGAAATAAAGGAAGAAAAAAAAAAATCACCTAACTCTGCTCCTTTCCCTTGCTTCTCTGCCCTATGGTTCTATAGATAGAATAGACCTGACCCATTGCACAAGACTCAAACCAAAGTATCAATAAAAACAAGCAAAGATTGTGCACTATGAAACAGAAAGAAATTTTTGCCAATTTGTTAACCCAATCAGCTAGTATTTAAATAGGCTAAATAGTTAATCGCTGAAAAAAGTAACACAGAAATAGATGATCTGTATACTATTACAGTTGCTTGTAAACTGGTATTTAGCTCAAGTCTGTGCAAATATAACAGACAATAAAATTGATCACACAAGATTAAAAAGGTTTTCAACACTAACTAAAAACACTGTAAACTAGCATGAGGTCATCTGCTTTCTTTAAAATTCTCATCCCTGCTCTTAAAAACTAAATGAGGGCTTAAAACATTTCTGATTCTACTCTCCCTCTAATAATCCCTCATCAACTTTACTTACTTACATTCTACATAGTAATATTATTCCTGCAAACAGTCAAGCCTCCTTTAAGTTACTGTTCCAGAAATAACGATAAGCTATGATCCAGAAGAGATGCTCATTTTCCTTTACCACACACCAGCAATTCAAATGTTCCTTCCTTGTGTGCCACCTTATGTATAGAAATCAACAAAAACTCCTCACATTAATATGTTTTTCTTACATTCTGGTGAAATTTTCTGAAATTCCTAATCTATTTTACATATTATTGTGGGATTTGCATACAACTGCCTACATACAGCTCACTCCTATTTTCAGACTGATAACAGAATTCACTACTTTGTTTACAAAAATTACATGCAGTGCAATTACTATCCTTCAGAATAACTTGCAGTTATTCACTGTAAGTATGTCTGCTCCTATGGTACCCTACATATGAAATTCATCATGCTTAACTTCACCTATCTAAAACATAGGTTTGTCTAATCTAATCACCCAGGTCCTCCATCCAATTCATTGGGACAGACAAGCACACAAAGAAGATAATTCGTCCCATCTATAGCAGCCATCTTTTAAAATGGGATAAACTGCTCTCTTAGGGTGCCTGCTTGCCCAGTTAATTATAAAGGAAGTCTAGGTGACTACGTTTTATTAAAAAATCTAATTTTTAGACAGATACATTTAAATAAGATATAATCCACCCATTACATGGCAACAGAAGTATTTCCGATAGTGTAGTTACATCACCTCCTCAGAATGACACAGGCTAAGCAGACAAAAGGTATTTGCTGTCAGCAGAGCCAAACTCAGACTAAGAGTTGTCTGCACAGCACCTTTAGCTGGTTTGCTGTTCTCCTACCATGACCCAGCACAGCTACACTGGCAAAATTCCATATGACAAGCTTGGCCTGGAATGCAACTATAAGAAAGCTGAGTCAATAAATTAACAAACGTATTAGTTGAATATTATACAAGTTCACAGCTAAGTATGATTGCTGAAATGCAGAAGAATCCTGCTGGATATTAGTGCTTATTCTGCACATTCATACTTTATAATGTTCTTTAAATGAGTACTACAAGTAGAGTTAACAGCAAACGTTAAAAAGCATTCTAAGAAATATACTGAAATACACAGCAGTGTGTGCTGAAAAAAACTGGTTTTTAGACCTGTATACACACATCATCCCCCATGTCCGGGTAGTGTGGTGCGATGGCAGCAAAAAACAGCACAAGTAAAGTTTCTCGTGAATTTTAACAACTCACTTTGTAAAGCCAGATCTTTGATTCTGAAGTCAAAGCTAGGAAAACAGATTCTGATGTTGGATTAACCCCATATTCATGTTTTCACATGTTACAAGTTTTGTCCTTACCAAATGTACTCAGAATAAATATCATAACAGGTATATTCAGGCCTTTTAAAAGAAACTAATCTGTTTAAACCAAAACAGCAAGAACAACAAAAGCTTTATTTAAAGCTGATACTTATCAGGCAAACATAGTATGAAAAGATAGTAATAAACTTATGTTCTGCTATGCTACAGACTCATAAATACTGCTTTTTCTTGCCTCCTCTCAAGTCTATGATCAAAAGACAGAACACTCTTGGCAAGAATACATTTAAGATTAAAGAAGAAAAACAAAAGAAGCCTGGAACAAAAGAAAATTGTTGCTGTGTAGTCAGTATCATCATTTTTATTAAAACTTTTCTTTTTAAGAAATATATGCTCCTGACTGGAAATAAAGGTCCAGAAGAAAGTAAAATATTTTGGAAAGGAATTCAGAATGAAAATACAGCTATAGAATCATAGAATCGTTTTGGTTGGAAGAGGCCTTTTAAGATCATTGAGTCCAATTAACACTGCCAAGTTACCACTAAACCACATCCCTCAGCACCACATCTACATGTCTTTTAAATACCTCCAGGGATGGTGATTCAACCACTTCCTGGGAAGCCTGTTCCAATATTTGATAACCCTTTCGGTGAAGAAATTTTTCCAAATATCCATCCTAAAGCTCCCCTGGCACAACTTGAGGCCATTTCCTCTCGTCCTATCACTTGTTACTTGGGAGATGAGATCGACCCCCACCTCGCTACAACCTCCTGTCAGGTAGTTGTAGAGAGCAATAAGGTCTCCCCTCAGCCTCCTCCAGGCTAAATAACCCCAGTTCCCTCAGCTGCTCCTCAGAAGACCTGTTCTCTAGAGCCTTCACCAGCTTCGTTGCCCTTCTCTGGACACACTCCAGCACCTCAATGTCTTTTTTATAGTGAGGGGCTCAAAACTGAACACAGTATTTGAGGTGGGGCCTCACCAGTGCTGAGTACAGGGGGACAATCACTTCCCTAGTCCTGCTTGCTACACTATTCCTGATACAGGCCAGGATGCTGTTGGCGTTCTTGGCCACCTGGGCACACTGCCGGCTCATATTCAGCTGACTGTTGACCAACACCCGCAGGTCCTTTTCTGCTGGGCAGCTTTCCAGCCACTCTTCCCCAAGCCTGTAGTGCTGCATGGGGTTGTTGTGACCCAAGTGCAGGACCCAGCACTTGGCCTTGTTGAACCTCATACAGTTGGCCTCGGCCCATCGATCCAGCCTGTCCAGATCCCGCTGTAGGGCCATCCTACCCTCAAGCAGATCAACACTCCCACCCAACTTATTGTCATCTGCAAATTTACTGAGGGTACACTTAATCCCCTCGTCCAGGTCATTGATAAAGATATTAAAGAGAACAGGCCCCAATACCAAGCCCTGGGGAACACCGCTTGTGACCGGCCACCAACTGGATTTAACTCCATTCACCACCGCTCTTTAGGCCCGGCCATCCAGCCAGTTTTTGACCCAGCGAAGCATATGCCCATCCAAGCCATGATCAGCCGGTTTCTCCAGGAGAATGCTGTGGGAAACAGTGCTGAAGGCTTTGCTAAAGTCCAGGTAAACAACATCCACAGCCTTTCCCTTATCCACTAAGCAGGTCACCTTGTCACAGAAGGAGATCAGGTTAGTCAAGCAGGACCTGCTTTTCATGAACCCATGCTGACTGTGCCTGATCACTTGGTCATCCTGTACATACTGTGTGACAGCACTCAGGACGATCTGCTCCATAAATCTTCCCTGGCACCGAGGTCAGACTGACAGGCCTGTAGTTCCCCAGATCCTCCTTCTGGCCCGTCTTCTAGATGGGTGTCACATTTGCTAACCTCCAGTCAACTGGGACCTCCCCGCTTAGCCAGGACTGCTGATAAATGATGCAAAAGTGGCTTGGGGAACACATCCACCAGCTC
The DNA here is from genome assembly GCA_008921705.1 of Burhinus oedicnemus. NCBI lineage: Eukaryota > Metazoa > Chordata > Aves > Charadriiformes > Burhinidae > Burhinus > Burhinus oedicnemus. The sequence goes on along the minus strand of VFFE01007238.1, from coordinate 857,747 downwards.
CCTCAGTACCCTTGGGTGGATTCCATCCAGTTCCACAGACTTGTGTGCATCTAAGTGGTGTAGCAGCTCACTATCAATTTCCCCTTAGATTATGGGGGGATTCATTCTGCTCCCCATCCCTGTCTTCCAGCTCAGGGGGCTGGGTACCCAGACCACAACTGTTCTTACTGTTAAAGACTGAGGCAAAGAAGGCATTAAGTACCTCTGCTTTTTCCTCATCCTCTGTCACTATGTTTCCACGCCCGTCTACTAAAGGATGGAGATTCTCCTTAGTCCCCCTTTTGTTGCTTATTTATTTATAGAAACATTTTTTGTTGTCTTTTACGGCAGTAGCCAGATTAAGTTCTAGTTGAGCTTTGGCCCTTCTAATTTTCTCCCTACATAGCCTATAACAACTACGTGCAACACTGAAGCCATGTTAATGCCATACTGTATCAAGTCTTGAAAAACATTGTTTTGCTCACCTCACATTAAGATGACAAACTCCTCTTTAACTTTCCATGCCTCTTCTAAACACTTTACTTATTTTTTACAGAAACACATTTTTTCTGCTGTGTTTTTGAACTTCTGTTTCCTGCTGTTTACAAACACTTAAAAATACTCTGAGTTAGAGGAATCAGAAACATCTCCAACATGTATGCCATTTCCAGAAAGACAGTATGAACACCCGATTCATTCCACTGGTTCATACACAACAGTTTAGATGATTTGTTTTAGACAGAGCTGTTTCTCACATCTGATACATAAATTAAGCACAGCTTTAAAGCATACAAATTCCAGAATGAATTTATTAACCTTGTTTTGATAACTAACTTTCTTAAAGCAGGCCTGAAAAAGCCCATACTACTAAGAACTAAATTAAAATATGTATACTGAAAATTCAGATTTTTCTCAGTAAAAATTATAATAGCTTGTTCTTTCTGTGGCCAAAGAATTTATACAATTCCTGCTTTGGTACCATTAGGAGTTATATGCATGCCTCAAATATTAATGAAGATGAAAAATTTTCCGCCTCTTTCTGTCAGCTACACTAACAGATCTTAGATTTACGAATAATGTAAGATGAAGTGAATAAAATATTAAAAAAGTTTCCTCTGTAACAGTGACAAAAGCTGTAGGTTAAGTTGAGATTAAGATGCATCAAGACATGTAAAACATTTGAACAAGGATTGGTATTAATATATAAATGTATTCTTCACATCCAATGTGAAATAATTTAAGCCAATTAAGCAGCAGAGACCCGGCTAATATATGTAGTTGATGTTTAAATTTGTATACTATTTATCACAATTACTGTAGCTTTCCACAGTTATGCAGCTGAACACGAACAGTTTTGTACATCTGCAGTCACCATACAGCCTAAACATTTTGGTTTTCACTTCATTTTATTACACTGCTCCAGGCACGCAGATTTCCATTAAGTTGCAAAGATTATGTGGTTTAAAAATTATTTCTAAAAGCAAAGAATTTGAGATGACATCTGCCATGTCTTCTATTGGAAAATAATTTTAACCACAAAATCTGACAATGAAGATTCACCTTGCTCCACATATTGAGTAGTAACAGAAATGTATCAACCAGCAATCAACATGCACTTGTGCCCCATTTCAACTCTCCAGGTTAACTAAGGGGAACTACTATCATTAACAAGAGCAGGGCTTAAGTATCTCTTGTCAAAAATCAGTTTTGATCTTAGACAACTATGCAGTTCTTTTGGATGGAAGGCCAAGGCAGTGAGTTAAGATCAAAGAAAATTAGGCCTGGAAAAGAGGGAGATGATCTGGTCGAGCATTCTTGTACTGAGATGGAACCAATAATACTTGACTTATGCCTGGCAGAACTTTGTCCAATTTGCTCTTTACATCAAGAATTCTGTGTTTTCTCAACATCATCTTTTTTTCCCTAAAGTAACTAAACTCAGCTTTTCTGTCTTCCTTCACAAGGCTTCTTTACAAAAATACAGACCTTTTTTTTTTTTCTTCCTCTAGAATCTCTCCAGTCTATCCATGTTACATAGTATGAGTTTCCCACATTCTCACTGGAACATGTATAAGGATAATAAAAAAAGTAAAACAATCCTCCATTACTTGAAAACACTTCTATAGTAATAGGAGGCCACTTGGTTTCTTTTAAATTTTATTTTCACAGAATGAGAATGACAGAATGGTTGGAAGGGACCTCTGGAGGTCATCTGGTCCAACCCCCCTCTTCAGGTAAGACCATCTACAGCCAGTTGCCCAGGACCACATTCAGGTGGCTTTTTGTAATTCAGAATTATATTCTCCATTACTTCACCTGTTTTTCACATGCACACGTTTTTTCCAACTTCACTGTAAATAATAAATCAATTCTTTCTAAATCAGCACAATGACATCCTAAATCTGATTTTTATGACACTTATGTGCAAAACTACAGAATTGATTTCTTCACTGCTACAGCAAAGGTAAATCGAATATATTCAGGCTAGCTGGTTGATAGACCTGAGATCTTAAAAAACACATCAATACAACGGTGTGGACTTGTATTGTATTTTGTGGGTTTTGCTATTGACAGATTTACGTCCATCCCCCACTGTAGAAAGAATATGATCAAATTACTGTGATAGTTCAGTAAATATTATGGCTCAATTTCATGTTAATTTACACTATTGCTTAAGAAACAGCTAATAAAGCAGTTTTCAATATGGGAACTAAAGTAGTATGATAGACATTACACAATAATGGATAGCAAATTACCACCAGGGGGAAAATGTATGGCAAATGATACAACTTTAATTTATTAAATTTTCAAAACTCCGGCAGAATATGTTTATAGGATGCTTGTATGAACACAAACTCCCCGGTCAGCTCAAGTAACATACCATACTGGCCACAAAAAAAGAGCTTTGGATTTTGAAGAAAACTTCATTTTAACTCTTTAACAAGGTATGCATCCCTCTTTTCCTTGGGTCACTTTGTTCAAGTACCATTAGCTGTGGGCAAAAAATCACTGCAAGCAGAATAAACCTTAAATTACCACTAAAATACAACACTTACTTAACAATAAATATGGTATTTAAAACTATTTATTGCCTAATGCACACAAAGTACACCTACAATTTCACAAGGTGACTATGCATTAGTATTATCACCACCCATGCAAGACACACAGAGCCCTTCCCCTTCACTGCTATCATTCATGTTGGAAAGAGCCATCCTTCACTGTTACCTGGAAATGATCCTTAATGGTGCTGACTCCATTTTTGCCTTTAGGTTCGTATACCTTTTCATGCTGGTGTTTTCCAACTCACGTTATTGCTGATACCTATCTCAACAATACAACCCACACCTCTCATTTTATCTTCCTTATCTTGCATTATTCTACTCTGTTAGACATTTTCTCAGCGCTCTCAACGTAGCAGTCTCCTCAGAAGCCTACGCCATGGTTATACGTGCCATATCAGGGATGGGGCTTGGATGCTTGATCATGGCTGAATACAGAGGGAGAGGGGAAGAGGGGAGGAAGAGATAGTTTTGGCAAGGTGCTTTTTCCTCATGTAGGACATGCCTCTGTATCCACTCTTCTGTTTCTACAGAGGATGGGAGTAAATTTTGGACCTTCTGCCAAGGAGTGCACTCCAAGTGTCTAACACCCAGAAGAAATGCTGTACGTAGAAAACCTAAGACAGCCACACTGCAGAACTTCATCTGCTCAGATGAACGAAGGCAGGTACCAACACAGTTCAGCAAGCCCAGCACTCCATCCTTCAAGCAGAATTCAAGGGATCTAAGTGATTTAAGGACATATACTGATGAAAATGCAGACTTGGAACACATTCCCTACCCACAGACGAAAATCCCAGTATCATAACACATGCCAAACAGTAATTTCAGGCTAAAATGTATAAACAACAAAGAAACGTATATACAACAAATAATCGGACAAATCGAGAAAACACATTAAAAACTTCTGGAAAAAAAGTCAGCTAAATTGCCTCTTCATGTGGAATGCTAATTAAAATTACTTTGAACTATGAAAGGGTTCATTGTTCATGCAATGAAATATTTCAAAATTTATTACTTGACAAACATATTTACTTGACAAACGTTTAAATATATTTAAGGAAAGCATAGTGAAAGCACATCCTTCTAGTGAACCATGTCATAAAATTTGCTCATATTAGCACTAAGAATAATCATCAGCTGCCTGATTGACATATATGCTTAATTTCAGAGAAAGTCTTAGTAATTTTTTTTTTGTGGCATTTAGTTGTTACCTTATTACCAACAGTGTGATTATTTGTTTTAATGCTTACCTAGCCTCACATTTTATTATTCTTTCCCCAACAAGTATCCTAACTTCACAACACTTGAAAAAACAGGATTTATATACCTAATTCACAAAAGTCTACTATATTTCAAAAGCAAATACACTCATGATGCTAATGCTTCCATTTAAATCAGGGCTGTATGAAAGAAACCTGTTTGACAAAAATCTATGGAAGATAAAATTCATTTATGGTTGCTGGTAGAACTTAACAGGGACACACAAGTGACAAAAGCAACCAGCATGCTACAAAAAATACATGGTTTTGCTCCTTGTCTGCAGGGTATTACACTTTTTTTTAATAACTGCTCTTTCACTTGAGCTAGAAAATTGAAATACTTAGAATGTTTTCTATTCATATTGCAAATGAAACGTTACTGAATCACTTCATCAAAAAAAAATTCAATGCCTTTTCTTGTAATTGAGTTAGTGACTGAGCTTAAATAGTCATTTTGCTGATATAGCAAAATAAGGATAGGAGATGTGATATTTTACAATTCTACCAACAGGGTGATAGCCTTCTATTTGTTAAATACTGTCCTTTATAAATATATCATAAGCAGGGTAATCATATAAGAATGACCTAAACTATTACGCAAGTTAGTCCTTTGGTTTCTGATGTATGTTTGAAGCTAAGGAATAACCAGGCATCAGGTTGCAACCTCACTATTTTTGTGAATTCCTACTGAATGACATACGAACCTCACTGAATGACATATGAACCTCATTAAGTTCAACAAGCAGCACAAATCCCCAGCACAAATACAGGCTGGGCAGAGAATGGATTGAGAACAGCCCTGAGGAGAATGACTTGGGGGTGTTGACTGATGAAAAGCTCAACATGAGCCAGCAATGTGCGCTCACAGCCCAGAAAGCCAACCGTATTCTGGGCTGCATCAAAAGAAGCGTAGCCAGCAGGTCGAGGGAGGCGATTCCACCCCTCCACTCTGCTCTGGTGAGACCCCATCTGGAGTACTGTGTCCAGCTCTGGAGCCCCCAACATAAGAAGGACACAGCTCCACATCTGTTGGAGCAGGTCCAGAGGAGGGCCACAAAGCTGATAAGAGGAATCAACATCTCCCCTATGAGGACAGGCTAAGAGAGCTGGGGTTGTTTAGCCTAGAGAAGAGAAGGCTCAGGGCAGACCTTATCAGGGCCTTCCAGTACTTAAACCTGGCCTACAGGAAAGATGGGGAGGGACTCTGTCAGGGAGTGTAGTGATAGGACAAGTGGTAACAGTTTTAAAATGAAAGAAGGTAGACTTAGGTTAGATATTAGGAAGAAATCCTTTACTGTGAGGGTGGTGAGACACTAGAACAGGTTGCACAGAGAAGTTGTGGATGCCTCCTCCATGTAATTGTTCAATGCCAGGTTGGATGGGGCTTTGAGCAACCTGATCTAGTGGGAGGTGTCCCTCCCCATGACAGGGGTTTTGGAACTGGGTGATCTTTAAGGTCCCTTCCAACCCAAGCCATTCTATGACAGGATTATATGCCAAAGAGATTAAATTAGAATCCTGTTACAAAAAATAAAAATAGCTAAGTGAACCATTGTTCAAATACATTTTTTCCCCTTTTTTAAATTTGAGTTTACTGACATGTAATTTCTTTAACTGCTTGTCAGCTACAGAGCTAAGTTTCAACAGAATACTTGCCATCATTACCATTGCAAACAGATGTTTATATGCTTTTTTTAAACCTAAGTATGGAAGAGCCAATAAAGCGGAATTAAGCCTGTTGATATTCAGCAGCATAATGGCTACCTGTAAGGTGCCTCCGTCAGAGAACAGAATCCAAAGTACAAGGGCAGAAATACAGAGTCAGGCAAAGAAATTCCTTTCATATTCATTTTCATAAATAAAAGCAGGTGTTTCACAAAGGTAGTCCAAAAATCTGCCTTTCTTATTTGTTACAGTGACAAAGCAAAAATGGAACATGCCCAATTAATTGGATAAATAGGTGACCTCCTGGAAAAATTTATCTTCAATAGCTACTGAATATTTTAACAATATATATGTCAGTATTTATGAGCGTAAGAGAGAAAGGTTATGGTTTTAATGATAGTAATCAAATCTAGAAAACAGGTCTACCTTTTGCCTGTGGTAAACTATTATTTTAATAATTTCTAGAAGAAATAAGGAAGTAGAGGAAGTACAGGACAGAAAGCAAACTCAAATTTAGAAGTCAGTTAGGAGTCTTTAATTTTTTCTTTAATAATCATAATGCTTATCTGCGTGTTTTTCCCGTTTCCCAATTTTATAGAACAGAATAAACTGTAAACTGACCACGGTATTTCTGAAGTGCTAGAAGAGACAAAAAAATTTCAGTCTTAATTAACATAATATTTGCAAACGTCTGATAAATTTCATAATTTTCAGTTTGTTATGATTTCTGTCCCAAAATTCCATTTTTACTTCCATATAACTTCTCTATCATGAGGCAAACTTTAAAAAAGGAAGGAAAGCATCAAGAGAATAAATTTACTAACCTTTCAGTTCCAAGGCTATATGCAGAAGCAACGCTTGAAGAAGAGAAATCATCAGATAAACCATTCAGTAATTTCACACACATGTAATCTAGCCACTGAAAAGAATCTGGCAGTATATTTGTTTTTAAAATTTCAGTGAAAACTACAAACAAGTCAGGTTCACATAACACACATACTAGATCTGGAATATTGATTACTAGATCAAATCAGTCCTAAACCTGTTTTCATCATTTTGAAATAGAAGCATCATCACCTTGATTTGTTTCAATTTTATAGATGGACAGAGACCTCATATTTCTATATATTTCATGCATTAGTAACAAAGAAATAGCAAGTCACTCTTGTGACCAAACAACATAATTAGTAGAAAAGGGACAGAGGTGTGATGAGGAGGAATTAGGCATTGTAGGATTGAAAGGGTTAACAGGACTGAAGTACTGAAAGGTCCAGGTCATGTCCGAAGGGAGGAGACTTGTGTGTCTGGAACAGGAGTAAAAACAAGATTAGAAGGAAATAAACAAGCGAGCCCATGACCTTTGTTTATGAAAGAGGGAACTGCAAGTTTGTAAACGATAGCCAATTGTATCAGCAAAGGGACGCATGAAGGACACATGAACGGGACACATAAACCAATAAAAGATCACTTAGTGGTGCGTGTATAAACAAGTAGAAAGTATATAAGGAGTGTAATATTTCAATAAGGGGTCTTCGATTTATCATCTGAGTCCGTGCATCAATCCGCTACAGTGTGGTATTTTGAAATTTGGAAAATTAGACTTTCAGGAAAATGCTATTAAGACTGTGGAAGCAACCAACTGCTGACAAATTGTTAAAACTCAAGACAATAACCCTGAACCCAATCTGCCAGATATGACATTTGTCAAAAAGGCTGAAACTTTGTACCAGTAAGACCCCTTAGTCACAATACACCTCAGGAATTAGACTAGATACTGCAAGAGTTAATGTTACCTGTCAACAGCTTTCAAAACAAATGCCAGCAAGTGAAACATATATACATATTTTAAAGCAAGTCACAGCTGACTTGGTTTGAAATGTACATCACATCAGTATTAACATAATAATACAAAATAAAAAAATAATACAAAAACATAAATACACACCCCCCAAAAAACTTTATGAACTCCACAGGTGAAAACGTCCCGTGTTTGCCACTTCTCATGGTCTATTTTACATTAAAAGACAAATTAAGTGTATGTGCCTGCGAACTGCTACAATAAAGTAAGTTTCTATATACAATGAGGTTTCCACAGACAGTATTTATCCAAACAATTCAAGACTGTCCCTCACAGCACAAAGTAGTTTGAAGATAGTTACAAAAGCAATCACACTGAAAAGGCTTTCTTTCAAGCACTTTTTTCATATCACTACAAAATGCGCACATTTTGTTTCTTCACAATAAAAGGAGGAAATTACAGTATATTCTAGTATGCAAATCTGCATAGTGCTTTTTAAGAAGTGTCCCAAATCAAAGAAAGAAAAAAGCTTTTGTGTGTTTGGTAATAAACTTACCAGATTAGAAATGCATTGATAATTTTACAGCGTTTCATAGTACTATGTGACACTACTATTAGTTTTTACATATATATATATACACACACATATGTATACATACACATCACAAACATCACTTTCTTGCAGCTGAGTGGAAAAAACTATGAAAGGTGTGGTGGGAAGGATGACAAATATTGAGTTCCTTGAAGCTGTCTCAGGCTCAAAAAGATAAAGAACTGAACACAGTGTAGGTGATTGAGTAAGTCTGGGTTGTGTTTTTTTTTCTGACGAATAGTACACAGAGATGCGAGAGCCTTTAAAAAGAAAAAGAACCTCTATTACTTATAAAGTGTATTTGGAAGTTGCACACCACTTTTCAAAGCTATACAATATATACAATCAAAAGTTACATCAAGACCCAAATCCTCAGGTTTACTTCTAGGCACAGGATAACGCCTGCTAACTATACTCTAAAATGATTTAGTATTTCCATTCCGATTTTCTTGCCCAGAGCAGACAGTAATTTTCCCCCTCTGGTGTCACTCCTGTAACAAAACAGGAGGCAAAATGTACCAAGTTGTAACTTCCATAATTTACCAAAACAGAGAGGAGCTCTCTGTCATCCTCATCATGCTGGGACCTAAAGGAAGAAAACAACAGTTTTTTCCATAATACAAATGTAATTTTCCAACACTTGGCACTACCACTCCCTATCCTGAGAACTCCAGGTGCCATTTAATAGCTCAAGAGCTACCTGACACATCACTGCCTTGAAGAAACAGTCCTTCTTCAGTTACATTGGAAAACCATGATTTTTTTGTGATGCAGTAGGTAATACATAAAATCCCAGACTACACCAAGCAGACTGATATTCTTCTAGATTTTGCTGATCGTGCTTACAGCTTGAAATATCAGCCTTCAGATTTCACTACATTATACAAATTGAATTCTACACCTTGTCCTAATGCAGTCCTCAGCATTTTCTCCATAAAGAGAAAACCAATCAAGCCACAAAATCATGCTACCTCCTACAGTAGTTCCATCTGATGGGGAAAAGGAAAGGAAAAAAACCCAACCAACCCACAAACCAAAAATACAACAAAAAACTTTCTAACGATCATAAAAACATGCATCCTAATGCAATCATTCAATTCTGTCTTCCTCAAGTGCTAGAAAAAAACCCACATAACTAATTTACTTGACATTATATAAAGAGTCCAGTGTTCTACTCACGTTAAAACCAGAGAAGATCATTACACATACTGATGACTGGCTTTTTAGAAAAACAAATGACACTAACCACACTATTATACTACATACTGGTTACCAGTCTTTGAAGTCTTCTTTATAAATCAAAACTTCATTTTAAATAAACATATTTTTCAGTTTGGATTTTTGCCAGGTCATCTGCAGGCATCTAATCTGGGTAACACTGGTTTTGAAAACCTTCTGCTAAGACTTGGAAATACAAGCAAAGAACTACGAAGAAAAAAAAAAACAATCACAAAACCAATCACAAATATCTCCAAGTCAAAGCAATAGTTATCCTCTATTTGGCTTTACTGAGTTTAGGTCAATGACCTGTAACTTAGCCATTCACACAGAAGAGCTATTTTAACTGCACCACAAAATATATTAAGCTACTGTATTATACCTGCAAGTCTTACTACAATAACACTAACTGAAATTTTTCTAACTCTGAAAAAGAACATGAAAGTCAACAATGATCATGCAATTTTTCTTGTCTCTCACAATATTCTTGTATGAATGTCAGGATGTTGCAGTCTGGACAGGTGGAAAATCAAACAGATTTTTAAAAAAGAATGGTTGGATGATCAGGTTCAGAGGGTAGTGGTTCATGGGCAGTACTCTGCCTGGGAGCCAGTAACAAATGAAGTACTGCAGATGTCTATCCCGTCCTGTTCAACTTCTTTATCAGTAACCTGGAAGTGACAGAGTGTCTCATCAACTTTGCAGATGACACCAAATTGTGGAGATCAGCTGATACACTCACAGACAGGGAATCTAAAAATTCTGTCTCCAGTTTTGAGCCCCAAGAAAAGGAAAGACATTAATAAAGTGGAGCATGTTCAGCAGAGCACCACCAAGCTGGTCAGGGGCTGGTGCACCAGCCCTGCAAGAAGCAGCTAAGAGAACGAGCTTGCTCAGCCTGCAGAAGAGATGGCTCCAGGTGGACTTAGCACCATGCCAATACCTACAAGCTTATCAAGAAGACACAGCCAGGCTCTTCACACTGGTACATGGTGAGTGGACAAGAGACAATGGGCATAAGTTGAAACAAAACAGGTTCAGACTGGATATAAGGAGAAACTTTCTTGAAGCGAGGACAGACGGGCAGTGGAAGAGGCTGCCCAGAGAGGTTATACAGTCTCCATCTTCGGAAGTCTTCAAGACCCAACTGATGTCCTGGCTTGAGGTAAAGCAGAACCAATTTTCTGTTCAGTAATTTTACTTCGCAGCTAAGCCTCTTCTAACTAACTGAACCCTCTGAAAGTCTCTGAAATTAACAGCATATTGTGGAGACACTGTTCTCAGAATGGTAAGACCTGATGAGCTGTTATTTATGCCAAGGTATGGTATGCAGAGAGGCTCTTGCTTGGTATGGGCTGCAGAGGAACTTCTGTTGGTATAGGCTTGTGCCAGTACGGGCTGCGGAGGGGCTTGTGCCGTGAGACCATATTGTGTTTTGACTGAATGAGTTTGATTAATAAAAGTAAATGCATACCTTAATCTGTACAGACAGATGCCTTTCTGGAAGACAGAAATATAACTGCCTATGTTTTGGTCCTCGCTGCTCTAATCACTCATCAATGTTCATAAGTCTCCTTCTTTCTTTTCCCCCTCTCCTTGGAGACAGAGGTGGGGGAGAGCATCTGTCGTGTCTCAGCGGCCAGTCCGGCACAAATCATGACAACTGGATAAATCCCAGCAGAACCTGGTCTGACATCATAGTTGTCCCCGCTTTGAGTATGAAGTTGGAGGTCCTGAAGTCCCTTCCAACCTGAACTACCCTATGATCAAGGATGTGATCCTATTATCTATATCTTCAAGTTTAGTGAAGATAGAAAGACATGGATACTTGCCTTAACAAAATGTCCAACTTTTTTAGGTTTCTTATACATAGGCAGGCTTATGCTCAGAGTATGGAGTGTTTTGAGTAATTTCAACTAACTATAGTAAAAGGGATCGTCAAAGAAGTGGCTACTCTCCCCTCTTCTTTGCCTGGACCTAACCCCTAGCGCAATTCAAAGCTGTTTGCAGAATCGCTCTTTACTTTCAACAGCTGGACAGGCTGTCTGAAATATATGGCAAGTAAGTCTCAAGGCATCATTCTCTAGACATAAAAGGCAGATCCATCCTTTTAAGCCAGTATCTCAAAAGAGGAAAGATAAAGAAGCCAGTCCAAAAAATTTGCATCTGTGGGGAATTCATTCAGAGTAGGCATATCACCAAGAATGCTGATAAAATTCTCATGTAAATTCACTGTGCAGTCTGAACAATACAAAGAAAGCATTTCCTTCCCTCCCTCTTCTTTCCTCAACTGGTGTTAGCTTTTAACCCATCATTAACCATTTTACCCAAAAAGCTACAAAACAGCTTTTAAAGTTCAGCATAAAGTAGTTTATGATATCTTGACATGCTATGGTGCCATTAAAAGCTTCACATGTAGATAAAAGCTATGAAATCAAACTCTAAAAAAACCTGAATCATCTCTGACAAAAAATGTAAATTAAAATGATAGATGCATTGCTAATATAAACTCACTGGAGAATGCCAGAAAGAATTCTACTTATTCAAGGACATGATCACACAAATTAGAGATGTGAATTGGAAAATGACCCAATATACTAGAAAGTCTTTCTTCCTGCTGTCAAAAAAAAAAAAATATTCTATAACATGTATTACCCAATGTTTTATCCTAGATAGTTAAAAGCAGATTAACTCTTTTCTTAGTGTTTCCTGTCACTAAGGTGAGGATTCCCAATTCAAGAATCACAGCCCAACAGCATCACAGACAAGCTACAGAGGGTCACAAACACTCTGCCACGTTAAGTGGAAAAGGTCCTACTGTAAGCAGAGAAGCACACCTACAGGAAAAAAAATACTCATACTGAAAAGATGAGAACGATATGAGGGCATACAGTTGTGCTTGTAGAAATTCACCGTACTTTCACAATAAGTGATTTGTTAATTCTGGTAACTTCTGTATTAGTTCCAAACAAGTTCTAATTTTCAGGTAGACAAGGTGATGTTAGAGGGTATCTATAATGGAAGACAGGCCAAAGACAGCAACTGTGCTTTCAGACTCATAAACTTAATATCACGTTTCACAATTCTACAAAATAAAAATTACTGTTTTTATAAACTTCAGTGCACAAGGAATACAGACCACTTGCTGACAAGCCATTAAGTGCAGCACTGCTACTGGGTAGTGCTATAATTAGTGAAAAGCCTGTTTTATTGGTTAATTATCATCTCTCATCTACAGTGCTCTATTTTTGACTATTTGACAGAAACAGAATGCATGCCATATGATAGCAGGATGTAACAAATCCCACTACCATCCCATAGTTCTTCCCAGTCAACAATCATTCACACAAACAGCTCTGGATAGTTTATCTTTGGCTATTTCTCTTCATGCATTCAGTGTCCTTACGTCTGGACTTAACTAAGCTGCATCCAGTATTAGTACTTTAACTCCCATTTTTGGTTATGCAAAATACAACCACCAACCACAGTTGTGAAGTTTGGTGCCAGAAGTAAGGGCACCAATCCCAATTTTCTCCTGAGAGTTAAACATGCAGTGACAGTGAAAAATCTCTGCAATGTCTACCTATTTCCATCTATTAGAACTGAAATGCTAGAAAAGCATCATCTGATCCATGTGAAGCTCTTTCAGTACCACAAATGCTTTCCTTTCTAAAATAGTGAATTTCCACATTTGTGCTGGATCATAATATAAGGCTGCAACTTACAACTCCCTAAGGGAATCATGTCAATTGGCATTTTAAGAATTAATTCAGTGACCTACAATAATACGAGTTTCTTATGCACAATATTTGACAGTAGGCAACACGGGAAGTTCAGAATTCATTTAGAGAGCCCAAGCTTTACAAAGGCAAGGAAAAATATTCTTGAACTGCTTCCTCTAACTTGGTGTCTTCCGGTAAATGTCTGTAAACTAAGAACAAGGAAAAACTGAATATATGAAAGAGATCTGCATGCAGTATGGTTAATATTTAAAACAGGAAGGAAAAAAGAAGAAAAAATTCCTGGCAGTATATGACCATCCGGCTATGTTATTGACCTGGTAAGAGTCCAGAGCTTCTGGAAATTTTGCACAACTTTTGGAAACTATAGCATGGTAGGTCTCATACGTGCTCGCACAGCTCATTTTTAGTCACTATGAAGAAAACTTGCAACCACAAGCAGGTCTTTGGGGACAGAAGGCCCCATTTGAAAAGGCTTAATATCTAATTATATCAGCACTCCCTCCTTCTGGTCTTACATTTCACTGAAATGTCAGAGGCGGCACTTCACTGAATGGCTTGTGTAAATGAACCAAGCACAAAGAGTTGCCTATAGTTTTCCAGGGTTTGCTGTAGTAAGTACAAGTCATCTTTAGAAACAGCTTTTTTAAAGTGATTCCCACTGTTTCATGAAGCATGTTATACTGTGCACATGAGTTTTGTTTATCAATAATACAGAATGGGGTGGAGTTATCAAAATTAGGGTTTTGGTATAAATGTATGTGAAAACTGAACATGTTCTAAGCAAGGATGAGATACTCATACAATTATAATGCATTCAAATATCAGGATATTTAATATACCCAACATTTATGATGAAACTAAAATATTAAAGTCACATGAAGACAAAAGCATGTAGTCACTCCTGAAACCTTAAGGAAAAAATTTACAACTTTTAACTTCAAAATCCTGCTTATAGAGATACTCTCAAACATATAAATGACACAGGCAAGAACCAATGCTTTTTGTTATGAAAACATAATAGCTTACATCTGTACTATTTATGTAAAATGGAATACCTATAGAAGCAACCTGCAAGAAGTGATTATTATTCCAAGAAAAGATAGGACAGTACATATTGTCAACTTTCCTATTTTATCATAGAGCCTGAGGCAGCAAACAGTTCAGAAAGTGCTTCATATGCAATCATCATCTGTCCTTCAAGGATAGTCTTCATTTCCAAACATTTTCCATTTGAAATGGTGGATAGGAATTATTTTCAATTCCTACACAGCATTTATTAACTCTCCATACTTATCACTGGGCAAATATCACTCTTTCTTCCTCAAGGAGGTAAGTACAAAGCTTTCCCACTCAAATACCATTCTTCACTTTTTTCCAGACTATACACCTATATTTAAATCAAGGAGCCTTTGCCACATCTCTGCATAATACCAATTTCCATTTGGTCAAATATATAACATCTGACTGATATTCTGAAAATCAAGATTCCCAGTAACATTGAAGTATTTGAATTGAATATATTGGTTCAAATACAGCAAAATGGCCACTACCACAGAACAAAGAACTTAAAGAAAAATCTAACAGTATAGTAAGACAAAAAGAATACAAAGGGATTGATTTTCTACCTAAGATTATCGCTGCTTTGCATAATGGTCTGTTTCTGGCTATACAGTCCATTTCACTCATGGAGAGTTGTATTCTATCAGCCATTCCTACAGTTCCAGCAGAATTACTGTCACTTGCTACAGAGTCACATAAATGTAAGCATCCTCAGAAATATGCACTGATCCTTCCTGAGCAACTAGCTAGGAAAATTAGGATATGGTCAGGTGCAGCATCTTCCCTACATCACAGACTCTCAAATAGGGGGCTTGAACTTCAATAACACTTGCTAGTTTACTACTACTTCTGTTCTCCTCTTAAACAAACATCACGGTGCTACATAATACCAAACTGGAACTCACACAAGACTATGTGATCTTCATTACCGGAGATGCCTGGTAAAGTCCCTGCACAACCTGATCTAATATTAGCTCTTCTTTAAGCACATGTTTGGACCACAAAACTCCAAAGTTGGAAGTCAGTAACTCCATAGTTAGGAACTAAACTATTTTATGATTATCAGAGAGGTAAGGAAGCCAGACCCCTAAGAATGAGAGAGAGGGGAAAAATAGTAGTGCAGGAACTAAAGGCCACTAACAAGCCAAAACTAGTGTCACGTTGATGAATGGTAGGAAGAAAATTAGATAAGTATCTGACATCTGTATGGGAAAAGCTGGAATCCACCTGAAGTAAAAAATAAATTTCACTGATAACTGCTTTTTTATTTTTGCTGAACTTGTACCTACTGATGACTTAACCAGTTTGCAAACAGAGCCAGATTGGAAGTGCAAGCTCCGAACTGAAATTGCAATAATACTGAAACCCCCAAGAGAGATACTTTTGAAAGACTGCAAATGAAACTGCAAAAAGTGAAAGAATTCCTTGAAGAATCTTTTATTCATTTTAAACTAATAAGTCACAATTATAATTAAGGCACTTGGCAGATTTCATTATAACAGATCAGACACTAATTCAGTTCAGATATCCAAAGCTGCGGGGTGGAGGGTGAGGGGCAAGGAACTAACAAAAGATATGACTTCACACTTGGAAAAAAGTGATATGTGATATGGCAGGCTACAGAAATCACTGAGGATAAAAAGAAAATGCCCAAAAGGAAAGAAAAAAACCCAAAAAACAAAAAAACCCCACTAAACACAAATGTACTTACTTTGGCTACAGAAGAAAATTTAAAAAATGGAAGAATACAAAGTAAAAACTTAGGAGAACCCTCACAAAGGAAATACTGCTAGAAATAGCATAAGACAAGAAGTATATGGGATGTGGGGCCATGAAGAGCATTTGCAAAACAATGTACAACTGCAGATGATGCAGCCAAGAGCTGCGAACTCAGAGTAAGGAGCAAGCATACATATGTACAGTACATCAAAAAAACAGTAGCTACAGCACTGCAAATCTGCTTAGAGGTGATGCCTGCAAGATCCAACCTGGAAACAGATACTTCTTAGAAATAAAAGAAAGCTCTTGTGAATTGAGAGCATTTTCTGGGAAATGCTTTAAAAACATAACTGGAATCAAAGCATTGATACAGAAGACAACTAAAATTAAGATCTTAGAATAAAGAATTAATGTTAAGGATTATATGACTCCAAACCACGGTGGCTAAAACAGAACTTGGTGAGCTGTTTGTTTTTTGGGTTTTTTTTACTGTCATGATGAACAGAGATAATATAATCTTTTAGAAATTCTAAAGCTTTAAGTCTTGTTCAATAAATATCAGTACTGAAAAATATAAAAGCAAAAAAATTGTGTTGGTGTATCAAGATTCTAGTGACCCTTTATTTTTAAAATATGTTTTCTCAAAAGTAGCATTACACAGTCTACTACTTCCGCCTCTGGAAGATAAGAGAAAATTGGGATGAAAAGTATCAAGATGAGTTGAAGGGTAATGAGAAGCTCCAGAAAAAAATCTGTCTTTTCTTTCCAGGAGAGTAATGCAGTATTTCAACCAATGTATATTATGCAAGTAAGACCAAAGGCTGCAACCTGTACTTCCACTGTCCATCTTGTTAAACCTTGGCTGAGTTGTCCTGAGGCATGCCCTTGCTCTGGGAAATGGAGAGCCAAGAAAGGCCTGAGCAATGCATCACAACAGCTGCACCACAGACAGTCCTTCCTGCTTGCAGATCAGGCTCACAGGCTAGCACAAGGAACATTCAGGCTACAAGGAACGAGGCTGTCAGGAAAGGAGGAGGAAAACACTTCAGGAATTTCTATAATGAACCAGCAGAAAAAAGAGGAAGGTTCTTCCTTCTGCACTTCAGGTGCCAGTGACATAACTATCTGCCCACAGAAACAAAGCATTGGCTAGGAAAAAGGGGAGAACTGGAAGCCCCTGCTGCAGAGAGAGACATCATTAGGAGAAGGAAAAAAAGGTTGATCGGTTAGAGAGGATCACAGGGAGGTGGATTTCCCAGAGTATGAGATACAAAGGTTATTGTGACGAAGAGGAAAAAACACTAGACTGGTTTCAGAGCAAAACATCCATAAACAAGGCCGCAGAGATCGTTCAAATTCTCAAAACTTTTGATGGGTGTTTCAAGACAGTCTGATGAGTTGGACCCCACAGGAAGGAAATGGACCCCACAGGAAAGTGGGAGAGTATCTAATTCATTGATCTTGAGTAGATTTAACTATGCGCAATGAGTCTTTCAGCACACTAGTTTCAGGTGCTAGGGAGCTTTGGCCATTCTACCAAACATGGATATACCCAAGGGAAGCTTAACTGATAGAAACTAAATACCAAGGAAGTTGATATACCACCAAGATTAGATGGATTTTCAGAAGATATATTCTGGACATAAGCACTACAACAGAAATTGGCAATTCTAAATGATCCATTGGCAACCTAAATGATTCTATCATTCTAGATATATCTCTGTTAACAAGTCAACTTCAGTAGCAGTGCATAACCATTTAATATCCTACTGATTTGTCAACAAAAGACTTTGTTTTTTAACCTTCATTGATTCTACCAACTTACATTAACAGCAATTTCACTTTTCACTCGTTTACTCTCTGCATCGTATGATAGTGCATTATTCTACAGGTTTTATTTTAAGACACAAGGATACTGCCAAATAAAAGGTAATATGCAAAATTTAAGAACTCCTTGACAGTTTTGAAGACTAATTTGCACAAAAGTAGGAAAAAAGTAGCATCACCTCAAATCTCACCAACTTGGATATTCTCTTCAAACAAAAAGTTTATTTTTTATTGGATTTGGTGATTCTCATCATGGATTTTTTTTCCTGTAGAAATGAAAGACTGTGGATGAGTAAAGCTACTGCACACAATGTTTGATACTGTGAACTTCTACACTTGCAATTTTTTCTCAACTGAAATACATTTCTTCCAGATTTGTCAAACCTTCCAATGTAGAAGTATGGAAGTTGAATCTTCCATCCTTCTCAAAGCTCAAATTCTTGGAGATATTGTAAATCCTGTTTCACATAATGGTAGCAGACATCTGAATCAAAGAATTACACTTTATTTCAGTGCCATCATATAAAGGTGTCACGTGGTGAAAGATATAATGGGGCTACATTTACAGGTGGGGTGCCTTTGAACGCTGTGTTTAGAAGGATATTTGAGCTACTGCATAATGGTGTCTGTCCTGCTTTATAAATCCTCCTGTCAACCACTGGTTGGTGGACCACAGCCAACTCATCCGTCATGCATATCCAATTAGATGGCATGGCAATAAAAATGCTCCGGAAAAGCTTAAAATGTCAGCACAGCAGTAGGAAAGTATGGAGAGGACCAGATTTGAATATCTAAAGTATTCAGCATACATTCCCAAATCTATAAAGAGTTTTAGTCTGGCTATCACCCAGACAGAATTCTTTGGTGAATTTGTGACTCCTCTGGGGCACAAACCTCATCTTCTGAATTTCTGTGAAACATTACATCCCCTACAGTACATTGTAAAAAATTATGCTATTCTTCAGAGAAGAGATGTTTCTTTCTTCAGTAGTTACTACTTATCTTCAGAAAATTCATTACATATACACACACGTGTGTTTCTGATACCATCCAAAAAAATTGTTTAGTAGAGTTCTGCAGCCACAGGTATCTTCAGTAGTTTTAAAACCTATCAGGCAGAACGTTCTTCCCCAAGAATAGAAAATCCAAATTATGGCACAATTTTCTAGCACTTGCGAGAAAAAAAAAGTATCACGTAGTTAAAATATCGTAAGACAGCAACTGCTTCCTTCAGAGTGAATACACAATTTCAGCTACACATGTGTGCAGTAACAAACCAATTAAAAGAAAAATTCACATGGAAAATAAAAACTAGATAGATGAGGTGTTTCTTCCAGACAGCAACACAGGTTTGACACAAAATCAGACTACAACTGGGAAATAATATTTACAGAAAAATGTTTCCTTTATCCTCAAGAAGGATACACATTATTTCATGTCAACTGAAAAAGTTTACAATAAATAGTTCTAAAGAAAAAACGTGGCTTGAAATACTCCAGGATAAATCTCTCTCTGATGAGGAATGATTCAAGTTCATTAAACTTTACACAAGCGCATTCTTCACTGCAAAAACAACACAAAGAAAGAGGAGAGAAAAAAAAAAGAGAGAAAAAGAGAGTACATGAGGGAGAGAGGGGGGAAGGGGAGACTGAGGGTTTTTTTAATTCCAAACCAGGATGTAACTCCAAATATAAATTAAGTCAAAATAACACAGCAAAGTTTTCCTTATTCTGCCAGCAGAGGTAGTTTCTTTCCTCCTTTACTTGTTATATCAGTATCATGAAAATGCTAAAACAGCAGCTGCATTTCACAGGGTGGAAGTGAAATTAAGCAGGCTTGCTTGGCAGCTTAACTGCTGATTAGAAAAAAACTGCTTCAGTTCGTAAAAGATTTTGCTCTGTCTTAGTGAATCAGCCTCATTCCAAATTTCTCGAAGACCCTTGCTGGCACATAGCTGATAAGCAATCACCGCTTAATTTGTTTTTTTCCATAAAGCGTTTTTTTGTTACGGTACTTATGAGCATATGAGACTGCTAACTCATGCAATATTCACCTCAGTACTTAATACAAATGAAAAACAAGCTAAAACTATATTTTGATAGTATGGTGTATTGTCAGAATAGAGATGTAACCACAGCAAAGATATATTAGCAGAAATGTTTCTGTCAATCGAAATTTAAATGGTAAAAAGATTATAGATACCATTGTCATTCAGAAGGTATCTTTCCATATCAACATGCAAATCTTTAATTATAAAAAGCCAATTTTTGTATATGAAATATTTACAACATATATCTGCTTTCATATAGAGATTCCAGTTTCCATTTATTATACCTTAAACCGAAATGTGTCTTATTTAGCAGGAAATCAATTCTCGCCCTTAATTCCATCAGAGTATGAGTTGTCTGCCTAGAAAGCAATACATCAACTGTAAATTTATGGCTCAATATGGATACCAGCCCACAGCTAAAAATTTGCAGATCTATATAACCAAGCACATTAAACAGTCCTCCTGGGTAACGTATAACCAGAAGTAACTCTCATAATTCAGCACACACTATGGGAAGAGCTATTACGACCACGTCTGTTCACCTTTTTTGGTCCAATCCATTTTCAAAAGAAGCTGTGCATATTGTCAACATAATGAATGAAATCACAAGACTCCTCATAAATTTTAAATGTCCTAAGGGGTTTCTTCACCTTCATGTGAAATCTGAGTACTGTATGTTTAAACTGGTGTGGCTTTTTTTTTTTAAATTAAATTATGCATTTTGATGAATGTGCCCTTTTATTGGCTACATCAGCATTCTGTAAAATGCCTGAAAGTGAAAACATTCAGCAATATTATAGCTGTGTTTTCTTAGATTAGTCCTGTTTTACTGTATAATCCCTTCAAACTGCACCAGTTTTCATTACAGTAGAAGCTCTTCCCATCTATCTTCCATCATGCCTTAGAGATTCTATTATTTATTTTAGTATGAAGAATACTATAAAAAGAAAATATTTTTTGAAATGTACCATGAAATTCCTTAAGGAAGGGGTTTTTATATCATTCTAAGAAAATAATGTCTGAATTCTAGTAATAGAGAAAGAGCGTCACTTCATTGTAAATACAGGATAAGAATACCGCATGTCTTCTGTTCTGTCAAATGTAGTAACACAGAATATATTTTATTCTTTGTAAAGTAAATGTTCCCTGGAATAATCCTTTTATAGAAGGAAGCTTTGCTGGGTTATATTTATAACTGAACTAGAAAGCAACCAAGTGAGTACGTCAGTGTTGGTCAGAGCTTGGTATATTTAGTAAAACAAAATCTTTGTTCCTATTGTACAGCAGCTTTCAATATTGTCATGACATTCTTTTATCAGTAAAAGGAAAATATTTGAGAGGCTGTGAATTTCTCAAGTTAAACCAGTAACTCTAAAAAAGGTATCCACTGTGTGATGAAAAGTACAAAAACGGATTTACTTAAGTTTAAAGACTACCATTTTCTTCAATACACCTTGCTCCTCTCCCTGAACCATTACTGTTTCCGCTAATTTTAAGAGACAGTAGAAATGTATCACAGCAGGATTTTGTAAAAATACATTATGAATCATTAGTATGAGAAATAAAAAAAAAAGCAGCACAGGTGTGGAGTTCTTTCAGGTTTTGGTTCTGTCATTTGGGAAAAAGTATTTTTTGTAGGATTCATAATAAACTTTGAAGTTTGATAGCAGAATTTGAAACCATCATAAAAACCCCACTACATAAAACCAATACATCTGGCTACAGGCACATTTTTCAGTGCAGTGAAGTTTAATTTTGAAAGTACATGAACCTTTCTCCTGCTTTCTTATTTTGCATAGATTTCACAATCATGGTCTTCACAGATGCAAACTGGGAGTATAAAAAAATGGCAGAAGTAACTAAAAATCAAATGAATATACCTTATCATAAGAGCACCATCACTAAATAACCGTGGATATGAAGAAAAATTATCATGGCATTCATCTTCTTCTTCCAGAACTACTTCTTCAAATACATCTTGAAATCATTAAGATACAAATTTAATACTAGATACAAACTATGTACCTTGGAGCTAACAATAAGGGAAGACTCAATGTCAGAACTCAGTGTCTGGTCTATGGGTACCTTCCTACGGTACATAAAGTACAGAAACTGGACATCATCTTTGAGTACTTGTCATTTTGCTACAATATCTATGCAAAGGAAGGTGAAGTTTAAGCAAGAAATACACACTCTTCACAAGTTCTTATGTTTGAGAAAAGTGAATCTGAAGAGATTCGTCAATTCTAACTGATGGTCTGAAGACTGCGCTCAGACTCCAATACATCCCAACCTGGATTCTACATAAAGAGCTACTGAGCTATGCAACACTGGCACAATTTTCAGCTACATCTGAAATCCAAATTTGAAACCTAATACTCAGATGCATGGATTTGTGATATTCCCTGGATGAAGAACAAGAAATACTGATGATTTTTGCAGTTTGTTGCCACAGGAAGTTGTAGAGAGCGGTAACATTTAACAATTTATGGATCAGCTGTCCCTGAATTTGTTTAGTTTTAAAAAGATGCTGGACAGATTCAGGGACTATATTAATCAAAAGATGCATATCCAATGGCTGTCTGTGCTGAGGAACTACAAGGGGAATTGACCACAGACAGGGAAAACACATGACGCTTCCCACCTCCTTTTGCCAGTTTTGGAAACAGATGATGGAGTAAACGTTTTCTTTGTCAGAGATTTCCAATAAGTAGTCTTACATTTCATTTGACTTATAACCTCCACACCACAATTTCTGACTGTCCATCTTATTTTTGCAATTTTACCAGAAAATTAATTTCTAAATCTGCGCTTTAAAAGATCTCCCAGCTACTCTTCTACCAGAGCCCTCACCGAACGATTTCATTTCAAGATTTACTTTGGCTCACAGTAAGCTGGGGCTAGGCCAGCTTTCACGTA
Source organism: Burhinus oedicnemus (assembly GCA_008921705.1). Classification (NCBI taxonomy): domain Eukaryota; kingdom Metazoa; phylum Chordata; class Aves; order Charadriiformes; family Burhinidae; genus Burhinus; species Burhinus oedicnemus. Next base: position 834,854 of record VFFE01007238.1, on the reverse strand, counting down.
TTTGTTCCTAGTTGAAGGTACTGATCCTTTTAAACCTTCCATGCTGTCCCAGTTCTGGCGGGGATAGGTTTAATTTCTGGCACGGGACACAGGTGTTCCATACCCTGTGAGGCCATGCCCTGTCTGAGGGGGGAGCTGGCCGGGGAGGGGGAGGAAGTCACAGTGGGGGAGCGGGCTGGGGCTTCTTGGGGTCCGGTCGGTGAGCGCTGGTGCAGTAACCGCGTTTGGACATTCCTCCATCAGTGTTACTGTTGTTGTTTCCCTCTGTCCTTTGCTGTTCTGTTAAACTGTCTTTATCTCTAACCCACGAGTTTTGCCTTCTTCTTCAGATTCCCCCCCACCGCTGTGGCGGGTTGAGCGAGCGGCCGCCTGGTTTTCTGTTGCTGGCTGAGGCCAAACCACTACACATGCTTAACAAGAATCAAAATTATTGTGTGTTTTAAAAGTGTTATGAATTTTGACTTTAATTTTTATAAACTCATTCTAGTGCAGAATAAAATTGTAATAGAAACTTTTTTCTACATGATGAATGTTATTTCTCGGTAGTGTTTTTCCAAGTAAAATTTCTGTCAGGTAGTTTTTAAGATGCATACAACACAATGTCCTTACAACCATTTACCATATTTAATGGAACACAAGCCCTATGTAAAATGACACGTCCATAAACTCGTATCAGTAATTTCATGACGATTTTTCAACTTTCTTGCATCAAATGGCATTCAATTTATCACTTCTCAGGCTCGCTTCACAAGTCTATACTGCACTTTCCAATAGCCTACCCTATTTAAATGTCAAAAAACTTTAGCTTAAAAATCTCAGAGATTATTACTGCTTGTTATTTTCAGTAAAGCTTATCAAATAGAAAAGATTTATAATACAGTGCTTAGTAAATTTACAACCAGGTTGGTTATTAATGGGGACAGGTAACCTGAGAAAGGAAAAGAACAGGAAGAAACCAGGAAAGAAGAAGAAACTAAAACACATTGTCTGCTCTCACAGATTCTTAATAACCTCACTCACTTCTGAAACTGTTCCATACACCATGTTAAAGGTAGGTATTAATAAATGAACTAAGGGTCTTAAGTTCCAGTTTAGTCAATACCATCAATGGAGCCTGGATTGTGATGTCCCACTTCTAGCGTGTCTATTTGAGCAGAGCTGAATCTCTCTCTGTTACACTAATACCCACAGTGTTAATGCAGTATACTGTTATTCAAAGATGGAGTTGGGGATTGGACACTGGCTGAAGCTCCTGTACAAAACACGGTATGCTGCTTCAAAGTGCAAAAGCCTAAACAGTAAGTATTTAATTAAATATATATGTATTTAAATGAAAATACTCTTTCAATTCATCACCTGTGTAAGAACTTCAGCGTTCTCTTTTAAACCCTCGTGATAAAATACTGCTTGAAAATCCTCTTAGATCAATGTGGTGAGAATCTAATTAAATCAAGTTACTGAACTGTATCCATAAACAGTGGTTTTAATTCTGTCAACTTAGTACCACTAATGCCATCCATAAATTTTGTCATGTTTACAAAGAAACCATGAAAAAGTCACAGTTTCACTACATAGTAAGTTAGGCTCTCTTGTGTGACTTTAATGGGCTCTGTTAGGATAACAGCAACCAGCCAATTTAAAATTTTAAGGCTTCATTTTGTTGGCATCTGTGATCCAAGGGGTCATTCATTAAATTATGACCTTTTTTTTGTCTGTGTGGCTTAAGAGACAGAGAGGAAGGATGGGGAAAAAAGAAAATAAAGAAAATATTGATGTAAATACAAGAAAGGCATGGAAGACCCCCAATATTATTTAACTACCTGCAAGTATAACTCATTAACAGATGCTTTATCACAACAGGATGAAAATTTGACTGTAACATTGAAGACCCTTGTTGGTCAGCTATTACAATCTGACAAATGGAGGCTCCAAGAAATGTACAGTGAAGACTAAGAGATGTCACCCTGGAATTTAAGATACAACATGAAAAATATTTTTTCCGAGCCAAAGTAAATTGCATGTAAAAATCCTTAAAATTGTATGGTGAAACAAATTCAAATAATTTCATTACTATTTGGTCACCCAGTTTAGGGACAGCAGTGGAAAATTCATATGGAAATATGTTTTTAATCTAAATTAAAATCCATAGCATTTATTTGGCCCAGCATTTAAAACAAAATGTCTCAGGATAATTGATAAAAACTCATTTCTGGAAGTGCTCATTTTTCTCCATCTACTACAGAGAAATTCTGGTGAGTAGGCTTGATTTATGACATCTAACTATTAAAACAATAGAGATAATTGGAGTAAGTTTAATGCAGAAACCTCCCTTGAGGCAACAAAGAAATCTAAGTGGAGTTTCTTGAACAACGATGCTCTTGTCCAAAGTCAGCATCCTTAGGCATGACAAAATATAAATAAGAATAAAATAATACTCTAGAGGCTTCATCCTTAAGGCTTCATTAGAGACTCTTCAAAATGAAAAAAACCAACCAAGTCAAAAGATGCTATGAAGAGAGGAAATAGACTTGCTGGCCAAACTTCAACGGATGAACTAGACTGTTGCAAGCACTGAAAAACTAAAGTATTAATGTAACCTGTTTGTTTAAGGAAGTCTGCAATGATAAAATAAAACAAAACAAAATCAAAACAAGTAAAATAAAGATGTCGCTACTCCTCCAGAATCTCTACTGAATAGAGACTCCACCAAAATGCAGCTAGGATCAAGAAAACCAGAACAATCTCGGGGGGTGTCAATCGTATAACTTTGTTCTCCATCACAGGCCTGTTCTCAGCTTCCTTGTTTTCTCTCTGATGTTTCTGTATGTGTTTATTAGAACTGGTTGAAAGTGGCATGATTGACTTCCCAAGATTTACACATTTAAATGGAGTGGGTGTTGTTCATTGTCCACTAGCACACCATCTGTGGCTTTGGGTAGGACCTTGGATACAGATGCAATCTAAGCACCAAAACCAGTAACTGGAGACAAAATGTGTTTCTTTAGCATCCCTCTATATAAATCTCATAATCACATTGGTTGCAGTGCTATAAATTCCCTTCAACTTATTAGTATACTCCTGAATATAACAATCCAAACACAGCCAGAAAACTTAAGAAAGAGATCTCATTTGCCTCTAAATACACAAGTCAGAATGATTTTTTTTTTTTTTTAAAACAGGCCCTAAATTGAAAACACCTTCACATATATTTCCTATTCATCACTAAGACACTGAATAATCCTCCTGTCTGACTAGAAGCTTACCATTCTATGGGGAGGACCTTCAGCTGCTGCATGCACACTCTATACAATCTGATGAACAGGGATTTTGTTTTCAAATACAATAATGTGTCATTCTAAGATCTAAAAATTTTGTATACAACATAGACCATAAACACATCTATAAATCAACACATTAGAAGACTGTAAATACCATTTTTTAATTTTTGATTTTCTTTTTTTTATAAAATGTAAAATAAATATATTTAACATTTTCCCTTTTACTATTTTTTAAGTCTTATGATTTTCTGAACTGGTTTAAAATATATATTGGATTTGGACCCTAAGGAGAAAAAGTTGAAAGTAATCTTCTGGGCTGTGGGTTGGAAGAGCAAGATGGGGATTACAGTCTCTCTTCTTACAGGCAATATGAACCTCATATGCCCTAAGGAATTACAACAACAAGGATTCCTTTCAGAGTCTAGGTTCTCAGCAGCACCAACCATTGCTTTTGTTCCAAGTCACCCAGCAAAAGGAGAAAACGACCGACCTTCATAAAGAGCGTATACATTTAAAAACTTTTGCAGTGGGTGTGAGTGATATGTTGCAGTCATTCTGCTACTGCATGCCAACTGTTTCAAAGTATGACCTCTGTGTGTCCATAATTAATATTTCCCAAATGGATTATGCAATCTGAAATTAGTCTACAAATATTACATACGCATAATAAGCATTACAAAATTATTATGGAAGCCTCTTAGTTGCCAGCATGTGTATCATACTTTTTTTTTTTTTTAAATAATAATCTCACCACTTTACATCCATTAATAATTTTCTATTACAGTCCATGAATTCCTAGTGTGGCTAATTTTCTTCCTAAGTTAAAGATCATTTTGAATACCAGCTATTCATACTAGTCTGCATTTGTTCACCCTTTGTACTTGGATCAAACTTCCGTAGCAAACTCCAAAACCAGTTTATTCTAAGAAAACACATGGGAGACCTATCAGGAATATATGAATACAGGAATCATAAGTCTATTCTGTTCAAAGTGCACATTTTAAAAAAGGTGCTTTGTGAGATAACATTAAAAATTGTACAACTTTTATCTTCATGTAGATGAAGCTCATGACAAAGGCAGTATTGACATGTTTTATTTGTTCACTTTGTCAACTGCAAGTACAAGACAAAGAGAAAAATCGTAGAATGTTTACTGAGCCCATTCCAGTATCAGTCACATTACTATTAATATATCCTAAAGCAGAAGCGTAACTGGTAGATTAGAGATACCAAAAATGGATTCTTTCTAGCCTGAAGTAATGCTTGGTGTTAACAAAACCAAATGCTCTGTACATTCTGTCTGAACACCAGAGGCTGACACAGGTTTGCTAGCCCTGCCACTACCACCTAGTGAACGTACTTGTTGCTGCGATGTCATTCATACCTCATAGGCTTTAACAAACAGTATACAGCTGCACACAGGAACTGAAACAAGCCACGCAGTAGAGCTAAATGTACTTGCTAGCAGAAATTTCTAGAATAGCCCAGGAGGGCTTTTACAAATCAGGACATGAAGAGTCCCTTCAAATTTAAATTTCCCTTGGCGGTTAGCTGCTGCTGCATTAGCAAATCTTGTGAACTGAAAAACCCTGCTGAGTTGCCCTGCATATAGTTATAACACTGCTGAAATCCTAAACACAACTGTTTGAGTCTTTGCAACTATTTTCAGAAGTATCAATTCATTCACATACAGACTAGAAAGATATATTATGTTGTACCTGATCACTAACCACAGGTAAAAGCTGATTAAAACATACATAAAAACACACACAAAAAGCCTGTTAAGTGTTATAAAGGAGAAAAGTGGAAACTATTTAGAATTAGAGAGCTGGAATAATGGTGGCAAATTTTTGAAAAGCGGGAGACAACAGCTCCTAAGCTGCACACCAGAGTCCTCCAGTTTTAAGGTAACACAACACAGAATCAACTATCACACTGTCTAAATACTTATATAAACCTCAACCTACTTTATGCAAACACAAACTGTGTAATCTATTCAGCATCAGTAATGGCCACAGGATTACAAATAAGAATTTACCAGAAGAACTGGAAGGCCAGCTACTCAAACTCTTATCAAAGATGGCCACTGAGACAATGCCTCAAAAAGGATCGATGAAAGAGGAAATAAAGAGGAGGAAACTCTATATGAATGTGCTCAGCTGTTTCAATTATCAAAACTAAGAAGCACCTAGACAAAGTTTCGGATATTAAGATGCACTTCTTTTTTGCTAAATTTGGGTTCAGACATTCAGAGGTCCTTTGTTTTGCTAAATCAGGCTTAATGTTAGCTAACATGTTTTCACAACATCATAAATTTCTCCCAGTAAAGTTTCATCCTGACATCACTTGTCAGTTTTAAAACATATGGAATGAGGTGCCCTCTCAATTAAGCAGTAGTGCAGTCCTGCTGATGCACAAAAAGCACCGTCTCACCACAGGAAAACATAAGGTTTCATGCAGTAAGGGTGACAAGTGTTAGATCAACTTATTTAAAAAAATCTAGCTAACATCCAGTATTACAGTCCGGATATCATGGGATAATGTAAAGGTGGAACATTTACTTAAAAGGTCACAAGAGGCCCATGAAAGATTATTGTTCTTATGATTTTCTGGCTTTGCAAGGTCTTTTGAACACGTTACAATAAACATATGTCAACTATATCAACAACCCCCTTCAATTCTCAAAGGTGTGCATGCTGTTCTATGGAGTAGTGGTTACACTGACCCAGAACAATCTATATTCTTCACAAGTTTTACAAAGAAATCACAGGTCACAGTAAGGAAAATGTAGTTAATAATAAAGTTAGCATTTCACATTCTATGGAAGCTGTTCCCATTTTAATCAGAGATCAGAAACCATCTCATCATAAGCTGTTTGGAACAATGAAGCTAAGTCTCTAATTCTGTCTCACGGATTCAGCAAAGCTATTATCAATTAAGGATACGGAATATAATTTGTAATTAAGTTTTCCCCCTTTAATGTTAAACAGATAAGCCTTTGAACTCAAGGAAAGTGCAAACTAATACAAATCTGCTGTAGAAAAAAAATACTACTGTCAGTGTCCTACAGGACTGAGGAACACACAGTGCATGATCATGCATTTAAGTATCTTCCAACAGTATCTCTTTACTAAGGTCAAACTCAGCACCAGTTTAAAAATAGACTGTTGTGAGGGCGAAGGGGATCTTATGCAGACACAAACATCACAGCAGGCCTTCTGGGTGTACAGGATGCTATTATCTTTTGCTTACTGACAATATACTTCCCTTTACATGGCAAGACCACACTTCTCTCATTACAGTTGCCCTAGTTTTTGAAACATCAAAGTTATTGTTCTGAGAATGCCACTAATTTGTCCCTTAAAGCAAGCATATAAAACAACACATAACACAAGAAATAAACTCACTAGGTATCTCTTTTTTGCCTTAAGATATACATTATTAATTACTGAAACCCTAAATGGCATTATGCTATGGATCTTGGTTTTAAGTGAACTATAATTTTAAGGTTTTACTTCTACCTTTTTCCCTAGCCCAAATTTCTGTTTATATACTACTTTTTTACACTTCACAAAGGTAGCCATGCAAGAAGATACCTACACTACCAGGGAAAATCTGAGCGACTAGAAAGTAGCAGGCTAGATTGTTCTGCTCCATATTGCCAGAGGAGACAGGTCAAGTTCAAATCAATTTAAGTTCTATTTACAAAATAAATAAAAAGATTCTTGTAGATTCTTCCTACATCAAGTCACTAAATTAGAGCTATGACACTACAATTTCTCAGTATCCCCTCTCTTTGCTTTCAGTTTTCTATCACATTAAATTTTTTGCCTTCATTTTAGGTGTTGTCTATACTATATTCCTGGCACATTTCTCTCCGATTTACAGTCAAAATGTTGATCCTGTCCTTATGAATGAATCCGGTCAGACTTAATTGAAAATTTAACAAGTGATCAAACAATTACTTGTGTACTTTTCCAGGCTCCTCTTCTCACTTGGGAACTGCTCTCCACATACATTTGCAAAGCAGTTCCCTTTACTATAGGAGGTTAAACACGACCCAGCGTTCAGCCATCTGCATGCAGACTGCCACCCACCCCACTGATTGTTTCACCATATGCATCTGCCCGAATCTACTCATTGTTTCTCCTTTAGAGAATTTATAACCTAGTTATAAAACCCAAATGCAATCTTACCATTCTCTGTATGTTCAGCTATTAACACAACAGGCTTCCAATGCATGACTGGGTCTTTTAGAAGCCGCTAGAAGACAAATATCACAACCACATCTACACAATAAGAGGCTTTTAGAAACTCCACTTCTGTGCTATAAAGCAAATTAAAAACATTATAATGCATATTGTAAACACTAACTGGTAATGTTGACTTCTAACTTTGAAAGGGTATAGCAATTATGTCTCATATCTTAAAAGTTCCATTGCTGAAATTTCATTTGATATAGACAAACAGAATAATTCAGGTTGGAAGGCACCTCTGGGAGTCATCTACTTCAACTGCTGGCCAAAACAGACACAACTTCAAAGGTAGGTCAGAGTGCTCAGGCTTCTGCTAGTCAGGTTTTAAATACCTCCAAGGATGGAGGTTTCATAGTATCTCTGGCTAATGACTTAGCCATGCTAATTGTGCATTATTTTTTTTTCCTTATATATGGTCAGAATGCCCCTTGCTGCAATTGTGACCATTGTCTCTCGTCCCTTTGCTGTGCACCTCTGAGAAGTGTTTGACTCCATTTCTCTGTAGCTAATCAACAGACAGACCATTGACAACAGCGCTAAGGTCCCCTGTAAGCTGAAAAAATACATAAGCATGTATTTAAAGATAAATTCTGTTCAATTGCACTTTCCAGGAGCAGCTGATTGCACATAAAAAACTAATGTTACATTCATGAATATAGCCTAATATAATTTCCCTAGAAAATACAGTGATGATAAGGTTAATTATAATTTTAAACCTGATAATTTGCCATTCCCTTGTTTTTGCCTTTGCTAACAGGCTGAAAAAACAGAAAACAAGGCCAAGACTCTGCTTATTACATGCAAAAATATTCATGTCCACAATATACTCAGCACAGGTCAAGACCCATGGTTTTTCTTCCAACTTCACTAATTAGATTGGAAATAAATATTTTTGATGTGCAAGCAGAATTCACTTTGTCAGCATATGTATAGTTCATTGAAAGATTCCTAGAAGTAACATTCTGCAGTTAATATTTATGGTTGCTCATAACACAACTGACTAAACTGGCTTAGGGGAAGTTATTACCAAAAGATATGAAGTCAGCTGTGGCAGTATTTAAACTGTAATTTGTCCAAGAACACATCGTATGAAATGCCCTATATAATAAAGTATCACCTCAGTATTTCCCAGACTGTACACAAAATAAAAGCAGCCTAAGTGCACAAAAGGCTAAAATGTATTTAGATATCTTTTTGCGTACTCAAAAACTACAGAACCAATTTAATTTAATAGCTTATGTCCAGAACTTTTAAAAAAATAAAGTAAAAATTACCAAGCTTCATCACTTAAGAAAAATTACTGTATTCTAGCTTTCAAGCATTGCGGAATCATATTACAACATCCTACGCACATTTCTCTGTTAAAGCTTTCATACTGTTGCAGGTAACAGAACTTGGCACTGGAATATGCAAGCCTTGATGTTAAGGACCTGTCTATCTTTGAAAAAGAATGGTTTCATATGGAGAAGAAAGGGTAAGCTGATCTCCAGAGCTGTTCTACAAAACAAGATTTTTCATTACTCCCTCTAAGTATACAGCAACTTCTTCAGAATAGAAGTTGAAACAGCATCTTTAGAGCCAAAATGTGTACTACTCTTGAATCATTCACGATTCAAGTAAAGCAGTATGAAAGGTAAGACCTTAATCTAGTGAGAAGTTTATCATAAACTGAACCTATTGATGAACCTGAATTCATCAATTCAGCACTCTGAATTTCATCAGTTCAGTGGAACCTAAGTTTAAGTACTTTGATACTTATCTTCTTTAGGAATCATAGTTGGTGCACTGGCTTCCTCATAAGTCCTTTACCTTCAAGGAAGGAAATTACTTTCAACTATCAGTTTACTTTCAGTTTAACAATCCTCTAAAGCTTCAAGCCATCTGTCCAGCAGATGGAGTACACATTCAAAAATTATGGTCCATCTATACTTATCACAATCCAAAATATACTTGGTATTTTTGTGCAAGGATAACCATATGAATACCCAGGACTTTTTATATCCTATACCATCACAGATGTTCAGTCTGAATTTACTTAAGAAGGAGGTGTCTAATCTGAACACCCTATAGAGAATGAGCACTGGAATTCCCCATTAGCTGCTGAACAAATCCTATTTCCTGCCTCTTCCAGCAATGACATTGTGTAGACTATTTCACTGACTTGTAAAACCTTCCCTAGCTCTAGGTACCTACAAGCAATGCCAGTCATAAATAACAAGTAATTACTTCTCAGCAGTTGGAAATGTACTGAGAAAAAATATATCAAATATTTCCCTATCAGAGTTGTCAATTTTCTTAAGGTTAAAGAAAAAAAAGTTTAGGAAAAATATGCCGTTACCTTTCCGTACATACATCGCAGCAGGTATTTATACCACCAGATTCTGCTGAAAGCAAAGCAAGTTTCTAGCATGTAAATTATAAATATTTCAAAAGGTAAAAGTGACATTTTTCTAAACCAAGGCAGGTTTCAAGCTCCTTTGCTCAACATGACCTTCGCGGAGCAGTCAGCCATCACGCTGTAAGGCAGAGTTACAGGATCACAGACAGCTTTCCAGCCAATCAAATCATGGCTGTAATTTCTGCAGTATTTCAAGCAGCTGTCCACTTAGACACAGGACCTCCAACATACTATGATTGCCCATCATCAAGAAGAGTAGGAAAACCTATTCTATGCTGTTCCCTTTTTTACTGAATAGAGGCAGGCAAAAGTTACTTCATTGGTTAGAATAGGTTTTCCCCCCCCTCTTCTCGTCTTCATATGCCTGATCACTAAAAAATGAAGTAAAAATAAATAAATCATATGAATAAATTAGTTTTGTTTTGAGATTGAAAATTACTGTTAACAGTCCTCCTTCAGCAGAACATATGTATACTTATGTATTAATTAGCTGCTAACACCTTATCTGATCATCTTAATTTAAAGATCACAACAGAACCGGTTTTTCTCCCATCCTTCTTGCTTTTGAAAGAATCAGACACATATATTTGGATGAAACTTCAAATGTAACTTGTTTTTATTATTCACATCCTAATTTGGCTGAGTCACAACATAACCATAACTTGCAGTTATTCCAGTGTAAATACAGATGGTCCAAGGAGAAAAATAATTAAGGAGTACTGACCAGTAGATGATCCTGTATAAAACAGGCTTAATCTTGATCTTGTTGAATTGGTACTGAGGTTGGTAAGTCACAATTTCCCTCCACTTTCACTAGAATATGTCTTAGTGAAACTTTATGCTACTTATCTGAGCAGTAAATTCCTTCAAATATCAGCCTGTGCGTCTGATTTTAATTATTTTTGTCAAGTCTCTCAATGCTGCATTTTAAATGAAAAGCAAAGGCTATATGCAGAAAAACAAAACAAACAAACAAACAAAACACCAAACAAAACCAACAGCAAAAGACACAGTAATAGTGATTTATAGTTTTTCCAAGCTGCACCCTTCAGCTACTGTAAGAGCAATACCTCAGATGAGAACTGATGGAATTATCTTATGAATAGTCATTAAGATTAAACTGTGTTCTAACTCATGGGAATTCATATTTTAAACAGCATTTCTGACAACCACACTGATGTCCATAAATTTATTCAAGGGGCAGAATAAAAAAACTGATTCAGGTAATGGTCTTCTGTTATTAAATCTCAGCATTTGCTTTTAAGAGCCAAAATTACTGATCTTATAGCAAGGTTCCAGATCGACTTCTATCAAGTACTTGATGTAGATTTAATAATTTTATCTGACATATGTTGCTGTGATAGAATGACAATTTCTTCCATTTTACTTACCAGTTGGCCACATTCTGATTTGTGTTAGCTTAATGTATCGAAGCTTATTGTTTGCTTCTGTCCAATTACCTTAACTCAGTAATCAATGAAGTGGTTTTTTAGTAAACGTGCAATGTAGTATTCCAATGGATACTGTAATAAATATTCAACAAGCAACAATTTGTTTCCTAATTCAACAGCAAGGTACTTAATTCAATAGCAAGACAAATAAAATCAAAATCAACCAGAATATGAAGTTCTCACTGGAACCACTTGTAACAATACAGCACTCTTCCCGATCAACTGACACCTCTTTCACAAATGGCCTAGGCCATCTAACTGACTTTCACATCATTAACTTTTTATGATTCTTACAGTCAAATCTTGTAAACTTGGTACTCATTTTCATAGACTAAATAACCGTAACTTTAACTACAACAACTTCTTTCCTGCACAACTGCTCAGTTTCCACAGTATCACAATAATTGCCTACTGAAACTCATCCAGAGCACTTCATAATATAACCAGGTATGATGTACGGTATCTGAAAACTTTCTTTAGAAAATGGATTTTACTTACTTTATAAATACAAGATCCAAGTCTTTCTTTCATCAACAGTATTAACACACTCCTATATACTATGATATCTACTCTAAGAATAGATTGTAACACAGATAATAAAAGTAGAACTACATATTTGATTTTTATCAGGAAAAGACATGAGGGGTTTTTTTCCAAGCTAAAAGAACAGAATAGGAAAGATTTTCTGAGGTCACTGAGGCACAGAAAGTAAAGTGATTATTTAGCTTCTATGTCAGCACAACCTCCTTTGCAGTGTCCTATCTGCCAGAAGACAGATGACTTGGTACAGGGACCTAAGTACAAACAAAAATAGAATAGAAATTGGAAGACTTAAGAAGGTCAGGCAGAGGTATTCATAAAACATTGTACGGTACTTTAGTCAGAAAGAAGCTTTCTTAAAAATAATGCAAGAACCATTAAATACCTATTCATGTTACTCTATCAGGATTTAGTAGAAAGTCTTTTCATAATTGCAACTACTGATTAAAATTCAAGGCAGTTCCTTCAATAAGTACCTTCTTACTGATTTTTATTTTACTAGGCTAGTCTTATTAATGAAATTCCAGTTAGTGATGTTTTATGAATAGTATGTATTCACTTTGCACTATTTGAGAACTCGTTTCCACCAACTGAACAGGACTGCATTCCTTCAAAATTTGGATTATTCAGATTTGTGTGAATAGGCTGAAACTTGTTGAATCATCACATAAAATCTTCATGGCAACTACCTTTTCCAGTTCTCTTTTCTGAACAGATATCAGTGAGGGATAAAGCAGGAGAGAAAACTTCACATGCAGTACTTTGATTCTTCCTCCAGAGTGATGATTCGCACTGGATTTTTCAGAGCTTACACAAAACTTACACAAAAATACTTAGCAGTTAGCAAAAGTAAGGGAGTTTGCTGCAAGGCCTGACCATAATCTTATAGTCAGAGGAAGCAGTGACAGAAGCTACTTAATGTCCTTTGTCGGGATAGGAGATAGGAAGTAAGCTTTTTTTTAAAAAATATCTAGGAATTTTCTATGTAAAAAGTTGTTTTTGTACTTAAAGCAATTATGCTTTTATATAAGAACTCACAAATAGCTGACAAAATATACAACATTTATTCTCTTATTATTATAGCTGACCTTTAAAAGCACATTTTTAAATACACTGCCCATTTGCATTTAGCTATTATAGTTCAAAACTTTAGAAGAGCATTACCATTCAGAATGTACAGAACAAACAGCATCGGTTCTCAGTCTTTTTCCAGATTACATCAGCATAGCTATTTTTATTTAATGCATAAACACACATTCTAAATTAGTAATGGAGGGACACCTCACAACCTACCGAGCAAGTAGGTTCCTGCTCTCAGTCACACCTTGGAGAAGGTTTTCTCTCAATTACAGACGTAACATAACCTCCAAAGGCTAAAATTAGTATTTGTGAATATTTACAGCCTTGAAATTTCATCATTCAAAAGCTAACAACCCTATTTATACTGCATTCATTGTTAACTCCTTTGTTAAAAGCCTATTAAACAAGTAAATAACAAGCCTAGGTCCAAACTTTTATTTATCTTAAAAAAAAAAAAAAAAATTAAAAGTCTGAGTTAATGCTGTTGTGTCTTCATTTCAAAAGCTTATTTAAATTTTGTCATATAGATAAATACTCATTCTACATATACACGCTGATTTTGCAATCTTCTACATGTTGCAACAACTTTTTTCTACATTAAGACAGGAATTTTGGAATAAAAAGAGGGCAAGATTTTACATTCAGGATATAAGGTTTTCAGTAGAGACAAGCAAAATGAATTCTAGAGCTATAAGTCACTCTTTCACAACATTTTTTTACAACACCACCTGCATTTGTACATAGTAGAAATCAAATTACGTATAGATAAGTTGGCAAAAATATCCATTAATACACAATAGAAGCGCACTGTCTCAATTAGTACCAGGAAGTGCAGTTGCAGCATATATTCCCAAGGACCTGCACGAGCTGTACAGCCCACACTGTGATGCATACCGCTACAGCTGTTGAATGCTGTTGCCATTCAAACTTTACGGAGTAAAGCCAGCTGGGAGAAGTCTACGCATCCTACAAGTCATTCTGCAATATCTGATAAAGTTCTACATAACTGTTGGGATCTACCTCAGCAGAGCTCTTACAAAACAAAATGCCTGTTTCAACACAAAAGTTATTGGAAGATCAAGGTCCACCTGGCAAAAATATGCATTAATTTATCTTTTAAAGATGACCTCCTGTGCCACATGACTATGTTCTCTCTTTGAAGATAAATAAATGCATTTCCAAAGCAAAGAAAATAACGCACTTCTTTTTTGCATCTATTAAAGAGATGAAAAGGTAATATTCTGGAACACATAATGGAAATTATTTAATTTATTGAAAAAAAAAATCCTGTTTTGATTTTTAATTTATTAAGTCCCAGTAATATATAGGTATCTAAATTAAGCACTCAAGCAAGTGATCAAATTAAGGATTATATTAATTTCCCTTAGTTCTGAACCAACTTAAAATTGTGAGTTCAAAAGTTATACCATGTAACATTGAGCTCTCTTAATTCTGGTATCAATAAGGATGAGTTCAAGCTAAAAGGAAAAACATTACCTTAAAACATCTTCTAAAAAGCTGAGGTAAGATTTAACTATTTGTAAAACACTAAACTGCGAGTAAACAAATCATTCTTTGCTATAAACTTATTCTCTCCGTTGGTTTTATCTGACTCTAATTTTATACTTTTAAGGGTTAATGCCATGCTAAATGTTACGTCTAAAACCAGGTATATGTACACACGTGCACACACAGTGGCTGATTTCACAGCTGTGGTTGTGATGCATAGCTACATCTACATCAGATGCAGAGACAGGGATGACAGAGACACATGACACGTGTTTCCATAAATACGCAGTCTACATTTAATACCTTAACCAGGCATAAACACCAACAAGTGCCTGTGGACAAGGTGCTCATTTGTTATCAAAGTCAGCAAATAACAAAAATATATGTTCACCAAGAACTAGACTGGACGAGAGAGGAAAAACTTTTGGATCTGCAAGCAGTATCACAAGCATAGTCACAGGCTGATTGATCCTCTCTTGGGGCATCCAAGGCCACCAAGACTAACTCATCTCTTTGCTCCAAGGTTTGGCCGTCTACTTACACTGGACTTTGCCAGTTGGGATCTCAACAATCCCTTTTAAGAGTTGTGATAGAAACGGCACCCATATAGAATGACACAGTATTTCTGATTGTATGAAGAAAGCAAAGAGCTTGGACAGCCCTGGTCAAGCTGCCAGGAAGGAATATTTGACCTCAGCTCTTGTTCTGCAAAAGACTGCCCTCCCACGACCTCACAGCTATTTTCTAATATGACTTGGCAAGGGGAGACAGTGGAGAAATGTTAAGCAGCCAAGTAGGATATGAAAGAAGGTTTACATATCCATCTGCCTAATCTCAGTCACACCAACACTTTCTCACCTGAATTTCTGACAGGAACAGCAAAAGCAGCAGCTGATGGGAGACTGGCCTTCCCTGTTCATGCCTTGCCTAAATCAGCCATATCCTCTGAGGACCACCAAGTAAAATTCATGCATATACATAGGATATCTCTTCACTAGGGAGTTATAGAAATCATAAGTAAACAATCAAAATGAAAATGAAAAAAATACTAACCTGTTTACACAATAAAAGCCTCATGTATCAGAAGTTAAGTCTCAGACAACTCACATGGGTACAAAATCACATATAGACACTATATCCTGCAAGTCTTCCCAGAAGAATTAAAAACTTCACATTACAATAAGCTAGTAGGCCAAAGCCGCTTCTAACAAACCCGTATCATGAAGTACTTAATAACTTAAAAGTTGTAACTGATACATAAAATATCCTTCAATATTTTCATATCAAAACTATTCAATAGATTATTTTTACATTGTTTAACTTCCTTTGTATTGTTCCTGAAGTGCTTCTTGAATTCTCTAGTCTGATTATTCAGTGTACTTCCCCAAAGATTAAGAAAAACCTCAGTACTGTGCATAAATACAATGTGACTTCTTCCATGTGGGTGTACGTAAGCTCCAATAATAGGCAAAATTTTCAAAACATATGAAAAAATGCACAGCATCTAAAATATTAGTTATCATGCCCAAAAATACACCAAAGTGAAAGCAATCGATGCAGATGGCTCAGATGGACCACAAACCTTCAAGAAGAATGAAAGTATTCATTCTGTTTTCTGATCAGACAACATGCTCATCTTCTGTTCAGTCTATTAATTACTAATCAGTTACATTCACTGTTTTAATCACCAGAGCATGACTCGGACAGAGGGATGCACACACGGGCAGAATCAAATTTTACAAGCAGTCATTAAGTGACCTGAAATTGGAGTCCTTTTGCAATATTGGGTATTGCAAACATGAATAAATCCATATTTGTAGCTAGACCATGTACAGAAAATCTTACATGCCAGACAATAAAACAGACCACAAAGTATATTTTTAAGTTTCTAACAAAAGTAGACTACATGAGAGACTCTGCTTTAAGAGCTGATAATGAAAATTGTCATATAAATCACCACTACAGTGAAGAGGTAGGCAAAAAACCAGGACAATTAGAAGACATATATGACAAAAAGGAATCCAGATAATATAGCTTCCAAAGACAGTTCTGCTATAATCTACATATTGTGCATTTCACTTACAAAACTAAAACCTTAAGCTTAAACTATCCAAGCATGTACTAGCAGCATGTATTATATCATTGTGTCAGTTATGCACACTTTGACATTCCATTTCTATATGACATTAAGGCTGAAATGGAGTTTGTGTCCTCTGTTAGTCTTGAATATTTTCAACAGCAAAACACTGCCACCTTTTGGCTTGATACAGAGACCTCCCCATTATAATAGTAATTTATTATTTTTTTTTACCTACATTTCTCCTTTATGGACACAGCTGAATTCTTGTGATCTTATTTAAAATTTTATTCAGTAGCCAGATTTCTCCAGGGAAAAAAAGAAAGTTAATATTAACTGCTAAAGAAACACTATTTTTCTCACAAATGCGAGTGCATAGCCAAATAACTTAAAAAGTGTACTCCAATAAGCCACATAATGTTTTATCTGTTTTCTCACTATCTCACCGCTCTTTCTTCTTGGTAGTTTTGGTACACGTACGTACGGTATCAAATAATATCTTACACTGCATTCAAGTAAAAACTTGGTAATACATTCTTTGAACATCTCAGTGTTGAAAACCGATTATAGGAATATAAAAAAATTTATGTTCCGTGTTCATATATATACTTACAGTATTCTAGATTAAATATTAAATACTGATGGTTCAACATTTATATAAGCATGCATTGAAATATATGTGAAATTACTTACACCAATGACACAATGTCCCCACGTTGTACATCATAATTTCGAATGCTCCAATGGTTTAAGAGCACTACATCAGATGCTTGTCTTCCCCCAGGATTCAAAGAAGGCTGAGAAAGGGGGGGAAAACAACAGCTTTAGATCTACATTTCTTCTATGAATCTTCCACCTAACTTTCCATCGAGAGATGCATTAAAATCAGCAAAAATGGACCCACTGAAGAATCTGTTGTACCCACCCAGAATCTGTTGTGTTCTAGGAAATACGTCTTTATTAAATGCCATGTTAAATGTCATTAGTTTATGACAAACTGTAGTTCACATCTTTCAATGCACTACTGTGTGCAAATTAGATTACACATACTTATGTCAAGCCCGATGAAAATTAGTGATTGCCTTTACTGCATATCATTTAATATTAAAAACAAAGGACAACCAAGAACACTAATTCCCAGAAAAAGCAAACTTTCTGTAGGTACCTTACTGCTTATACAAGCATAACGCACTAAAAATGAAATAGGTACTTGTAACAATACTAATCTCAGCACCCTTTGCAAAGGGAAAAAAACAAACCCTACACCTACAGCCAGTACATGTGGGCCTTCCATAACAGCATACAAAGAAGCATGAATTCTCACAGAACCATACAGTGAAATGAGACTGTTCACTAACCTCAGCATTAAAATAACCAAGTAATTAATTAGTACAGAGTATTAGGAGGTACACAGAACCACACATAATTATTTTGTGTCACGTGGTAAAAAACCCGGTCAATGCTGGCTGTGAGTTAACCCATCAGAAAGGGCAGAGGAAGGAAGTAGCCTGTCACATTACTGTCTTAATTGATTTTTGTAGGGGTTATTTCAATACAAATACTCCTTTTACTAGACAGGAAGTATTTATGAGTAATCCAGGCTAAAAACTATGCTCTCAAACCAGGATGGATACATAGTATTTATTTTTAACTTCAAAAGCAATTTAGAAGCGCTGATTTCTCTTTACTACAGTTCCCTCATTCATCTTTTCTTTGCTAACCAGATTAGTTGATAAAGACCTGTTTCACATGGGACTTGTGAAAAACTAGCTTTTCTATGTGCAAGAAGTAGTAACGTGCTGGGGTCTTGAGTAGGTGTAATTCACATGAGCAATAAGGAATATAATAGGTCAAATGAATAAATGTGTCAGGGTGGGAGGAGGGAAATGACACAGTATGTTTAGTTAAACAGCAAATGAGGCCAGTTACATTTTGAGCTGTGGACCATAGGGCAAATTTCTCGTCAAGTAAGTCTGTGGATCAAAGCAGATCACCTTAACATCCATAATACATGGTCCAAGTCTAAGCTATAAATGTATTAACACTCATTGCTATTTTACCTACTGGAGTCTATGCATTGCAAGAGCCAGATAAATGACCATCAGAAGCTAATAAGCAGATATTTCTTTTTTTTTTTTTTTAATCAGGATTTTCCACAGTGATTTTCTACCTTCCTAGCCTCTTCCACCAAGGGTAGTATCCTTACATACAAATTATTTACATGCCAATTCACAAACAATTCACAGTCATACTCATTTCACCAAATGCAGGCACATGTGGACCACAACCTAGCAATGATACTAAATACAAGGCAAAGAGGCTGATCTTACAAAGCAGGAATCATACATACAGTATATTCTCACAAAGTAAACTACTTGGTACTCAGAAGTATCTACCTTACAGGGCCTAAAGAGGTGGTCAAAAACAAGGGGAAGTTTAAACCCATTGCTCTAAAAAAGAATGTATTTCACAGCTGATACTTAGAAAAGATTTACATGAGTGTTCACAAACTTCTCTCAACTAAATCTATATCAACTTCATCTTACAGAGAAATACAGCAGGTAGTTACAGTAGTGCCCTAGTTGTGTTATCCCAGTTGAATCCTATTGTTTCTGCTTTAAATGTATTTAGGTATCGTATAACCTTACTAAATTAAAGCACTCTAAATGTAATAGCATATTGCTTCCTATTTTTAACAATACATTGCTCATGTGGTTTTGACATACAGAGTGGATATCCAACTTATTACACATTAGAATTGTTTGAGAGAAATAAGACAATGTAGAATTATTTTTTCTTTTCCACAAAACAACCTGACATATTCAAAATGCACAGACAAAAATACTATTTTATTATAGTAGAAGAAATGTAAGGAAAACTAGGAGACAACTTTCATTTTACATCAACAATTACATTTTTCCATCCAAAAAAAAATCTAAAACCTTCAGCAAGTCTTTTTCTAATGTAAATAACATAAATTGTCATTCCACAACAAAAAGCATAGAAATAATTTAATGCAGTGTGTTCAGAGACAACTTACTCCCCATGACATTTTTACTAGTAGTAAGGTCTCAGGTCTAGCGAAACAAAAATACAGCTTCTGAGAAAGTAGTCAACAAAGAGGCTCACAAGGGCTCTTTGTTTTTGTAAGAAACAAAATAATACAGGGGCTTCTTCCTTCCTCTAGCTTGAAGCATTATAACTTGTTTGCCCAAGTTCTTGGCATAATAAGCCTGCTACAAATGAGACACACAGGTCTTAATTTAGAACTATGGTGCAGAAGTCACAAAACATTCACTCTTTCCAATTACTAACTAATCTAATGCTAAAAGCATGCAAATTGAGATCCCCAGCCATATGATGAAGCCTCACAGGACATGAGGTTCCATAAGTAGCAGGGTAAAAGCATGCCCTTTTACTACAAATAATGATTAACTTGATAGTTGTTATGCTGCTAGTGAACACCAGAAGGTCACAACTTATTTGCCTATGGCTTGGGGAACAGAACATGCGCTCACAGGCTTAGGTACAGTAATCCTAATAATAAAGTTAGGAGAAACTGCCACAGAATAATTACAACTGCTATTATGCATAATGGAATAGAACATTCAATAATGTTTGCTGCTGAAATAAGCGTGCTTCATCAGAGATCACTGGTCAGGCTACTTGCTATAATCCTCAGTATTGAACTATTTGCAAGAGAACTTGCATATAAAGTTGCACATACCCTGTCATCTTCCATCTCACTTGAAAACAGTCCATTTGATTTAATGAATTTACAAATTTATACATCCATGGGGGGGTTCCCTTTTCCACATCGTTATGTATGAAGAGTTTGTAATACCAGACAAGGAATGAAACTCAATAGGAAAAAACATAAATGGATATCAAGATGTCCATATGATAACAAACATTTTAAAGTATACATCCAGCATTACAAGAGGAGTCACAAAAAATCCACCACAGCCAATTAAGAAATCGTATTATCAGTTACTTGTGTTATTTACATTCAATGTTGTAAACAGATTACAACTCACTTGAAACCCACTATTAACAAAATGCTACAAGAGCACATCAATCTGTAAAATCCTAAGCAACAAAACCGCCTCATGTGAGGATTAAAAAAACCCAGTCATTTTGGAAAGAAAAAAGAAGGTAATGAAACAATTAAAAAGTGTTAAAATTGTAAACTGCAACACTTCACTGTTATTCCCTATAGGTTAGAGTTAATACTGTTATATACTGAAGTCAGCACAAGTGACAGAATTATGACAGGTGGCTGAAAGCACGGCAGAAACACAAAATCAGCTTGAGACAATGAAATGCATAAAGTCCGTCTTAATTGACTGGGAATAAATCAGAAAATTTGTATTTTCATTAGAACCTTTATTCAGCGTGCTCACCAGGGTTTCAAAAAATATTACCAACGTCCGTAACTATGAAGCAGCAGTAAGGCTGGTCCAAAACAAAAACCAAAAGTGGGGGGGAGAGAGTGCACAACAGAGAACGAAAGTAGGAGAGCGAGCTTGACACAGAGAGATTTATTCCTGCCTTCTTGTCAGAACTTTTAATTTCAGGCTCAGCAGGAGCCACAATGATGAGTACCCAAAGCCAGCTAGACATTTTAAAGGTCTATTACAAACAAATTCTTAGGAATCACACCATGATAACTTCAAATTGAGACAATAAGATATCATTGGAAGCATGCGATTGATGGACATATGACTACATGCTGACTAAACTTCACTCTCCCTCATACTCATAGCTTTCAGATACATTCAACATAGATCACTCTTCAGAGAACATAGTAAACAGACGGAAATGCAACATGATGACCAGTACTCCTTCAAACTACTCTGCAAGAGAGGGATATATTCCTTATAATTATGTCCCTGTCAGACTTAGTTAGGTGTCTAATAAATCTTGGCAAGGAAATTAGTATCTTACTAAAAGCACTAGGAAGTCTGATAAACATCCATATGTATAGAAGTTTAAAACAAAATTCTATTTCAGTGCTACAGTCCAGAATAAAACCAGAGAGAGAATTTTACAGACACTGTGATGTCAGTAAAATTAGAAATGTCATCTTTCAAGCTACCCATGCTTCAGTCAACAGAGGGAAAGTTTAGTCAACAGATATGTTAAGGGAAGAGCTTAGATTTTAATCACCCAGTGAATATATATTGCTTTCCCCAGCCACTACAAAGTGCACATATCCTTCTCGATCAGGTTGAATAAATCTGAGCAAATGGCTGTAGTGTTTTTCAATTCTTCCATGGATAAACCACAGTTAACTATATGCCCCTCAAGTGAATACAGAAGCAACGCTTCAGAACAATACCAGAGCACTCCCTAACACATGAGACTTTGAGTTCAAAGCAAAGAGAAATCTGAGCTCTTGACCTGAGGGACTCAACAGTCTTGTGGAGTAGAGAAACTTGGAAAATTTCTTTCCAGCTAGTGAGGTAAAACTATCCAAACAAGAATGGATGTCTAACAGAACATTATGTCAGAGACAAAAAAGACCAAACAATGAAAGGCAATGTGGCATGCTAAAAAACCCAAACCCCTCAGAAATTAAAAAAAAAAAAAAAGGAAAAACATAAAATTCAAGATGCATCTGCATCTTGAATGCCGCATGTGGCTCTAAATCCCAATACAAGCAAAAAATGGGGAGAGGGAAAGTGGGGGAGTTGTATTAGTCCGTCTGATTTTGTACTTATCTAGATGCTGTGTCATATATTTGAATTTCTCCTGTCTGAAGCTGGTAAAAAGAAAATGAAACTGTTTTTCCCAGTTTCCCACTCTTCTCCTTTCTAGAGCAAATTTCTAGCTCTGCAGCTGTAATCCCTATGTTTCTCCTACCTTTGATTGGTCATCAATGATATTTGGCATAACATTTATGAAAAGGACAAAGGTATCTTATGTTATACCTAACTTCTGGTCCTGGATTGTAGAATTACTGGAGTACAATGATTTTAGTTTGGTCCCTGTTCCTGAGGTGAGAGCTGCCTTCTAGACCAGCTGAGGTTACTTCACAGAAGTTAAACACCAGACTACAGACTGCCACAAAAGGCACAATGGCACCTTGCTATTTCCTCCTCCCCACTCCATGTTTTTCTATAGCATTAACCGCAAATCAGCCAAGCCCACGTTCTAGCCCAAGTTTTGTTTGCGTGAATGCTGCACAATTCAGATCACAGCAGCTGGTCTTGATTGCTGTGAAACCTCTTTTCAAGGTTCTGAGCTTACTCAGATAATCAGAAAATAGGGCTGGGCATCTGAGAATCAAATCCTTAGTCTCGGCTACTTGGAATGTTGCAACACTGGAACAAAACAAATTCTAGTTATCAGTGGTGATGCACAACAATATGCAGTGCACATGATTCAAAATGCAAAGTAACAATACAAAATTGGCTAACTATGTTACAGCACGTATTTTTCAAGTCCCAATAACAGAGGAAACAAAGTAGCTGTTCATTATTGTAAGTATTTATTTATTTTCTAAATGTTACATGGCATATTTATATTTATTTACTTGCACTATATAAACATTTGGTATAACCAAAGTAAAAACAGTGAACTGATACTTATGTCCTGATAAGCATAAGTATCAATATTAGGTTCAGGCCATTTTCAGTATTCTTCACTGAAGTGGTGCTGTATTTGTTCATTAGTAACAGCAAGTATAGCAAGAAGCGTTTTTGCCTCACAATTACGATAAAACAGATACTAAAAATTAATAAATACTCTTTGTGAGTCATCAGTTCAATCCCAAGAGACAAAAGGTAGTGCTCAAAAAAGAAATCTTTATTTCTAAATTACTAGGAAGATATAAAAAAACTGTAACTTTATCACTACATATCTGTGTATTTTCCTTTTACTGAGACAGAATTTTAGCAAGTTTTGTTCTCAGAAGTTTTGCTTCTCACATCATAAAGGTATTTCTTTAACAAAGTTGAAATTAAACTATTCCATACTACAATGTGGTCATTTAATACCAATTGAAAAAAATGTTTTTTTTCCACCTTGACATTGTGAGCAGACAGTCACTTTTTAATTTCCTGACACACCAAAGATATTTCCAGCCATACCTGCATTGATACTCCTTCCACCCTTGCTACACAGGCAACTCTATCCAGGAAAGTCACCGTGACCGGAACAGCCACAAAGAAACCTTTAAAAAAGGCTTTAACGTATCTCTTCCCCAAACCTTGAACCTGTGCCATAATCTGAAAAATACGAAGAACATGGAAAAGAAAGTTGTTATAAAACAGATTTTAATTAACAACAACATTGTAGCAATGCAAAAAGGAGCAGCTAGGAATAAATTAATTATATTATCTGTTATGATCTCCCAATATCCAGTGGGAAAAAAAAAAAAGAACGTGCACGAGAACAAAAGAGAACAGAAATCTTCATCAGAATTTAAGTCTACTCTACAGAAGACAGCTTGATACTTGACATTCATCCTTTAGCTAATTTGACGATTCTTGTGATCCTGTGCTAGCATAACTTTAGAAAAATGATCCAATGGCAACAATTCAGCTAAGCAAGAAGCAAACTGATATAACCAGACAAAATCTAATTATGTATTTCTAAAAAAAAAAAAAAAAAAAAAACCAAAACAAACAAACAAACCAAAAAACAACCAAAACAAAACCATCAACTAGATCAAAATAACCAATTACAGAGCGTTCGGTTGGGAGTTTACAACAAAATTCTGTAAATAATTTTCTCTCCATACACTGGTAATTATTAATTTGTGACCCCCAAAGATGGATTGTGCTATGTAAAGGAAAAGTGGACAGTTTGCAACACCATTTCTTTATGAGATATTTTCACATATAAAAGTGCACAAATGCATGCCTGTGGTAACTGCAAATACATAAAATCAATTCAAATTGTCACGTATATCACAGGAACGCACAGTAACTCAATGACTCCACACAATTCACTACCACATCAGAAAGTTAAAAGCATATTGGCAGACTGGGCAGCTACATAATGACACGCGGGACTATTCCACTCCAACTCACCAGTTATTATGCTATCTCCCATCTATTTATTTAGCCCCAAAGCACTAAACGTTCTTGAAAAATACCTACAAAGCACACTGAAACACAAAAGTTGTTCGATCGTATTACTGATGCCTCTGAAAAGCAAGCCGAGTACCCAGGTACAGCTGAAAAGGTACAAGACTATTTTACATAACTGTAGTTTCATCATAAAAAATGCTGCCCTTCACCTATTGGCAAATCCAATTTAAACTGTGGTTTCCATTTAATGAATCCCTGGTAGACCCTACAGAAGATCAGTTTGTGGAGTCCCTGCTCTCTTTTTTACATCCTAACTCCAACAGAGAGTAATAGGACAAAACAGACTGTGCCCTGAACTTTGAGTCTTTCAGTGTGATTATATTCAAGAACACAGAACTATTTTTCAAGCAAAAAAATGGAAAAGATAAGTACATGCTGTTTGGTTCAATCCTCTTACAAACAATATTTAGAATTTCACAATACAATCATTTTTTCTTTGTTGCATTTTCAGAAATACGGAAGTGATGAACTATTTGTATGCAAAATACAAATGCAAATCACTCTGATGAAATAGTAATGAAAGCAGTATTTCTGTCACACATACGGCCACTTAATTCCATAAAGCTCCTTACACTTAGGAGAGGAAACCCAGTTCTATAAAGTAAGCCCATCAGCATATTCTTCATTAAAATTCTTTATAGATATTAACAGCTTTGCAATGACAAGATCTGTCTTCTAAAAGACAGCAACATCTTTACTATTACGTCTGACATTCACTTTCATAAGGTTTTAAATCTCTCTTATTTTTTTAAAAAGTGGAAATACTTTACCATCATCTATAACTCCTGCTCATAACACAAGTTTAACTAGTGAAATGTCTAAATGTACTTAATGCTTGTAATTTGATTATATTTTCTTTCTGCACATTTCATGAAAACGTTTTCAATTTACATCAACAGCTTTCACAAAGAATCTGAAATACGTTGCGAAACAGAACAAAAACCTCATTAATTTAAGACAAATGTTAAAATTCTTTACTTTCAGCTTATTGTTTAAGAACTCCTCATTGGAACCAATCAACCAAAAGACACTATTGCCTCAATCGGCACAGATTTACCTTTTCCACATAAAAATAGAATCTCTAAAAATCAGGTACTTGTTTACTGTTTAACAAACTGTACCATTTGATACACATTAACACCCTTCTCTCAACCCACTGATTCTGACCTTCGCCTCTTGAGTGTTCTGGCTGGAATTCTACTCCTCTGCTATGAGGTCCAGCATATCTCAGACCTCCTCCAGTCTAACAGCAATGTCAGCCTCAAAACACAATTTCGAGACCTTGCCCACAAATGGATCCACCACATTCTATGTACAGTCACTCTTTGAGCTGAAAGACATTGCCTGACAGATGTATCACAATATGATTGATTTAGGAGTATTTTTTTAAAAACTTTAAGAAATTAGTCAAATTTACTTACTCTTTAAATTCCTCATAGCCAAACTTATTTTTCATTAATAATGAAGCATGCATGTTGACCTCCACCCATTCTACTAAAATCACTCACAGGTTTTGTTGTGAACTTCTTGCAAAAGACCCATGCTAGTATCTACAGAAAAATCCAGTATCTGAAGAAAAGTAATTGATCAGACAATGCACTGGAGACCAACCATATGCTCTTGGAACTACAAGCTAATTAATAGTGACATAGAATCTAGCAGCCAGGTTAAAACAGTTAAGACAAAGTGCTACATTCTCAGTACATCACTCAGCCAAGGCAACACTGGGAACATTAAGCGGCTGTGGACAAAGCTGAGAGTTCAGGTCATACTTTCGTGTTTTCGGACACGTGCAGTATTACAATGCACTGCATGAAAAAATATGAACAAAAAAACACAACAGCACCCCTACAAGCAACCGATTTACAGAGCCACCAAAATCAACAACAGCTGTTGCACTGAAGGACTTGTCTACTTGTCCTGAATTTTCCTTCCTTCCTTCCTTCCTTCCTTCCTTCCTTCCTTCCTTCCTTCCTCCCTCCCTCCCTCTACTACTAGGCATCTGATCAAACCACTGGTTTTATCTTCCATCCACACCAAGATGTGGAGTAGAGTACTCTACTGTGGAAGCCCTTCTTCCCAAAAGACAGTAAACATATGCACACACATTTTAAACAGTTTGAGAAAAACTACTTAAAAACAAATTCACTTTTAACCTTAAGTCCTTTCATATAACAAAACATTTTTAACCCAAGAGTAAGAAGTTAATACGTGTCAGTATCTCATTGAACAGCGTGCACATTTTTGCCAGGTCTATTTAATAGGCTTTCCTCCCAGAAAAATACAGACAAGCCTTTACCATAGGGTAAGTATATGTACGTACAGAGTTGCCACGATCCAACTGCCAGCAAATGGAAGGTTACCCATCACTCTTTCGGTAAGAGGGGCTGGCAAGTTGTCTTGCACTGCCACAGGGGACGAGCTTGAACACAGGCAGAAGAAAGACAGTTTGCAGCATTATCTGCTACCAGTAACCGTACACATGACTGGATAACCCTCAGCTGATAAATACTCTTCAATTAAAATGTGCAGTGCTTTCTTTTCTTATACTTAGGTGGTCTTAGCAGAAAAGAAGGTAAAAAAGTAATGATGAGCATTTACTGCAGTCACAAGAAAGAATTTAGGGTAGGTAAAGGGTAGACACAACAAAGATCCTTACAACTTTTTTTTAAAAAACAATTAATTTTCTGGTTGGAGTATTTGTTTAAAAATAAAGAAAACATTAGATATCTATCACTCCTGGAGACAATATTCTGCTATTAGAC
The DNA here is from genome assembly GCA_008921705.1 of Burhinus oedicnemus. Taxonomy (NCBI): domain Eukaryota; kingdom Metazoa; phylum Chordata; class Aves; order Charadriiformes; family Burhinidae; genus Burhinus; species Burhinus oedicnemus. The sequence goes on along the minus strand of VFFE01007238.1, from coordinate 807,401 downwards.
ATTATATTTTATATTTTCTTAGAAAACATATTCCATTTGAGAAAATTTGTGAAAAATACTGAAGGACAGCCGTAAGTTATTGCCATAACTTTCTAATATTTCAATTTGATATATTTTTCTCTATATTATAGAGAAATTTTATAGTTATAATATAGAATTTTTCTAGTTTACATTTATTTTATATTTCTATTATAGATATATCTATTATTTTATATTTATATTTTTCTATATCAAATTAATGAATGGGTTCATTAAAAATGCATAAATCTCAAATGTGCCTGTACATATATATATATATGTACATTTTGATGTCCAACATTCAAAGTGAATTACCAATTTTAATGAATTTACAAATTTGAAATTAAGTATTTCCAAGTCTCTAATTACTTTAATTTTAGAATCTGAGGTTAAAAAGTTACTTCTAATGCTCCTTTACATTCCGGTTTACTTATTTTTTAAAGAAGAACACCCTTCCAGAATGGATAGCCAACTTTTTAACAGCCTTAAATATAATTATATAGAATCTGGACAGTAACAGCCAACAAAAATGTTAAGGACAAGAACGTGATTATTTCATAGGTATATAAAGACATGCTAATAAGTTTGAAAGACATAACATAATTTCCTAGTATCAAACAATAAAAGATGGCAATCATACATACTACTTAAAAATTGTAAATTCATTCAAGTAATAAATCAGTAAGTAACAGTTGATTCAAGTGCTTTCTAAAAATAAGAGGTCTGTGAATTATCAGTGTTCCATGATACTGAGTGAAACTCTCCGTTATATAAAATTTAAAAGATTTCTAAAGTATCTGGGTATTTTAAGAGCAGCACATTTCTAGAGTAAAATTCTGAAATCCAGTGGTGTTCCTGTTTTATGCTGACAGTTAAATGTACAGCAGGTTTAAATGTATGTCAGTGGAGCAAGCAAAGGATCTTTACTGAAAAAAATAATTTCACCACCACATATTTCTGGATCTCTGCCCAGTGAGTGACACCTTGAATAAAATAACAAATCACAACAAAATCAAACACATAAAAAATAGTAAAAATAATTTAGAGATGCATACACTTAGCATTTATAAATTATCCTTAGTTTAGGGAAAAAAAATCCCACAGAAAAATTCAACAGAACTGACAAACTTCAAAGCAACAACCTTGAAAACTTGTTTGAAATGGCAACATGGACAAGAAAAATCCAAGATCAAAAACGCTGGCATATAGCAGGTCAAAGCATTAAGAATTTCACATTGTGCAGCTCCGAGATTAAGGCAGATGGAGCACAGCATTATCTGGACTGAAGTATCTGGTGCACAAAAGGTCCAGGGATTATAATGAGCCTCTCGTGGGTACTACAACATATGGAACAGAGATGCTATTGAGATAGCTCTTTACATATAAAATGTTTATTTTTTCTTACACTTGCCTGCACATTAGAAGACACTGTTTATCAAACAGCCTGCAGAAACTCATCAAGTAACATTCAGAAAGCCCCAGGTTACAATATATTTGCAAATCTAGGTACTTAAAAATTACCCACAGAAGTATGATAGGAAAAATAGCTGTAAAAACAAGGCATTAGCAGTCATCCACAAAGGAAATAAAATGGCCCCTGATGTGCTTCTACAGGAATACATGTGAGGGAACAGAAAAGAGGGAATTAGAACTACCCAACCAAGACTGCTACGTAAGTTTGAAATGACCTATTTGATCTAGCTCATTAATTAGTAACTATACTACATAGTTCCATAATCCATTGAAACAACCAACTTATCTGTCAATCGCAATATGCATTTTTCTATAAATCAATGACATCAGACTAGAATTCAGGCACATACAGTTTGGAAACAAGGAATGCTATCATAACAGAAAATACCAAAACACGTGAATGAGCCCAATTCTATTGCATCTTATGAAATATAAAATTGAGCACCAAAGCTTTTGTTTTAAGTAAGACTGGTACAACTTGAAGACAAGGTTATACCTGGTCTAACAATTGTGATGAACAGGATGCTGCTCAGTATCAGAATTTGTGCGATCTTTTTATCATGTGCCTTTTCTACAATCTTTCATGATACAAGGCCAGAGTGAACTACTGCCATGAAGCATGACCCCCATTTCCCATTTTAGTTGTACAGAACGTCAGTAACTTTTACATTACAGTAATTTTTGTAAGGGTACAAGTATGCAGACTTTTTAGTAGGCTCATTTAATTCATATAAATTTATTCAAGTACAGGCTGATGAACACAGATATGGTGCTGACTGCCACAGAAGAATCAAAATAGATTAGTCCATTTAAGTTTTCAGTTAAAAATAACCAAAATAGATCAGTTCATTTAAGTTTTCATTTAAAAATACTGTCTAATTCCAGAAGGAGCTCTCATTTATCTTTCAATAAAGACAACTCCATCCTGGTATTATGCCACCATAGTGGTGAAATTTCTATTCCATTCATGTATCTACACTCTATACACAGGTTTTCCTCACAGTATTCCTCCATCATATTAATCTCCTTGGCACACAGTTATTAAAGAATACCACTCTATTGTGAGTTTGGAAATGTCACAGATCATCAAAATGACTGTTGTATTGCTGAAGCAGCATATCCTAACCTAATCAGCGTTTTCAGTAACTGTGCATGTATGCTCAGTAATGCTCTGCTGTTCTGTTTCTCCTAGGTTAGTCATTTTGTCCTGATACCTCAATGTTTTCTTGTTCCAAATACAAAGCAGCAGATTTTGTTAACCTCAACTCCATTATATACCATTTTCTTACACTCTAGCTTGAATTAACGCAATTACGATTTCCATGTAATAGCTCCCATCACAATGAAATATGCAGAATTCTTTCCAGTATAACACAATACAGAAAAGCAACAATAAAATTCTTGTTCTGTAATCTTCTCAGAGCTATAACATACATAGAAGTTCCCAGAAGCAGACAAAAATAGATCGACACAGTGAACTTTCAGCTTACAAACCACATCAAAACAAAATCACGGAATCACGGAGTTTTCAGATTTGGAAGGGACCTCTAGAGATCATCCAGTCCAACTCCCCTGCTGACGCAGGAATGCCTAGAGCACATTACTCAGGACTGCATCCAGGCGGGTCTGGAAAATCTCCAGAGAAGGGGACTCCACAACCTCCCTGGGCAGCCTGGTCCAGTGCTCTCTCACCCTCACCATAAAGAAGTTTTTTCTTAGGTTTGAATGGAACTTCCTATGTTCCAGCTTGTGCCTGTTGCCCCTCATCCTGTCACTGGGAACTACTGAAAAGAGTCTGCCTCCATCCTCCTTCAACCCACCCTTTAGATACTTAGAAGCAAGAATAAGGACTCCCCTCAGCCTTCTCTTCTCCAGGCTAAAGAGATCCCAGCTCTCTCAGCCTTTCCTCATAAGGGAGATGCTCCAACCCCCCAGTCATCTTTGTTGCCCTGTGCTGGACTCTCTCCAGTAGCTCCCTGTCCCGCTTGAGCTGGGGAGCCCAGAACTGGACACAGTATTCCAGTTGTGGCCTCACCAGTGCCGAGTAGAGGGGGAGAATGACCTCCCTTGACCTACTGGCCACACTCTTCCTTATGCAGCCCAGGATTCCATTGGCCATCCTGGTGACAAGGGCACATTGCTGGCTCATGGATAATTTATTATCTACCAGGACCCCCAGATCCTTCTCCTCAGCACTGCTTTCCAGCAGGTCCACCCCTTGCCTATACTGGTGCCTAGCATTCTTCCTCCCCAGGTGCAGGACCCTACACTTGCTCTTCTTGAATTTATTATCTACCAGGACCCCCAGATCCTTCTCCTCAGAACTGCTCTCCAGCAGGTCCTCCCCTAACCTATATTGGTGCCTAGCATTCTTCCTCCTCAGGTGCAGGACCCTACACTTGCTCTTCTTGAATTTATTATCTACCAGGACCCCCAGATCCTTCTCCTCAGAACTGCTCTCCAGCAGGTCCTCCCCTAACCTATATTGGTGCCTAGCATTCTTCCTCCTCAGGTGCAGGACCCTACACTTGCTCTTGCTGAACCTCATTAGGTTCTTCTCTGGCCAGCACTCCAGCCTGCCCAGGTCACGCTGGATGGCAGCATGGCCCCCTGGAGTGTCAGCCACCCCTCCCAGTTTGCTAAGGATACGCTCTGTCCCCTCATCCAGATCATTGATGAATATATTGAACAAGATTGGACTGAGTATTGACTCTTGGGGGGACACTACTGGTTACAGGCCTCCAGCTTGACACTGCTCCATTAATCACAACCCTCTGAGTTCTGTCACACAGCCAGCTCTCAATCCACCTCACTGTCTCTTCATCTAGCCCACACTTCCTCAGCTTCCTAATGAGGATGTTATGGGAGACGGTGTCAAAAGCCTTGCTGAAGTCAAGGTAGGTGACATCTACTGCTCTCCTCTCATCCAGCCAACCAGTTAGAACATCATAGAAGGCTATCAGATTGGTCAAGCATGATTTACCCTTGGTAAATCCGTGTTGACCACTTCCAATAACCTCCTGTTCATCAACATGTTTGGAGATGACATCCAGAAGAAGTCGCTCCATAACCTTCCCAGGGAGAGAGGTGAGACTAAGCAGCCTGTAGTTCCCTGGGTCCTCTTTCTTGCCCTTCTTGAAGATTGGAGCGATGCCGGCCTTCTTCCAGTCCTCAGGCACTTCTCCTGTTTCCCATGACCTTCCAAAGATGATGGGAGAGTGGTCTAGCAATAACATCTGCCAGCTCTCTCAGCACTCACAGGTGCATCCCATCAGGGCCCATGGACTTATGGATGTTCAGCTTGGTCAAGTGGTCTCTGACCCAGTCCTCCTCAACTGAGCGAAAGTCTTTCCCTCTCCAGACCTTCCCCCTTGCCTCCAGGGTCTGGGATTCATGAGGGACAGCTTTAGCAGTGAAGACAGAAGAAAAGAAGGCATTCAGTAACTCCGCATTCTCTATGTCTTCCACCACTGGGGCACCCATCTCATTCATCAGTGGGCCTTCATTCTCCCTAGTCTTCCTTTTTCTGTTGATACACTGGAAGAACCTCTTCTTATTATCTTTAACTGCAGTAGCCAAGCTGAGTTCTGCTTGGGCTTTGGCCCTTCTAATTTTCCCCCACATAGCTTCACTACATCTTGGTATTCCTGGTAAGTTGCCAACCCCCTATTCCAAAGAATGTAAATTTTCCTTTTGTTTCTGAGGTCCAGCCAAAGCTCTCTATTTAGCCAGGCTGGTGGTCTTCCCTGTCGGCTTGATTTTCAGGACATGGGGATGGCCTTCTCCTGCGCTTTGAAGAGCTCCTGCTTAAAGTATGACCAGCCTTCCGGGGCACCTTTGCCCTTTAGGACTGTCTCCCAAGGGACGCTCTCAATCATGCTCCTAAACAGGCTAAAGTTTGCCCTTCAGAAGTCCAAGGTGGCCGTTCAGCTGGCTCCCCGCCTTGCTTCTCCAAGAATTGAAAACTCTACCATTTCGTGGTTGCTCTGCCCAAGACGACCTCCAACCTTTAGATCCCCCACAAGGCCTTCTCTGTTAACAAACAGTAGCTCCAGTAGGGCGCTTGCCCTAGTTGGCTCCCTCACCAGCTGTGTTAGGAAGTTGTCTTCCACGCACTCCAGGAACCTCCGGGACTGATCTCTCTCTGCTGTGTTATATTTCCAGCAGACATCTGGGAAGTTGAAGACCCCCCCCGAGAACAAGGGCGAGTGATCGCGAGACCTCTGCCAGCTGCTTATAGAATACTTCATCAGTCTCTACATCCTGACTGGGGGGGTCTATAACAAACTCCCACCACGATGTCTGCCTTATTGGCCTTCCCCTTG